>JAHSPW020000022.1:1057500-1602500 GCA_019985065.2 Arctostaphylos glauca
TTTTTTTATAGACATAGAGGTGAGTCGAGGGTAGCCCCCCGCTTGACCGATTTCTTGGAGTCGAGGAAGATCTCTCATCTGATGACCCTATGACCCTGAATAAGAAGGAGTTGCTCTCGATGTGAGATCAGCAGCAAAAGAAAGAAGAAAAGGGCCATTATCCTATGTTCGTTTTTGCCCTACCCCGATACTCTCTCTATTTCTTTGAGAAGAGAATCGTTGGTTTGACAAACGGACTACGTGGGAAATACGAGATCTAGGCAAGCCGCTACATGTTCTTCCCTTGCCCTTGAACAATAGAAGAACTACTTATCTTCTCTTAGATAACGGTCAATCGGTTCGCATCTGTGGTCAATCAATAGGCCCGCGGATCTATTCTTCTATACGATCCGCAAGTCTTGTTTTGACCGCGGGAAGGTGAACTTTGCAAAAGTGCTTATTTGGTTGGGAAAGAGAGGACTTCTGACTCCAAGCCTACCCTACCCAAAAACAAGTTTCAGCTATTGATGTAGCCTCTTGTCGCTACCTACTACAGAAATCCCTTCTATACCACTCAACAGAAGGAAAAATCCGATCAGATGGAATCGACAACCTATACTTCAACTAAAGGCACACAGAGATCTAGGGTTCAAGAGCAGAAAACAGAGGAAATGCACATGAGTCTCCTTGAAGAACGAAGTATAAGGTAAAAAAAGAAAGGTAGAGTGGGCTTCTAGTTGCTTTGCTTGGATTGGCATGGCTGTCCCCCTTTGCTGGTTGAGGCTTGGCCTTTGACTCTGCTTGCCTCTACTTTTCATGTCAAGCATACAAGTGTAGTTTAGTGGGATTTACTTATGAAGGTGGGACTGAAAAAGCACCGGTTGAAGTACCAACTCCAACTACTGCTTTTTCTACTGCAGCTAAGGCTGTTGATCGATCTAGTCCTTTGATCTAGTCTAATAGTTTTCGATCTATTGATCGTGGCTCAGTTCCTGCTTTTTCCATCCCACGTCTACGGAAAATTGAACTTTTTTACGATCGGATGCGCTCGTCCAGCTAAAAAGCTAGGTATACTGTAACCAGGAAGTGACCTCTTCGTATTTGTCGAAGAAAGAATACACTAATGCTGAAAAGACCCATTTTGGTCTTCTTAGCATCCAATGACAGAACTTTAGGTAAGCACGAAATCGCCTCAGGTACCAAAGGAGGCGACCCCCCTGCATTGGCTTGTGGCACATTACCGATACTCTTGCAGTCTCTTTCATTGCTTTAGTTTAGTAATCAGACTATTCTATGTATTTTTTCTATGGAAATTTGCCTATCGTAATGATTTTCAACAACCTAGCAGCTAGCACTAACGACATAAGTAATGAACTTCCCTCCTTGTATGTTATAAAAAGGGAGGAGAGAAAGAACGCATGAGTCTAGTTTCAAAGCCTGGACACCTAGAAGTATACTACTAGAGCAAATATTTCTATCGTTAAGAATTTTTAAGTAGCCTCGCTTTTCGGAGTCTTTCTCACAAAAGTATAGGTTCAGGATAGACAAGTCAGATTTAGTCTTTTGAGTTGGGTCCGAGATGCGTTCGTTGACAAAACCGCCCTAGGTTCCTCTACTTCTTTTCCAGAGTTAGAGAAGTCTAACTAATTGAAAGCGCCTATCACACCTTTTCCAAACTTACAACAGTACAAGGGGCATAGCCTCCAAATAAAAGTCTCCCATGGTAATGGCTCAATCTATAGATAGAAAGCCCTATGATGGGAAACTACCATGTTAGGAATGAGAGACCCGTCTTTTTTTTATACTCCTCTGCATGCGGTTGAAGCGGTAGCTTCTAGAATGCAAGCTTATCCTTGACTTTTTTTAGGTCATAACATTGCCAAGTCTTGTCTAAAAGGTGCACGGGCCAAGGGATTCGAAAGCAAAAAGGTTGTCCAAGTTTTCAAGGAAAGAGGGTTTTGTCGCTTCGCCTGTCTTGTTGTAACATCTTGGAGTTTTGTCCTAGCGCGTATTGTCTTTCATAAGACAGTTGCGTTGGGCCTATGCCATTAGCTGATATTTTCCTGTTGGAGGGATCTTCCGAAGGCTTCTCTGATTGAAAAGTGGAGGAATGTGCTAATCTAGAAGAAGGATAAGCATACGATGTCCAGATGAGGGAGAAGAGAACAAAAGGAAAGCCCCTCCTATCCCATTCCCATTACTTTGGAATGGAGGGAAGGTAAGCCACCTACCTTCATAAGGTAGGAGCACAATTAAGGCAGGAGGATCATTTAATTCAACAAACTAACTCACTAAAAGAAGGAAAAGGGACCAAAAAATCCAAACTCCATGGAGGAATTCCGCAAAGAAAGGAAAGGGAAGCAGCCTTGACCTTGAGGCAAGATGAATAGGGTCTTTGGAAGGCCGACGTTGGGCAGTACAAGAACGAGACTCTCGTAGCCTATAATAGATGTATGTTCCTGGGGTTGAGGACCCCTTTTCTCAACTTGAAGTAAATAAAAAGAAGGGGCAAGCTAGGTCTAGCATAACAAAACAAAAACGCGACATTATCAAGGGATCCGGGAGATAGAAGCCGCAGGTTTCATTATCCACAGTTCGATACCTTTCTCCTTCTAAGGCTAAGACACTATCCCCCAGCCAAGCTTTATGCCCTAACCAAGGAATAAAAACCTAGATCAAGGTGGTCATAGATTAGAGCACTGGTTCTTATTACCGTCTATAGGGCAGGAAAGTCCTTAGCCTAGCAACAGGAAGAACCATTCGCCTAGCATCCATATTCTATTCAGTTAGCTACTTAACTCAGGGTTATTCCATCCCGAACCAACCGTTGACGTTGACACATCTCGCTATGAACCCCCTTTTCGCTCTTCAGCCCTCTATTCATTTTTTAAACGCGAGAGAAACCTGCCTCATAGGTTATAGGCAGAGTGAACTAGGAAAGACCGATCAAAGTTACCTTACCCCGATAAACCAGACAACGTGGGATGCCTGGAAGAAAATAGATCCTATCCCCGGGAAAGACTGTAATATGCAGGTTTAAGAATCCTCTGATCGAAAGGGTTTGAATGATGGAAAGAGAGAGACTTTCATTGCTTTCGGGTGGGCCAGCTACTGGCAAGGGGACACAACGGAAAGAGACGTAGATGGGGACAGAGAGCTTATTCCCAGTGGTTTGGTTGATGGCAATCGGAGTAAAGACTTGGATTGGTTCCCGGCCGGATCCGCTGGTGTATTCGAAGATGGAGCTTGAGACGCAAAAGATGGCTCGTACTTGACCTTCTTCCTGGCTCTGAGGTTGACCACTGGTTCTTCAGAGCTTGGAGCTTCAATATCTGCTTCTGAGATCGAATAGAGGTCATTAGCTCCCACTGGTCCCGGTGAAGGGGGAAGAAGAGATTGAATCCAGGGACCACCAGGTTCAGCTATTGCTGCCAAAGGTTCCATTGATGGCTTTCTTACCTTTATAATTGGGCATCGAACAAAGGATCAAAAAAAATGTTTCCTGAAAAGAGTTTGAAAAGCAAGAGTCTCCATAAGTAGGAGACAACAAATGGAAAAAGAACTATAGAAAGTCTTTTAAGCCATTGTACCAGTACCAGATTTTGAATAATGATATTCTTTGTTTCTTTCCTTACCAGAGAGGGGCCCCTTAGGGAGCGGGGCTTATTCAAAAAGGCGGAGACAATCAAACTACAGGTTTATTCGCACTATCAAAGTCATCCGCTTGTCAATTCTTGGTGTAATACTCACTAAAAAAAATGATTTTTGTCATAATTTTTGATTGATCAGGTATGATCAGTCTCATCCATGTAAGAATTAGGAATTCCTCTTCCAACTCGTCCCAGAATGGGCATTATGGCAAAGAACAAGCAGAAAACTAAAGAAGAAATTTGTCCAATAGTAACAAATGGTGCCTCCACAAGTTGACATCCGATCCAACCTAGTAGTAAGCAATCCGCCAAAAGCAACCAAAAAATTCCTTGGTAAATCGGGCGAAAGCTTGAACTACGTACATACATACTTTTAAAAAAAGGTAAAGCCAAGAGACATATGAAAACTAGTGCTATTGCGGTTACACTCCCGATTTGTCAGGTATACTACGAAGAATGGCATAGATCGGTAGGAAATACCATTCCGACACAATATGAGGTGGGGTGGACATTGGATTAGCAGGTATATAATTGTTGGGATGCCCCAAAACATTAGGAGCATAAAAAATCCAAGTGGAAAAAAAGATAGCAAAAGCTACCCAACCTACTAGATCCTTTACATAAAAATAAGGGTAAAAAGAAATTTTATCCATCTTTGAATGTACACCCAATGGATTATTTGATCCATATTGATGCAATGCGGCCAGATGAAGAAGACTGGCGCCTACTAAAATAAAGGGGAGTAAATAATGGAGACTAAAAAAATGATTTAAGGTGGCATTTTCCACGGAGAAACCACCCCAAAGCCAAGTCACTATGGTATCTCCTACTACAGGTATGGCGCTAGCTAAGCTTGTAATTACTGTAGCTCCCCAAAAGCTCATCTGACCCCAAGGTAGTACGTATCCTATAAAAGCTGTCACAATCATTAATAGGAAGATTACAACTTCGAGACACCAAACAAATTCCCTAGGACTGCTATAACTCGCGTAATATAGACCACAAAAAATGTGAAGGTAAACCACAATGAAAAACATACTTGCCCCATTAGCATGCATATAACGGAGCAACCAGCCCCCTTCAACATCTGTCATAATATGTTCTACGTTGTTGAAAGCTAGATTCACATGAGGTGTGTAATGTATAGCTAAAAAAATGCCAGTCACTATCTGAATGACTAAACAAATACCAGCTAACGAACCGAACCCCCACCAATAACTAAGATTGCTCGGGGTTGGATAATCTATCAAATGCTGATTAAGTATGGAGAATATAGGTTGTTTAAGAAGAGAGAATCGTTGGTTTCTTATAGTGATTTCTCTTTTCTATCATGACAACTCTTGTTCCCACACCTTTTTAACATTCAGGGGCCCTACTAAGAATATTGTTAGTACCCTTTCTTCCACCTCTGAAGGATGGAGGGAGTATTGATGAGCGCACTATATTGCATAATAACGTGGCTCAATGTACTCAATTTGGCATTTATGCGTAGGCAAATGTATTGTTCTAGTTAATGTTGCACGCGTAGTTGTCTTTGTACCATTTCAGGTTTTCGAGCGCTAAATGAATGCCCAAAGGTTACCATGACTTAAGGTCTCGGAACCATTGGCGACATTGATGGAGGACCAAACGAAGGCTCGGGAGGAGTAAAAGTGAGGCCGGATCAAAGAGACAAGGAAGAACTGAAAATAGAAGTCAGAAGCCTTCTCTATCGATAGAGGTTCTTCCCTATCGATAGAGCCCTATCAAAAGGACCATAAAGTAGAGCCCTCTATCGATAGAGGATGAGTTCTATCGATAGGAGGACCTCTCTATCGATAGAGGTCTCTTCCTATCGATAGAAGACAAGATCAAGAAGACCAGAGGACTTCCCTATCGATAGAGGTCTCTTCCTATCGATAGAAGGCATGATCAAAGAAGACCAGAGGACTTCCCTATCGATAGAGGTCTCTTCCTATCGATAGAAGGCATGATCAAAGAAGACCAAAGGACTTCTCTATCGATAGAGACGCACTCCTATCGATAGAGACCAAATTCTGTCTGACCAAAAACAACTTCTCTATCGATAGAGACCCACTCCTATCGATAGAGCCCTTCTGACGCGCATTAAATGCAGATTTCGGCTCCATGCTCTTCACCACTCTTTTGGGATGATTCTTCCACGTCTTTTGCTTTGAAAAAGGGTGTAGGGGGATGCTTTGAGCATGTTTTGGTCCCCCATAGGCATGTGGATGGGAGACACAAGTGTATCTCTCTCCCTTTAGTGTTGGTGTGTATTGTAAGCCAAACACACTTAGTTTTTATCAGATTTTTATAAAACTTTGAGAGCTTCTCTCTCTAGTTCTTGGTGTTCTTCATTTTCCCTGAGATTTTCATCAAGTGTAAGACATTGTTTCCTTTAAAGAGTAAGTTAATCCAAGCTTAGTTTAGTTGTGTTCTTGCTTCTAACTTAGTTTTTCGGCAAATTGTTTTCATATATTGTTTTTCCTCAGATTTTTAGTATTAGTTGGTGAATCTCTCTTTGTTTTTAGCTAGTGTGTTCATTCCTTTTCTTTCCTTGTTTATTTTCTCATTCACATGCATGAGTAGCTAAACTTTCATAAGCTAGGTCTTAGGATGAAGTTTAACTAAAACTCACTCTTATTCAAAATCTCCTAACCATTTTATAAGTTTGTTCTCAAATATATTCAAGTTCTTATTTCTAGAAATCAAAAGGTAGAGTTAAGCTTTTGCTTAGTTATTGCCATATACTTGGTATATCTAATACTTAAGCCTATGTCCTCCCTATTTTGGATTACATTTTCTTGAACTTGAATAGATTTGGAAACACATCTCTTAAGCAAAAAGACTGATTTTCATTGAGTATTTTCCGACCTAGAAACCTTAACCGGAATCTAGGTTGAGTTATAAGAGGAGATTTTGTCTAGGTTGAGTTATAAGAGGAGATTTTGTTTAGAGCAAGTTTGACATTAAATGGATTCCGAAGACTAAGCTTATTTCTTTAAAACTCGTTTTGATCCCTCACTTAGTTAGTATAATTGTTAACCAATTACCAAACAAACTTTGAGGTTGACGTCCGAAACGTCAAAAAACCAAATTTGCGAAATCATTGAATTCAACTATCTTTTCCCTGTGGATCGATACTCCGGACTATCCATTATACTTGTTTTAAATTATTTGAGGAAAGTCCTGTTTTATAAAGAATTAAACCTTGACCTGGGCCGGCACCCTAACGACGCACACTTTTGCCGGCCGGTCAGGTATACAGTGAAAGAAGCGTCAAAGAGGGCATCTTGGGTTACTGAGAAGAGTCGTCTGACTACTCGGTGACCGAATCAGAGAGGTTTTTCCCACTTTCTCTTCTCTCCAGCACTCTCGGACTGATCATCTTGCTGCAAGAAAGCAAGCTTAGGAATGAATCTAATGGAAATTTAGGTCTCTGCCCGCTTGGAAGATTCTTCTTTCCTCTTCGGTGAAAGAGGGCAAAGGTGTGTGGGAGAAAGAATTCGAAAAGGAGAGAAGATTTCGTCCACCAAGCGGGACACAGTGCTACCCCTAAGCAATTGGAGGTTCTCGCTCATCTCTTGGGGTCCATATCATCTAAAAACTTTTCCTGTTCCATTAGCATAGCTAAATTGGAATAGGATGACTCAGCGTCAGGAAAAGTAAGCCCCCTTGCCTTGATTGAATTTGGCTTCGCTGCGCCCTGAATCAATCAAAAAGCTTATTGATTTGTTTCATCCCATTTCATTTGGGCGAGAGGGAGGCTGTGAGTCACCTGGGCTACGGATTTGTCGGTTGGTTGATTCTCGAAATCACCTCTTGAGAAAAAAAAAGCCCTCGGGTCCCGACCCATAAATGAATAGGAAGTGAGGCGAGCATCTTTCATTAAAGGGGGGAAAAGAGGGGTGGGGCTTTGTTTTTGGGGGGCCGCCTTGCGCAGCTTTGGAAAGGAGAGAATTTCTGAAAGTCACTCTTTCCAACCTTTTCTATTTATCCTTACAAGTAGGGCCAGATAAAGTCAATATGATATTTGCATTGATTTTTCCAACAAAACTCAGCGCTTTTTTGTCTTTCTCATTCGGAAGGCTCAGTCCCAAACTCTGACTTCAATGATGGGAACAACCCCCGCACTCCGGCGCTCCAATGAACAACAGTTCTCCGCCTTACTATGTTTTGAATAGTGGTCGATCCCTCGGGAGTGACATTCGTAAATTAATGTTCTGTTCACACGGTGATATTCTATCTTTCCAAGAGTACTACCCTGTACGTAGTCTATGTCTGGGGAGCATACTTGACAGGAGATAGACACAGGCGGTAAAGAGATCCCCCACTTCGATTCCTGCCCCGTTAGCATTTTCGATCCGAGATACGGGATTACTCCGTTAGGGCTTTTCGGTCCGGAGCCGGCCGGTAATGGACCTACTTACCTTGCTTGTAGACCAGCTGTAGAGCTAACCCTTGTTCTGTTGGTTTGGTGGTTGCTACCAAGACGATTTCTTTATGCCCATCAAAGAACCTCGAGATGCTAATCCACAAAAAACGATACGAGAAATTAGAAAGAACTCGACTACTCCACCGAGGGCGCCCCGTGAAAATACATCAGTTTCTTACGCGTGCAAAGGAACTCTTTATTGGTAACTTGGATGACTTATAATGATGTTTGTCCCGCATATCACTAGGAAGATCGGGATCTTTACAAAAGGCTTTATAAAGCTTTCATCTCAATTCATATTTAGCCACGAGCAATCTACGTTTGTGATCTCATATATTTCACTTCTCCGATCTTACTGAGTTTCACCCTCATCTTTTTGCAAAAATAGTAAAGTCTCATCTTGTGCATTGGCCGAAGTGACAATAGTCACATTGAACCCTCGAATATGTTCAAAAATTTTGAAATGATCTTCCAGTTCCGGGGAGAATTCGCAAAACTCCGTTTCCATCGAGAATTTAATGGAGTTTTCCCGTATTTCGACCGGAGAATCTAACAGAGACATTACTGTGGAGATTCTAACCAAAAAATTAGACATTCCATGCCCTCAGAGAGTGCTTTGTCGTGCTAGGTCACTGACATATCTTTTTTTGTCTTTATTTGCCCCCAAGAATGGATTGGATCGAAACGACTTTCCTGTCAAAGCCCTTTGTGTCTGTATTAATTTCTGACCGCACGAAATCTCCATAGCCAATTTTCCATTTTTTAATTGAAGTAGAAGGTGCTGCCTTTGGTACTACTCTTATTTTACACAATCCAGGAACTTCCATAACTTTGGCGTAATTCAGTTTGAGCAACAGATCATGACGTAATACATCTTCGTAATGAAAATGGAGTAAAAACATGAGTTGGCTTTTCCAGTATCTATAGAATGAGCACTGAAAACTATCTGCTTTTTTTGTTATAGATTCCTCGTCGATTCTTTCCCTCCTCCCATTTCTCTTGGACATCTCACTTGGAATGCAAAGCATGATTTTTGATCTTGTACCCCTAGTTTGATCGAGGGCGGTACACTTAACACCCACGAAATCTCGACGAAATAAAATCAAACTACAAGCAACTGCTTCACTACTCTTTCTGAAGTGAACTCTAGTCGCCCTCGCTCCGCTCATATACTAAAAAGAAACCCCGCCATACCATAAAAATGGATCTTCATCAAACTTCTTTATATTAGAATAAAATATCAAGATTCATAGTAGCAAATGCCCTTGATTCGCGAGAACCAATCCAAGGTTTCAACTGCTTTTATTCTTCATTCTTTCTTCTTCCTTTTTACGGTGAATCAAACTGCACTTGATTGAGCCAATATCACAATTTTGATACTGCTACTACCACTATAGCCCCCGCCCCCTTATGACGTATGCCCCTTCACGGGATGGGAGGTGACCTTCGCTACACTCGCCATTGGGCAACCTCCGGGCAGGTATCGGCTTGTTCTATTCTGATGTAATTTTTATTTATCTTTATCTATGATATATCGCGATCTTTGTCTCTATCTATTGGTGGGGAGGTATATGAAGGAACAAAAGAGTGGATTGAGGAATGAGAGCTCGAAGACAAAGAGAACTGGGCTTTTCCAAAGAATTACTGCAGCTTTCCCACTCCCTTTGAGTATCATATACAAAAAAGTCTCTTCCACTTTCCTACCAAATCTACCTTTAGTCATCGTGGAGCTCTGCTTTTACTTTTATTTTCTATGCCTGCTTTGGAGCAGCGCTGAGACCATTATGGGCTATTCTGATTTTGTCCTTTCCATGGACGGTCCCTCACAACCGCCGCTTCTGGGCCTCAACTTACCTCCAGAGCCGCTTCCAGATCTAAACGTTCCTCCAGCTCCAGCTCCTGCGCCGAAGCAGCAACCTAACCCATTGCCCCTTCCCCTTTCGCGTTTGGCAAGGCTGGAGGAAGAGATTCGACACCAGGGACGTTGTTTACTATACTATAAAAAGCAAATCCACCGGTGGGAGCGAGAATTGGAAAGGTCACATTGGAATGAAGCCCGAAGTCGGGCAAAAAAGGCGGTTTTCGAGATGTATATTGAGATATTAAAAAGTCAGAACTAGCATTTTGAGTCGTGTTGGTATTGGAAACGTGTTCAGTTCTTTGATCCATTACATATAGGCGGGGCCCTCTCATTTGTCAGAGGGGCTGGGGGGAAAGGGTGGGGGGCCCCCAGCAATACTAAAAGAGGGAGATGTCCAGCAATAACACCCAAGAAGTTAAGCGTACATAGGGGGAAAACCTGAATGCACTTCAAAATGGAAGAAATGCAAAAGGTTACAAGTGTAAATACCAAAGAATAGTAGAGATATGCGAACAGGAAAACCAATTCAACCCACTCAGTCTTTAAAAAAAAAGACTACAGGTAGCTGTTTGCAGGGTTGTTGCTTTGTTGAGTTGCCGACGCCAGCGATTCGAATTGATAAACAACGTACTTGTTGCGTAAGTAAAGAGTCTCATTTGTGCAAGTTGGATACGAGAGCACTTAATAGGTAACCTATGGGTGATTGCCTTCTGACGGAGAGATGTTCTTCGCATTTTGTCTGGAAGCCGCCAGCAATCGATGCAGTTCCGGCGACTGATTAAGAAGGAGTGGTTTTTTCTGCTACTCTCAGAGCAAGTAGTTTGGATAGTGTCGCCGAGCGTTCGTCTTTGAATTCGTAACGTCGAATAGTTGGCGTTTATCGGCTTATCATAGCTATTCATCGTCACGTACAGTTTCTTTTCTCCGGTTGTTGTTATTGTATGGTCTTTGTACTGTTCCCCGCTTGGCAATGAGAAATGCAAGGAGATCCCCTTACTTCATGACAGTTTCTTCAGGTCTTTGACCATGTATGTCTCCCGAACTCAGTACATATCCTTGCAAGCAAGACGATTGATTCAACTACTTGAGGGTAGAAAAGCGAGCTTCCATTCCAGCAAACAAAGCAAGGCGAGCAATGGCTTCAAAGCAAACAACGGCTGGTCCAGAAACCGCTCCTGGTACGCATCCTTTTCCAAATCTGATTCATGGAGGGACCTTCCCATTGTGCCTTGGATTTCATAACCATTATTTATCATTAGGGCAAAACACCAAAGCAGCAAGGGCAACCGACCTGCTAGTGGGTGGCTAAATAGGATTCAAGGCACGGTTAGGAGAGCCAAGAGACAAATCGATCCCAGAATGTACCCTTGCTAGATCGATCCCATCATTGCCTTAGCCATAACTTGAGCCCACCATAGATTGGGTAGACAACAAGAGCCCCCCGAGGAGAGCCCATAGCAGAGGCATTTCGCAGCCCTGGGTAAGAAATAAGTCAAGCATGACAAGCCCCTTTTAGAGTAGGTGTTTCCCGGTAACAAAAATTGGCATAAAGAATCTAGCCCTGCTCAAGCTTCAAAATGGGAACTCGTATACAAATAAATAAGAAAAAGAATAATAAATTAAAAATCAACTAACATACAAGCATGACCCCTTGGCTATCAAGCATGACCCCACTGGCGATAAGCGCTATAAACTCCCCGATGTCCTATCCCCATGGAGACCCCTATGTCCTAGTTACTCCCAATAGAGGTTATTCCCCATCCATAGAAAATCTGTCTTGGTGGTAAATGATTTATGATTTCAAAGCACACCCTGTTCGTTCAGCTTGGCCGGCATTTCTGTTTTCATAAGGGGGATTAATCTCTGTCTTTAAATTATGCGAGCTAATGGGCTCCATCCTCGTGGTAACTATAAAGTAATGAATGACGAATCCAAGCAAAGGCCCTCTACAAGATACGAAACCTCACCATTTGGTCTAGCCCAAGCTGTGAGCTTCTTCTTCTTACTATGAGGAGCCTCTTTCTACTCACTCCTTCCCCACCCTTCGTTTTTTATTTTTGTATAGAGCGATCGATCTATTCAAAAACGAATGGGAGTTACCCTGCATATGCTGTAGACCATACCATGATCACCCCCTCACTAACGATATAGCCATCACTCCCTTAGTGGACATATTGTTGGGATTTCTTCCCCACCAGCACCTTCATGCTTTGCCACCCTTGACTTAGCATCCTCCTTACGCCCACCCACTGGCACAGTCTCACTCCTATAAGAGCAAGCACTGGGCACATGGGACGACCAAAGAACGAATCAAACACTTGAGGTCGAACTTGCTCGGTTCCTCCGGTATTGATTATGGAATCGAAATGACATATAGCCCGCTTCTGTTGTTTTTTCTTTTTTTGACATGAGATCCTAATAACATCATGGCATGCTCTTCTGATTCGGATTGAACGGGAACATATACTTGCCTTCCACCAGAACTGGTTGTTTGCTTGTTTCATAACATGCACGCCCTAGCCTGGAAAACTCTTGATTGAGATTGTTTGAGCAACGAACGAGGTCAACGATGACACGAGTTTCCAATGGATTCCGTATCAGGAAGGGAAGGAGTACACGCACCCCTTACTAACTCTGATGTAAGGTATTAGCCAAAAAGAATAGGAGGAACCACTTGCAATGCAAGAATCCCCCTTTTTAATCTTAGTGTGCCGGATCTCATTCCGCTATTTCCCTGTTATCTGTCTACTTTACGATAATGTACGATCATCTGAGGGCACTTCTTCAATATAATAGTGTACGATCTGAGGGTGTACGATCCATATCCATCCGAGGGCACTATGGAAAACAAACAAAGCAAAAGCATTAATTGGCGACCTACCCCGAAATGATGGGAGCCAGCCGGAGCCAGACAATACTCTCCCTCGCCTGCACGCACCACCTTATGGGATTGATCTCGCCAGGTTGAATGAAAAGTAGCGAATGATATGATGAAAAGCACGACCCTGCGCTTTCGAACAAATCATCCAATCCAACTCGCCCAATAATCGTGATTGATGGTTACCTGGTAGTTTGTTTCACCAGACGAAGAAGCCATTTCAAAATGGTGGGGTGGGGCATTCATCGCTATCAAAGTAATATCACCGAACCGACCGGAATGACATGTACCTGACTCAAACTGCCCCCCTAAGCTTCATTCAAGCTCATCCATGCAGAAAGACCCCCCCATCAAGTAAGGAGGTTTCATATGTTACTGATCGAACAAATGGATAGATTGAGTCCACCTCACTCCTAGCCGCCACTTATTTAGAATAGTTTCCTACCTGGTACCAACCACCCCACCTGTAGCCCACGGTAAGATGTGATCCGAAGGGCAGTCACCTTTTTCGAACGCCTTTAGTGGAGTGGCTAGCACAAGTGCTGCTTGGGCTCCAAAGTGTGTTTATGATGGGTTCCAAACCTCCGCATGCTACGAAGCCCTGTCTCATGCCATGTGATCATAGCATATCTAGGCATAGCAGAAAGCAAGGTCTCGAACATAGGAAGAAAAACAAAAGAATAGTAGTAAAAAAAGCAACCTGAACAAAATCCGTCCGCATAAGGTCGAGCTCCCCCTTACTTGTGCCTCTCGCAAGCTCTCATGCCATTTCCTCACCTAGCGAGTCTCACCTAGCCTTGACTAACCTGCCTTCCCTTCTTGATCGCCAGGTTGAGAAAGGAGCAACGCCAGGTAGGTTTCAAAGAGCAAAGAGAGTGGTGGGTACGCCCCAAAAACTACGACTGAACTTGCTTTCTGTCTTTTTTTGTTTCTCTACGATAGATGCACTTACGAATGCTCTTGTACCGACCAGAGGGTAGCTAGCACCTATCTATCTTTGGTCTAAGAGCTCCCGGCCCATAAACAGGACGCCCAAAACTGCACTTCAAACTAAACCCCCAGATGAGAATAATAGATGGCGCCTTAGGTTAAGAGTAGCTAAAGAAGCCTAATCATCTTTCTTTAATTTAAGATAAGCCCTCTTGAAAGCATGCAGGCAAGCAAGCGTTCTCCGACTCATATTAGCTTAGCTGCACTTAATAGGCCGGTTGGTTGTTTAATAGAAAAGTGATTGGCTTTGAATAGGCAAGTCAAGTAAGCCTCTTGTTGGCGTAGGTCGTAAGGCTAGCGAAAGCCCCACCCAGTGGTTTTTCTAGTTCAGGGTGCAAAGGAAAGGGGGCCTCACGGTCGTTGCTGCTGGTCCAGGTTCACTAGGGTTTGTGAGTGAGAGCACTTATCTGCTAAAGCATCTGTTGTTGGAGCTCAACCAGTAGTTGCCAATTGACATCGACTACGATTTCAATCTTAAGGCGGGCAAAGTCCACCATAATAATAAGAATTTAATAACGTGCTCAAAGGGGCTCACTAAGCAGAGAAAGTAGTGCATAAATAGGTTATAGGAACTGGCTTTACAAAGTAGTGATCTAAGCTTTTCCATCCTTCAAATGAGGCAGGAGGTTGGTCATAGATCAGAGCGTTTGTAATAAGAAGGCCATTGATCAACCATCACAAGAGAAAAGTCTGGAGAAGGAAAGCTCGTTCGGTGGTTCGCCCTTCAAGTCCTGTTGCAAACCCTAAGCCAAATAATAAACCTTCTCAGGTTTCATGTAAAGAATAGAGGAGAAAGGTTGCTCCCGATTCTATTCCATTCACTGATACTCGCTTCGATCTCTTCCTTTATCTCCGACCCAAACTCATACAAAGGGAGAAAGATAACTTTATCTTTAGTCTTTTCTGCTACCCATCCTAATCCTATGTTGAAAAGAATTACCTGTTGGCACACCCTCTCGTCCCCAAAAAGCTTATCTATTTCCTCTCATCACGTGACACTGATCTTTGCTGACTCATAGCAAGCATAGGTAGACAACTATAGATTAGATTAAGCGGGCTTGCTTGCCTTGATTAAGCCCCTCCTCTAGCCGCTGGGCCTACAGATATTGAATGTAGTTCAGGTGCTGAATGCTCAGGAGATGCAATAGAAGCTACTTGACGAACATGATATGAAAGAGAAGCAACACTTTTAAGCCGAGATAAAGTAAAGGCAAGGAGAGAAAGCCACTTTCCCTTGAGGACGTGAAACAGAAGAGATAAAGCAACTCGACTCAAAGCAAATGAGATAAGAAAACTAGTTCTTATGCCGAACGTTCTGGAGCTAACTAAATAAGTATGTGAAAGAGCCGCAACAAGTAAGGTTCAGTAGCATGAAAAAGAGCTTAAACCGGAGAGTAAGCATTTGATCTACTTGAATCATAAGATCTAGTTGAACTTAACCCGTCAGCGGGAGACGAGGTCTTTCAGAGCCTGTACGCCAGTTTCAAAGCTCGATAACAGAAATCATGGCAATTCAAGGAGTTCAATAGCCAGCCAAGTAAGAGAAGGCTACTGGCCATGAGAAGGCTACTGGCCATGGACAGGCCGAGACCGGATCTTACAGACTAGCGTGCCTACTCATCCTTCTTTGACTCATTTGAAAGTGGTGTTGATTGGGTTGTGCCTACAACTATAGCTTTCGATTCCTAGTCCATTTAGATTCCGATCCTGATCTTGATCTTGATGCTTGCCCTTCTTCTTGCCCATCCCATTCCCCTCGGAAATCATTGAATATCGATTTGGAAAGCATCCAGTCACAAAGGGAGAATCCGTGTGGGTATACGGGGAGGAATCCAATGCTTATGCCGGGCTTGCAGAGACGAAAGCTTGTGCCTCTTCAAACTACTAGAAAATGGGCGGACTACAAGGAGAGTGAATGGGAGAAGAAAGTCACAGAAGAATCAGAATCAACCTCTTCTAATTCATATGCCAAGTCTAAGATTGGTGAGGAAAGGGTATGAAAGACTAGGGCCCATCCATGTAGCTGGCAATTGATTGTTCGACCCGAGGAGACCCGGTTGATGCTTTTGCGCCAGAAGCTTCACAAACATTGACTTCATCAACAGATTCTTCAAAAACAGAGAAGGGACCAGAACTTTCTGACTATAGAGCGGACATACAAACCAACGGACTTTCTGGACCGGAAGGTGAGGTTTAAATCGAAAGGTCTTTAAACCTTTACCTGTTTAGCGTGGGATAGACTCAAGAATCTCAATGAGACTCTCAGAAGATTAATTAGCCCTTGATCTCTAGGCATCCCGAAGCACGATATCAATGTCTGCTGCAATGGGGACGTAAATGCGCCACATTCTTAGTCGTACAACATGCGGTGGATTCAGAGAAGTAGTGTTCCAAAAGTGACTGGGGAAAAAGCATGGGATGCGAAACGAGCTTGACTAAATTGACACAGACCTCTCTATTCGAATCTTCTCAATCGCAAGCCCAAGAACTCTATTTCAATCGAGCCATCAGGAATGAGAACTCAAAAAAGCCTTCATCAACAGCACTCGCCTTTCTTCTTGTTTCATAACGACTTCCGGGATGCACTTTTTGCTTTCTTGGCTTGGAAAAGAGGGTCAAATAACAACATATGGAGCTTCCTTAGCACAAGCGCTAAGCGATAATAATGCCTTTCCCTATGGTCAAGCAGTTTCACTCCTTTTAACTACCCACAGGTCCTTCTATTTAGTCCATGAGGGTTCTCTTGGCGCTAGGATTTTTTGGAAATGGCACTATTTAGAAAGGTCTTTCCAAGGTAGCTAACTCAGGAGAGCTAGAGGAACTCTCTATTGGACCCTAGAAGTTGCAGCTTGTTCTTTTCTTTGTGGAGAAGAGCACGAGTGGACCACAGAAGACTGAGACTGCAAAGACCGAAAAAGCCAAGAAGAAATTCAGTAAGAGTAAAGGAATCCAATCCTTTCCCGCTGGCTCTAGAAGGTGCTGGCTGATAAAAGACATGCACTACTACCAAACACCTCTTAACCCTTATGGGGAGCCTCGGGCATGGCACGGATCAATGCTTTAGTCTCAGGCATGCCATCCAAAACCTCATTGACAAAAGGTTGCTGAACTTGCAGAAAGGAGGAAAAGCCATAGTCTACCCACCAAAGAAGCATGTCTCAATCACCGAAGCAGGAAGTTCCAGGAAGAGAGCTACACACAAGAAAAGAGGCTTTGAGCCATCGCAGTTCATCACCCAGCCAAGAGCAACAATTAGGGTGCACCTAGAAGGGCATGGAGAGACTCCAAAAGTAAACATGCTCTATCCAGGGATAAGGCCTCCGCTCAGGAACAACCCGGATCTTCATAATGTCATCTCTTTCTCTGATGATGACTTACCTCCAGAAGGATACAGGCCACAACAAGGCCTTGCACATCGCTGTCAAATGCAAAGAAATGATTTTCGCTCGAGTACTGATTGACAGTGGCTCAGCTCTAAATGTTTGTCCACTTGCCGCTATCTCAAAATTGGGAGTTGACAGGGCTTTCATTCGACCATGTAGTACCACAATCCGAGCCTTCGATGGCTCTAAAAGACAAGTCCAAGTAGAAATGGATCTACATGTCGAAATTGGCCCCCACACCTTCAAGATTACATTTGAGGTCTTGGATATCCCAGCAGCTTACAATTTCTTGCTTGGGCGACCTTGGGTTCATTCAGCTGGAGCTGTTCCTTCTAGCCGGCATTAGAGTCTCAAATATGTCATCAAAGACCACTTGGTCACCGTGCATGCTGAGGAAGACCTCATGGTTCTACAATCCTCTGGCATCCCTTTTATTGACATCGAGAACGACTTGGGGCCAAATGCCTTTCTTCCATTGAAGTCATACCGTTACAGAAGGGATAACTATCCCCAAGCCCAAGATTCTTCAGGCCAGTCTTATGGTAGCTAAAGTGATGATCTAAAATGGTTACAAACTCGGAAAAGGAAGGGACCCCGCGATCCCAATCCGAGCAACGAATCAAAACCTTCCCCAATGGAGCCCCAATCGAGTAGACCGTCCCCCTTTCTTTAGCTGGATCTGGTCATTCGCCTCGCCCACCCCCTTTAGTTCTTGTCTGATGCGGAACTCTACCCATTTCTTACAACTCAAGCAGGGCTTCCGCGTCCCTCCATTGCTATCAGCTATTCTTCCTATCCGAGTTGTTAGTAGGCAAGCAAGGAAAGACTGAATGAGCTTTCTTTTCTTTGTTATTTGTAGTATGATGGGACAAGAATAGGGAAGAGGTCGTAAGCAGAAGACCCCAAGGCCGGTTGCTTCCCTTGCCCATCTTGACTGCTGAGAGGAAGTAATGGGATAAGGGCTGACCTTTCCTATGAGCTAGATGGCAGCTCTTGATGTTAGCTCTTCTTGCCTAGTAACCCTTTCCCAGCTCTTTCCTAGTAGTTGGTTGTTCTAAAAGTAGAAGTAGTCAAAGCCCAAGTAGTTGAAGTAGCTAGGTTTTTCCCTTAAAGAAGTAGGTAGTTATAGATGCAGACGATCTGGAATATGCATACGATTCTCAAGATTTTCTTCAACATCGTTTGATCTATAGGTATAGAGGAAGCTAGGATGGCTAAGAATAGATAAGGTGGGCATCTAGTCGAAGAGCTCAGGATAGAGGTATAAGCAAGGAAATGAGATTAGTTAGCATGGGCAATTCCTAAATAAGGCTGCGAGAACTTCTCTATTTCCCTGCTATTGTGCTACTTCCTTTTGGTATCTATTGGCATGGAGCTTTTTGGCTTCCCCCCAAGCAAGGTTTGAATTCCTAGGTTTCGATAAGGAAAATGACTGAAGAAGGAGAAGACCTTCCCTTGCCTTGTAGCGCTTAAGGCTGTTTGCTTCTCTTCACATCGCCCTTCTCCATTCAATATGAGGCCTCCCTTATTGGCTTTCTTTTGCAGAAGACGGAGCAAGAAGAGCAACCTGTAGGAATTTGGGAAAATGAAGGAGTGATAGCTATAGAATATCAGTACAGAAGGGAATGGATGAGTGGCAGTTAGCTAGCGATGAGAGGAGCAAGCTACCTTTCCTTGCCTGAGAGCTCTATAAAATAAGGTAGCCATCTAGCTTTCATGGCTGTTCCTAAGGTTTATAATAGGATAGATTGCCTTAGAAGGAGTAATATCTTCTGGTTGTCTTGCTTGAATGTAGTCTCATATAAGGACAGAACAGAACGAATTAGATGTCCTCTTCTTTGTTGCTCTTGTTCTTTGTAGTTGGATGTCACTCCTGTATGTTTGTACCAGAAGAAAGGGAAAGTGAGAAGGGAGGCACAGAATGAGAGCTGAGAGCAGTGGGGGCAGAAGAACCATTCGTTTATATCAGATAGACCATTACACTCGATAGATCGATCAAAGACTCAGGGCAGACCGCAGATAGCAAGCCAGTGGCAGAACTAAGTGGAATAGATGGCTAAGCCGTAAGGAAAATGCAACGAGAGTACTTTTGACGCAAACGAGAGCAGTAGTTACTCGACGCAAATAGCAGTACTCGACCTATGAGGGGAGACTACATGCACATGAGATAAGGAGACTGCACGCGCATAAGATGACGTATAAGGACTATACGTGCATACATAAAAGGACCGTAGAAAGGAGAGTCGAAGTCCTAGGCTAGCCCCCCGTTTAGGGCAGGTCTGAGCCTACTATGGTATGGTATTCCAGCCACTAAGGTCTCGCTCTGACTTGCTCACGAAGAAGAATTCTCGATCGAGAGCTACTGCCACCTCAAAGACTTCGCACTTTCAAGATTCGAGCTAGAGGCCAAAGACGAAAGGCTAGTAGCCTAGGAGAGATCTTTGATTTACAGAAAGTAGAAAAATAATTACACCAATTGAAGGCAATGAACCCATTGAAATGGATTTCTAGCTTCCATCCAAGAGGATTGGAATCATGGACTGGAATGGATTCACCAGGATTCCTTAAAAAAAAAGAAAAATACCGGAAGTCGCGAACTAAGCTGATACCAACTTCAGCAATTCTTGCATCTCCGACACCGATTAGGCACCTTTAAAAACTCGGGGGGCTTCCCCTTCCTTCCAAAAGGATGGGATTCGATTTGAACCTAACATAACATTCTTTTCCGTCCTGGCCCAAGAAG
The DNA here is from genome assembly GCA_019985065.2 of Arctostaphylos glauca. Taxonomy (NCBI): domain Eukaryota; kingdom Viridiplantae; phylum Streptophyta; class Magnoliopsida; order Ericales; family Ericaceae; genus Arctostaphylos; species Arctostaphylos glauca. The sequence goes on from JAHSPW020000022.1 coordinate 1,077,420, forward strand.
AGATTCCGTCGAAGCTTTATCAGGCTGTAGCCGCTCGGGCACCCATGGATTTTTCATTTCCTTCATGCACTAGCCAGTTGGAAGGATTTTCACTTTTACAATGATTATTACTGAATGGAAGGAAGGCTACTATTACTTACCGAGGGATTGATCCTTCTTCCTTCCTAGCTGAACTCGGCTTACTTACCGAACCCCCACACAGACTCTTGAGCTCCTGCACCTTCACCTGCGAAGCGCTACGCTCCGCTTCGCGAAAGACTAACTCCATGCTCATACTATACTCACGAAAGAACCAAGCAAGGGGATGAACGTCAACAAGCCGAGGGATTGATTCGAACTTACTAAAGCAAAATAATACATCGAATGTGCCAACCAACTGGAGGTGTCGGGCCTACCCAACTAGGAAACTACTACCGCTTGGGCCTAAGCTCCTAAACCACCTGTTGTGCCATCTAGCTCTACCAATAAAAGAGACGAAAGGACGGAAAGACCGATACGAAGAAGCGGGGCACTATCCTCACTTGAAGAAGCTCAGTTCAGTAACACAATCAGAGTGACCACTGCTAAACCCTCTGATTTACAACTACCCTCAATAATGTCAGGATATCCGGTCCCACTATGAAAAGATGAGAGAAGATTTCCTTGTGTTTTCTTCTTTTTGGATTGCTGAAATCGCTCCTTTTTAAGCGAAAAGGTGAAGTGAGAATAGTCAGCAGAAATCCTGTAAAAAGATGATTGCCTGCATCTTTTGTCCGATGCTTCGTGTGAAACCAATCCCTGGGTGTGACGGTACGTGTTACCAATCATTCTTGCTGGAGAGATGCTTAAGCCTAGATCTCTTTATTAAGAAAAATATAGGACATATAAAGTCAAGGCTAAGCTGGTCTTCCTTGAGAAAGTCATTGAATTGTTTAAATCTCGTCCGGAGCTCTTCTCGTAGCTCGAGCTCGGTTGTTGGTTGGGATTGGGGATCAGATTCGGCAGAGGAAAGCTCAGATTGATGGACTGTTGACTGGCAGTCTCATTCCTGTTCCATAGTCTATATTTCTATAGTGATCACGATCAAATGAACCAAAAATGCACTGTGAAAGGACCTTCTTCGACTGGATTCCGGTGCTTTTACTTTGATTAAAGTGATCAAGATGGGGTTGGTGTTCCGGGTCAACCCGATTCCTGTTCATAACCTTCTTTCTGTAAGACAAATGCACCTATGAGGCTGACTCAAATGCGAGAGAGGCACGTGAGATCCACTCTTCTTCTTCTTCCCCAAAGGATCTGAAGTTGAAGGAGCCTCAACTTCATAACTAGCTTTTGGATCTGAAGAAGAAGCTTTTGAAGAGCGAATGGCAGATCTGAGAGTGACATTACGAACAACAGAATTTTGCAGATCTGATAACCCAAAGGATTTAGCACCATGAAAGGGACCAGATTTGGTAGTGAACAAAGGCAGCTGCGGAGTTTTGCTTCAATGTCTGCTCAACCTCTGTGGGTTAGAAGGAAGCATCCTATGAGAATCCACACTTTTTTCCCACGCTTGCAACCGCTCGATGTAGAGGTGCTCACTGTTTTCGGGCGGAGAAACCCAGCTTTTATCAGCAAGAGAATCTTGCTTTGGAATCGGTTTTGAATCTTTATTTGTCTGAGAGACAACTCCTGAATCATGGGCATGTGATTTATTCACACGAGAAGCATACGTTGATCCAGCAAGAACCAACCCCCTTTTTGTGCCCATGATTTATTCACACGAGAAGCATACGTTGATCCAGCAAGAACCAACCCCCTTTTTTCTTTCTCAATACACTAGCACCATTGTTCCCACCCTGAGAAGATCACGAGTGTTTGAGGAAGTTTCATTCACTGGCTGGTGCGTGGACGACCCGGAGATAGAGCGGGGAATCAGTAGAGCAGCAGAAGACCAACCTGCCAAAAACTCTCGCCTGCTGAACCAAGATGTGATAGGGAGATCATAGAGGTGAGTTGACAGACAAAAGCTTGGATGTTGTGATTCCGCCTTTCCAGTAGCGAGTGAAACTCCGTGAATCGACAGAAAGGGTGTTGAGGAAACCTCCTTTCCTAGCCCGAGTGAGCCTTCCCAGTCCGCTGCCCGGCTCGGTCGAAAGCCCCATTCAAATCAAAATAGAACGAGCACCTACAACTAAGGGGAATCGAATGTCGACCACAGGGGGAGAGAATCTTATAATACAAGGGCGAGTGACTGGTAAAGTCATTAAACTGAGTCATTTTCTGAAAAATGGCTACAAGTGGACTGGGTTTATTTGTTTAAACAGACTACGACCAAAGTTGTGGCTACTTCAACCAAAAGAAGGGCGATGCCCTATTCAAACCGGAAGCAGTACCTCACCTCACTTACGAAGAAGTAGTAGGAGCTGGGCTCCCTTATTTGATCAGACCGCTCCTGGTGTTCAAACTAGTTATTAATGGTCGGCTTAATTAGTACCTTTTTTTTGGTATGCGTTGCGAACACTTTCATTTTGAGCGTCTCATCTTCTCTAGAGAAGCGAAACTAGAACGGCTAGAGCAGATGGTCCAACTACATAACTTTTTATTTTTCATTACTTCCATGGTCGTGCCACGTGGCACGGCAGCACCCATACTATGGAAATGGTTCAGCAGTAGAGATGTTCCCACAAGTGCCCCTTCTTCCAATGGGACTCTAATTCCTATTCCTATCCCTCCATTCCCTCTTTTGGTCTATCTACATTCCAGGAAATTAATATGCTCCACGGACAAAGAAAAAAGTGCAATCTTGGTCAGAGCAAGCCGCCCTATTCTATTACCGACATAATTAGGAGAAGCTCATCCAAAACTAGTACGAGAAACGCCTCATTTCGTTTTGTTCCTATTCTTCATTTCCTTTTTTTTTCCATCCAAGGGGGACTTCTTATATTTAGAATCTTTGTGCGGTGTGCTCCATTTACTATTCTTTCGTACTTCCTTCTTTTTACCACGCGATAGGTCAGCGAAGCATGAGCAAGCGCAGAGAAGTAAAGGCCAAACACTTCGGCCTAACGGGAATGAGCAATGACAAAATGACAAGATGAGGTGCCCCGGGCATCCCCATTTAGAGAAAAGGATGAAAGGTTTTGGGCCTGTAGCTTTTCCCGTCCCCCTTTCGTCGGGTGGTCCTTGTGTGGGGGGTGCGCCACCAGAAATCGGGCTTGAAGCTCTTGCCTTACCAATGAGTCGACAGCTAACAGCTGTTGCTCACGACTACTACCAAAAAGCTCCAAAAAAGATGAATATTTCACATGGAGGAGTATGCATCTTTATGTTGGGTGTTCTTCTGTCGTGCGACCCGGCGGCTTATGTGCGACCTGTGGCCCACGCCTCTTATTTGTTCAGGGCAGGCGGCGTGAACTCTGATTCGATCCGGGTATTCAATCCCGTCGCTGAGATGGTCAGTTGACTCCTTAACCTTGATAGGAAGATGGCTTATTCAATAATTCGTGCATAAGGGTAAGGAACTTTGGATGAACTAATGTGAATGGGTGTAAGCCTCGCTGCTCAGAAACACCCAGTGCTGACCACACTGAGAGAGATGAAAGCGCATGTAATGCCAATTGGCAAAGTGGCATTAAGCATCCCTCGCAGTACGAAAAGAGAGGTCGTGATGATATCATCTACGTCTGTACCGCTCCTCGTGGAGTAGATCCTGTATCCAACCAAGTCTTTGACCAGGGAACGGGGGAATTCCCATTACCGCAGGCAGGCTAGTCGGGCCATGAGCGTAGTGGGAACGGGCTTCCCAAAAAGCCAGCCCGGGCCGGGGTCAGCATAGAATGAAGGGGACGGCCCTAATGTTGTGTTGGCAAAGCCAAGTTCTTGGGTTGCAGGCAGAGAAATGCGGACGTGGGGACTCAGGTCGGGGCGCAGCGTAACTAAGAGAGCCATTCCATTTAGGGGGAGACAAAATGGGCGGGCACGAGCGATCTGGTGTCCGAGCCTCTTGGTCAGACAACGATACTTCACTTATTAGATTAGTATTAGCCGCCTACCCTGGAATGGGATGGAATAGAAAGAACGCAAAGCACTAGCACTATAGGGTCGGTTTTTTTTGGGGCGATAAGCTTGTGAAGAAGCAAGTTTATCCCCGCCCCGACCGGTAGCTGCTGGGTCTCCCCATCTCTCCTAAACTTCCCCCGGTCTTTGGCCCGAGCTGTATGAGGCAGAAACTCGTCTCACGTACGGTTCGGAGGCCGAGCCCCACCCCAGTAGTAAGAGTGCGGCTTAGGTCAACTAACACAAAGAAGATACAGTTCACTCAACGATTTCCTTTGGGTTTCGAACTCCATATGGGGAAGGAGCATTGTAGTTTGCAAAGTCTCGATCATTTACATGGACCCACTTTTCATTCTATTTGTGGGAATTTTATGATCTCTAAACTGTCCTTAACGAACGATCGGCTGATGTTTGAGCATGATGAATCACTTCGTGCCGACCTGTTGCCAATAAACTTTCCGGCCTCATATGAGAATGGGAAACTAGAGCATTTTTTGCATCGGTGGATGAAGAATCGCGAGCATAATAATTTATGCTTGACCACGTTCCCAGAAAAAAGATACTTTCGAGAAACGACGAGTACGACGGAAGTGGTTATACATACAAATCCAGTTACGGATCTATATGCTTCGATTGGAATTGGAAATTCTAGAACAGGCGGCTGGTATACCACCATAATGAAACTGCCTTTTATTTTTTTGATTTGGATAGGATTTATGTTGGCTTCGTTGGGAGGCTCGCGTAGTTTGTTACGTCAACTCCAAAAGGATAAGTTGCGTTGGAATCGATAAAGTTCAGTGGAGTTAATAATTGCATAAAAGGAGTCAAAGTAGTGGCTACGGCACGTTGACGCACTTCTTAGACAGTCCCCGTCCGCCCCGCCTGTCGGCCCGCTTTGAAGAATTCATGGGCCGGCAGGCAGGCGAGACAGAATGGGCAGGCACTCCTAACCAAGCCAAGCCCAGTTCTCGCCGATAGGCACTGGTAGCTTGCTTCCAAGCCTTGACTTATATGAGAATTGTGGCCATGGCCCGAAGGAGCCTTAAGCACTTGTACAATGCTCAAGTCAAGGCTCTGGGCAACGAGTGGTAGGGAGCCTTGACTTTCTATGTTATTAGTAAAATGCGCGCTACAACTATAATTTTTTTTCTCTGATAGGCTCGTGCTCGCTTCGCTTTTCAAGCTCCGCCCCTTATTGAAAACTAAAGCGCTAACGTGCCTTTCCTTTTTATATATATAATAAGGCGCTTCTTTATACTTTTTTCTCAAAGTCAAGCAAGAAACCTTTCGCCTTTAGGAGATATAAAAAAAAGCTGACTTACTAAGCAAATATAGGCTTGGGCTCGAAAGCAAGAAGCAACAGATTGAGTTGCACGAAAACAGATGCGCTAACGCGCAACGGCTTTCGCGCTTGTTGGAGCTATGAAGCATCTTAGAGTATTCCATTCCGTTTTTAAGCTGGATCCAAGTTTGTTCGTGTGGCCCTTCCTCCACCTCTGCTTTCCTCCATCGGACCCCACTACCTCGTAAGGGTGTTGAGATCGAGCATGAACCTCTCCGAGCCGGGAGCAGTTGATCCGTATGCGTATATTTCGGAATGGAAACTAACCCTTAAAAAAAAGATTGACCTTGAGGGAGAGAGCTGGCTGAAAGGTATGCACTAAAAGGGGTGGGTACCTGCCAACGTGGATATTCTAGGTATAAAAGAAAGTCTCATTCCAAGAATTCTCAGCTTTGATCCGAGGGCCCCCGTTCTATCCACTAAACATGTAAAAAAATGATGGGTGCAATGGCGCTGTAGGAAACCGGTCGGATTCAAATCGACGAATAGCAGTTTTACAGACTCATGCCTTAGCCACTTGGCTACGGTTCCCTATCAATTCCATGTCTTTCCCCCTTGTTCGACTTTGCTTCACAGGGTGAGACTAGGAATAACAGATGCCATAATGCTTTGGGAGGAAGGGCACAACATAGGTGGAGATGGATTTTCATAAATACATACTTTAGAAAACTTGAGAATCTAAGAGTTCTCCCTACCTGAACCTTTTCCGTGGCGACATTATAAAGAAGCATTTAGGGATTTATTGATGGTCCATGATTACACAGTGGATAAAGCCTCTAAAATCGGACTCTTTCTTCCCTCTCGATCCCATCCATATCCCGAACCAGAAATTTGAATGATCTGGAATTCCTTTCCAATTCTGTATATCAACTAATGGGGACACCGGGAGGGAAGAGATAAAGCACCCTGGCAAATTAGTTAGTATCCATCCTTTTCCTCTATAAACGTAGGAAAGCAGAAAGCGAGTGAGGATTACTCAACAAAGAGGGAAGGAAGGATGATAGAGGCACACTTTCGCTAGAAAGGGATGCCTTAAAGAACTGCCATTGGGAGAGAGGGGCTATACCGATTGGAACCAGAAGACTCAGCAGCGAAAGACAGTCTTGAGTCAGAGGAGTGACTTGCCCTCGCTCTTAGGTATTAGGCATTTTACAGCTACCGACTTATTGACTGGACTGTTTTGTCTTAGTTACTAGCTATGGACCTTCAGCTGCATCAGACGCGGATACCTACTTACTGGCTATAGCTCAAGACGAAGATACCTTGACTGTCTTGGGGCTTCAGCAGCTTCTTCATCCCCACCTAAAAGACTATAACAGCAGATGATATACCGATTTGATGTTAGTCAGAAAGACAGACCATTATGGACACCAGGCCTTGGGCCCTTCGCCCTTTAGCTCAAGCCGCAGTTACCAGCTCCATACTTGTTACTTGCAAAAGACCTTCAACAGCTCTAGCCACAGATGCAGCTACCTCGATACTGGCTATAACCCTAGTTGCATGCTCGAACACTTCATGATAACTAAACTCAAAAAGCTTACTAACTCATAACTCAGAGACGGATAGCTTCACAGCTTACCACCAGCTAGCCACTAACCCCTAGATAGATTGTTAGTTGGATTAGAAGACTGGATCTAGCTTCTGCCCAGTGACATATCATGAAAGACTATAAGAGTAGACAAATCCCCGACAGAGCTCTATTACTAGAGTTAGGCAAGCAACAAAAGCAGCAAACAAAAATAGAAAAGAGCAAACAACTGAAAGAAAAAGGCTCAGAAACATGGAAACAGTTACGACCCTCGGCCCAGGAGAAGCAAGCAACAAACAAGAACTATAAAGGAAACTCAAGCTCTCCTTAAATGACCAACTTAGAGAAAGGACGATAACCCGGCAATTAAGCATATATAATAAGGAGAAAGCTCGCCGAGGGAGATCAGGCAGAATAGGGGCTACTGCCATAGGATGAGACTCCGGAAATCTACTTACTAGAGCTAGAACCATCAAAAGTACAAAACACCAAATACCTATAGCAAAAAAGAAACAACAGAACAAGGGACGAGACAATACCTCAAACAGTTACGGAGCTATTCACTTCCTCACTAGCTCAGCCACTCGAAGGGGCCATCGAGAAGCCATATTTAAGACCGCTATCAGGAATAGTTGAAATTCACAATTTAATGCTGACAGAATGGTCAGAGAGAAGAAAGACAGAAGCCAACGGAATCCTGTGGTTCAACACCTAGGGGGACTCAATTAAACAGGTGTTAGCAGCTAAGACAGAATAGGTGTTAGCCCCAAGATACCCTAGCTACCAGATAAACTAGCTACGGGCTCAGTGCTATAACTACTGGCTAACGTCTGACTTCTATTAGTAGAAAGGCTTAGTCCTGCAGCTACTATAGAATACTGACTTGAAAAAGAAGAACTTCACTGACTCCAAACGGAACCCCTTGCTCACCTACCGATGATTAGGGGAAAGCAGAAGAGGGATGTCTTAGTTACTCGATATAGGCCTTCAGCAGCTACCGAATAGAACGGATTCACTAAGAGGACAGGAAAGAGCCCTTCGCCCTTTAGCAACTAACAATTCAGAGCTCTAAGCTACAAACTCGTACTGGATCGAGCTCCTCGCTTCAGCAGCTGCCAAAATGGGGATTTGGCTCTTGTCTTAGTAGACAGACTGCCTAGCCCTTCAGCTGCAGTTAACGAATCTTTAATTGATATAGCTTCCTTGGCCGCCAGCGCCCTTCCCTTCCTCTGTATAGACCTTAAGAAGCCAAGGGAGTAACAGGGAAAAGAAGAGAGATGCCACTCCTTCGCCTATTTAAGGCTCAATTTGTTGGCTAGGAAAAAAAGACTGATAGAAAGGCGCGTATCCAAAGAGAGTACCCCTAGACCACATAGTGACCTGCCGTTCCGTACTGATCCTTTTAGGAACTACCTTCTTTAAATGCGCTTAACAAGAGTCTTCAAGATCTGAAAGAAGACTCTTAATTAGCTTTAACAAACAGAATAGAGAACCTCAAAATAGACCATTCTCCGATTAGAACATGGACCACAAAAAGGGCTGAAAAAAGACATATCACCGAGGGAAAACAAAGAAAAAGAACCACAAACAGACGAACTAGCGACAAACTTCTGACTTGCTCCAGATCTTGGGATTGGGGCAGGTACCATCTTACTTGATTGACCGGAAGGCACTTCGGCAGCAGATAACAATGGGTTACTCACTATAACTCAAGACGAAGCCACCCGAAATGACTGCGATCAGACCGGAAGCTTACTCTTCAAGGGGACTAGCTTCCACAGATAGAGAGGAAAAAAATAGAAAAAGATGCCGGGAGAAGAGACCAAGGAATTGAGAACGAAAGACCCGCAACTAAACCTTTATTAGGAGCTCAGACAGACTGATTGTTAGTAGGGAAGACCGGGAACACCCTGCCCTTGGCTTACTATTATAAGACCTTGAGCGGCCTTAATTATGTAGTGGGAAGGGAAGAAAAGAGTAGTTGAGGGGGTGTATTAGAAACTTGCTTCTAAAGCCCTTCTGCGGAGACCGAATCGAACTGATTGACTAGTAGTAAAGGAACGTTACCCTCCTTTCCAGGGCTACTGAACCTTAGAACTCTAGCCGGAGCTACAAACAAACCGGTTACTTGAGAAAGCCCTTCCCCAGAGATCAAGACATAGATAACAACTACTTACTTGCTCCAAACAGAAAGGAAAGAGGCTAAAGGAACAGCCCAGCTAGACAGATACGAAGGAAAGAAAAGAAAGACCCTCACAGGTATTAGCCGCCCTCTCTAGAACCAGAGGAAAGCAAAAAGAGGGAATACCCTCACTAAACTAAGAAAAAAGGCAAGGGCTTAGGCTTCTTAGACTCTATTTACGCAGTTAAGGAGACAAAAAAGCCAGCTGAAGGAGCAATAAACTCACGATTTAAGCCACCAAGAATTGACAAGCAGAATGGAGAAGAAGACGGAGAGGTAGGATCAGAGAATCCACTCTTTACGTTACGGCTAGCGTCTTTATCTTTGTACAAAAATATGAAAATGGGAGGCGTTACCTAATAATGAGCAATGCTGGTAACAGCAAATGGTTCCTAGCCTCAACAAAATCAGAGTACGACATATCTGACTATCTGGCAACACGCTTGGATAAGTAACGTGATGAACCGTACCTGTATCTCTAGGCGCTATGATGTCTTATTGTGTAGATCATGTCTTGCTTGAGGGTTCCAAACCTCGCCCTTCTATAATAGGGGAAAGTGCAGACCCACGCCTATGGATATACGAGCGCCATTCTTTAGATGGATCGTTGTTCGATAGTTATTGTAGCCGGGATAAGCAGGCACGAACTTTCGTATAGCGCCCTAGTTTTTTAGTACAAGTAGCTAAGGGGGCTGGGAGGTACGACTTGCGTCAAACTTGTGAAAGAATACTTGCTGCGCACCTGCTGAACAAGGCTCCTTTCAAGTCAAACAGAGATTCCTAGTTCCGGAGGGACCAACCATTGTACTTCTAGGGGAGGGTCTAACATAGCGGAAGGCCACGACTTTTGTGAGTGTTCAGCACAATACGGTACGGTATGCCACCAGCATAAATGAGGCGCACAAGAGCCACTAGCACGAGATAGATTGTTTGCCAGCCTGGAAGTGATTCATGTTGTCGGGTTTTCTAGCGGCCGCCTATTGTAGAATCGTCGATAACCTGGCTGCCACTATCATGTATGTAAAGACTGACTGTATAGGTATACCGGAAACCGTTTGGCAAGTCGTAGGACCCTAAAATCCGCTCCAACGCTATAACGTTCCAGAGTCATGCAAAACAGACACTAACCGTCCTCCAATTACTATTAATGAATTGGACCTTCAAGGAATGAGTAGAGTACAAAAACGAAAGATCCGAGTAACCCTCCGAGCTAGGGATATTGTTGAAAGGCCGTAGCAAGGAGACTTTAAAAGACCAGTTAGAGTAGCGCCTCCACTTTCATAGAAGAGCGTCAGTAGGATAAAATAGCAATTCCAATAATCGCTTTCCCAGACAATGTCTATTATGAAATGGTGGCGCTATAACAAATCCAGAGTACCTTAACTTGCGGTTGCCACACAAAGTTGGTCGGTCACCTTAACCAGTCATACCCATTTATGGAGATTCAGGATCTAAAGCGAAAATGAAAGCCATGAAACAAGTGGGTACTCCTACTGCGGGGCTTCTTTTAAGCCAGCCCACCAAAGAATTCCACCCCGACTCCCCTCTACCAGAGAATCCATGAATTCCGGCCACCCGCAGTAGCAGCAGGGATGGGTAAGAAAAAGAACCAGCCAACTATGTTATGTGTGCCTTAAAGAATCGGAGGCACCAACACAGGAGGCTTGAGAAGATACCCTTTTATTTTGTCAAAAGCCTATTGGCATTCATCAGTCCATTCTGTTGTTTCATTCTTTTTTAGTAGCTTAGCTTCAAAATCGGCTCACAGGTGGCGGTGAGCTGAGTAATGAACCTTGCGATGTAATTGGGCCTCCACAAGAATCCTCTGACTTCTTTCTAAGTCTCTTGAACAGCTTTTCCAGATTTGCCAGGTGATCATCTAAGCCGCAAGACTTGGCAATCATGTCATCTATGTAAACTTCGATCTCTTTATGCATCATATCATGGAAAAGAGTGGTCATGGCCCTTCGATAAGTTGCCCCTGCTTTATTCAACCCGAAGGGCATTACACTGTAGCAAAAAGTGCCCCATCGAGTGGTGCACGCTGTTTTTTCCTGATCTTGCTCAGCCATCTTGATCTGATTATAGCCGGAGAAACCATCCATGAACGAGAACATTCCGTGCCCTGCGGTGTTGTCCACCAATATGTCAATATGTGGCAAGGGAAAATCCTCCTTTGGACTTGCCTTGTTCAGATCCCTGTAATCTACACACATTTTGACCTTGCCATCTTTCTTTGGAATGGGGACAATGTTGGATAACCATTCAGGGTAGGATACCACCTTGAGGAACCCTGCATCCCATTGCTTCATTACTTCTATTCTGGCTTGCAATGCCCATAGCATAGTGGTTTAGGTTTCCTTAACTTTTGCTTAACTGGCTTGCATTCTGGCTTCAACGACAAGTAGTGGGATTTCTCCTTGCTGCTCCTCTCTCTCTTGATCAACCATTCTTGTTTGTTCTGCTTCTAGATGCTGAGCCTTCTTCTTGGCTCTCCTTCTTTCATCTAATTAGGAGTCAATTCTGCTATATCATTCCCTCTATCTGGTAACTTTGAATAAACTCCCCCTACTTCAGTTCAAAGGCTACTGCTCCTTGATCTATGGTACTGGGGTTAACAAGATTGGTCTCCAAAGAAGGACATGGAATCCTATCTTCTATAAGCTATGCCAAAATGGATGTCTCCTGCTCCTCCTCTACCCCTACCTGAGATCACATCTGCATTTATGAGCTTTCCTAGCATTACCGTTAGCGTGCATCAATTGTTGTTATTGGGATAAATAACATAAATAACTATAACAAACAACGGAAAAAATTACAACGGGAATTGCCATTCAAACTAATTGCATTAATAAAGAGTAAGAAAAAACGATCGAGTCAATGGCACCGAAGACGGAACGAAAATCGGCACTGAACATGCCTTAGGCAGAACTTTTTTTTCCAAACTGGATAGAACTTTACCAAGTCTGAACGATTGTCAACTACCAGATCCGCTGGTCTGCAGGAATTCATTTTCTGGAATTAAAAGCGTCTCATCTTCTCAAACGGATACGCTAACTCTTGCTTACTTCACTCGTACTTGTGATGCAACGCCCCATTTTTTGGATTTAGTTAGTGTTCCGCGAGTATATCAAGCTTCTGTAAAGCAATTTGGGATGTTCACATCTGTTAGCACGCATTATTAGCTGCGCGTTATCTGATGTTATTTATCATAGGTAATGATCGTGCACACAGGACCGATCATTTTATTCTCCCATGCTTTCCGTTGGTCAACAACCAACAAAATTCTCTATAGTTCTTCACTACTCCTACAGGAAGGAGTCTCTTTCTGTCTGGAGGGAATCATTTATTCTCAATCAATCATGCCTAAATTTTGACGCATCTTTCTATTTGATGAAAACAGTCTCAATAGTAGTCAATCTTCTACCACTATTACAAGTGAATCTCAATCAACGACGACTATTAACGATTATATTGTTGAATCATCTGGCACTCCAGTTTCTTCTCATGGTATTTATGAGGATCATCCGGGTCTTAACCCTTCCTGTGAACGTATAGTAGAGCTTACATCTGATATACACAAGAAATTGGGGAGTTGATGATTAACAGGAGTTCAGAAGATGTTTTGGCTGCGGCCGAAGCTTTACATGGAGAAAGCAACAAGACCTCTTTTCTAGAGCACCTTTTGAATGATTTGAACATAAACGGAGTACAAGGTGAATCCTATAAGGATGCTCTGGATCTAACGGGGTTGGTCCCCATCCCCAGCCCACTTGAGCAATTTGCCATTCTCCCATTGATTCCTACGAATATAGGAAACTTTTATTTCTCATTCACAAATCCATCTTTGTTTATGCTGCTAACTCTCAGTTTGGTCCTACTTTTGGTTCATTTTGTTACTAAAAATGGAGGAGGAAACTCAGTACCAAATGCTTGGCAATCCTTGGTAGAGCTTATTCATGAGTTCGTGCCGAACCCGGTAAACGAACAAATAGGTGGTCTTTCCGGAAATGTTAAACAAAAGTTTTCCCCTCGCATCTCAGTCACTTTTACTTTTTCGTTATTTTGTAATCTCCAGGGTATGATACCTTATAGCTTCACAGTTACAAGTCATTTTCTCATTACTTTGGGTCTCTCATTTTCTCTTTTTATTCGCATTACTATAGTGGGATTTCAAAGAAATGGGCTTCATTTTTTAAGCTTCTCATTACCCGCAAGAGTCCCATTGCCGTTAGCACCTTTTTTAGTACTCCTTAAGCTAATCCCTCATTGTTTTCACGCATTAAACTCAGGAATACGTTTATATGAATATGATGGCCGGTCATAGTTCAGTAAAGATTTTAAGTGGGTCCGCTTGGACTATGCTATGTATGAATGATCTTTTATATTTCATAGGAGATCTTGGTCCTTTATTTATAGTTATTGCATTAACCGGTCCGGAATTAGGTGTAGCTATATCACAAGCTCATGTTTCTACGATCTTCATCTGTATTTACTTGAATGAAGCTACAAATCTCCATCAAAGTGGTTATTTATTTATAATTGAACAAAAGAGAGGAGCGAACAAAGTGAGCTACCGAGTTTACAAGGTGAAGGAGCGAGAACTTCCCCCGGATAAAAAAAAAAAGATTCCGAGCATGTCTGGTCAAAGTCTATCTTGTCTTTACCACGAGTCATTTTCCTTGGCTAACAATAAAGAATTTAAGTTTTCCACATATCCACGGGTTCTTCATTTTGCTTTATCCCTCATAGAGGAAATAAGTAAGGTGGTATACTATATTTATCCGCGGAACTCCTTCTAATGACCTATGCATTCTGTTATGATTTCCAGTTGGACGATCTATTCAACATTTTTGAGGAAAAAATGAACTCTTTCCATTTTTTTAGGGCTGTCACCCTTGACTTTTTTAGGGGCTTGGAGCAGATGAAGCCTTCCTTCTTTCTTCTCGGTCCGCTTTGATTCCTGATCTTGAGCTCGCTATTCTTGACCTCAGGCTTTCCTTCTTTTAGGAGTCCTTGCCTTTTCGAGACTTTAGGCCCTTGCCCTTGGCCTGGTCTCTACTCTCCCTGGTTAAGTACTTCCAATCTAGCAGGCTAGCTACCTATGCCACCCCTATCTATTAGTAAAGCTCGAAACACTTCCACGACCCCCTGCCCTTGGCCTTCCATCATGGTCCACCTAACCAGCCCATCTTTCCCCAGAGAAGCAACCGCTCGCCCCAAATCTGTCCCTTCAGTTGTGTAACAAGGCGATTCACACGATCACGAGTCTGCTCCCCTCTTCGACGGCACTAGCCTACGGGTTCTTCCCACTAGCCATGGCTTGGCCTAACCTTTGGCTCTGATACCACTTGTCGCGACGCTAAGTCCTTCAAGCCCACAAACCGCGACACCCTGCTAACGGTCCGCTGTAGCAGAGTAAGCTGAAAAAGCCCTTTCTATCTTATTAGTAAAGCGCTAACGAGCAAGAAAGGGCCCCTTACTATAGTAGATAAGCTAACGCGCCTTATCTTATAGGTCGACAAACTGTCCTTTTTGATTTGACGCCACACAGATTTCCACTATTGAATAAGGTTTGAGACCCTTGATTCCTTTATTTGTTTGTTGCATTTCCACCAGAAAGGAAAGAAGATGAGGCTCTGGACTAGACGGAAACAACCTTTATATTGATCCGAAGGTAACTACTTTAAGGGATTGGACCTAGACCAAGGGAAAGAGGACAGGCATGTTCTAGTTCTGGTTACGGAGCTAGTGCTAGTTTGTGAAAGTGGAATCAATGAACAAGCGAGAGGAAGGTTTGGCACCCTAAATTCATTCTTCCTGTATGCAAGCTATTCGTCTTTCTTTCCAGATGATGGAACGAAACAGGACATGTCAAGGCCCTCCATTCCTCTTCTCTTAAGTACTACTGCTTTTATTGCTACTTGTGTGCTATGCTAAGCTAAGAGAGACTTCCAGGATCTGGTAATAGAGGAAGGCAACACTAGTAGGTAGGCATAGGACTCTATCTTGATGAATGTGAACTCCAAACCCCCCTTAGTCCCACCTCCGTCTCTCACCATCAAGAAGCCATCTCATTCAACCGATTCTCCTAAAAATGCATTGCATCTAAATATGCTATTTAATCTGCTGAGACAAAAGCATATGAATCAACTCTTTCAAATGAAGAAGATGCCACCACTAAAAAAGAAAAGAAAATGCGTCCATTTTTTAGGGCAGTGAATAAGGCTTTTAAGCCTGAAGAAGAAAATAAGATTCCTTCAAATATACAGAAGTAGTTGATGACTAAAAGGCAAGTCCGACGGCAAGGGGTGTTGTCTGGTATAGAACCAGAACAAGGGCGGAGGGAGTTGTTTTCCAGTAGCAGCTTTCTTTTTCCTGGCTGAGTAGTTTCTCAAATCCCGAGAAGGGTGGTGGGCGGTAATAGATAAGTAAGCAAAGCATGCGAGTACATTGTTTCAGATGCCGAATACGTTAAATCACCCACCGAAGACGCATAAGAATGATCCGATGAATCATACATAGTGTAGGGAGAAATCATTCCTAAGAACCAGAGTCTACGGCTGCTCTTTCCCAATCCGAACCAGCGGAATAGGCCTCTTCCATTCCGGGTCGGAAGGCTTCCTTCCAGTGGTTGCTCCGGCTAAAGATATAGTCGTAGAGACGGCTAGAGATTATGTCTAGGACAAGGCTATTGATCTAGTCTACCTTCTCTTCTTTAGCTTGAGTATATGCCCTCCACTAGATAGTCTGCTTTTCCTTTCTCTAGGTTTTGGGGGACTATTCCTTAAAGGATAGTTTCGGTGAGGTTCTACTTGATCTTAGTTCTTTTACTCAAAGTAGGGAGCTAAAAGTCTTCTTTATCTCGGTACTTTTGGTACTCAATACCCTAGTTCTCCCCCGAGAGACAGTATCTGACTTGTTTTCCTTAGTTTCCGTTGAGGATCCCTAGTTATCGAAGGGATAGTAGCTCGTATTCTAGAGTGAAGCGAGCCTCCCCCTTCAAGTAGTAGCCCAAAGTGAAGTCAGTAGGCGTAGAGATGACTAGAGATCTAATTCATTCTCTAATTTCCCTGCACGTCTTTTTCCCACTGAAGAGACAAATCAGGTGAGAAAGATAAGGCTATTGATAATGTCTAGTCTAGCTTTAGTCGTAGATCCGGCTAAGAGAAAGAGAAGGCGTAGATACAGATAGAGATAGGGCTCTTTCTCGAGTTTCTTCCCTTGATTTAGTGAAGGAGATGGCTAGGAGAAGGCTCTGTCTCTATTGAATTCCCGTAGTGCGTGTCTACCCAGATGTGAGTGACCTACCTCATTGGAGAGAGAGATCCCGCTATTGATTATGAATTCCAAGGAACTCGGCAACAAAGCCTGACTACCCTTTAGAAAAAGGTCCTACAGGCAAAGAGAAAGAAAGGATTCAATGGAAGAAAAACGATTACTAGCCCATCCTGGCGAAAGGGAAGACACACCTATTTGTATCAAACCAGATCTAAACCCCCATATGAAGCTCCGGCTGGACGGAAAATAACTGATTCTGACTTTGTTGCCAATAACCCTATATCTCTTGTCTTTCTCCTCCGACATTGAGAGCAATTCTACACGGGTCCACACCACCTGTGCAACTCGATCGATAGAAAAGAAAAAGAAAGGTAGGCTGGCTTGCTCTCCTATATCGGTTTAGAAAGAATTTTGGATACCTCGTCATTGACTCTAATCATCCCAGCCATATCCCGGAGCCGACTCTCATTAATGAACTAACAACTGAGGGGGAAAAGCGACTAGGGTTGGATGGATGAACATGGATGCGTACCTTGAGGTCAATCGAGAGTCGATCCTGGATTTTGGTGTTGCTAAAAAGCATGTTGGATGGTTGAGCAAGAAAGAACGACTTGTGAATCATGGGCCCACACCAACATGAAGAAATCTATCTTCTGAAGACTGATCAAGAAAGCCGAGTCAACAAAATGGGTCAGCTGTATCCCTTTTTTTTTAGTCTCCTTGCTTGGTAGGTCAGTCAATCATTCTTGTCATGCTGTCTTAGGTGAGCCGTCTTAGCCGTGAGATCAGAACAAGAAGCGAATGTAAGTTGGAGGAGGAGGTCAGGAACAAAACTTTAAACGGAGAGTGACAGGAAGGAAAAGCCTTATTGGTCATCCTATCTCGGTGCATGGTCAAAGTCCCATATGTGGGTCTACGTTTTCCAGGAATTATATGATCGTTGGTCAAATAGCGTATAGGTCTGGGTGGGATGATATGAAATAGAGCAGTTGCCAATCGGCATGCGAACCGAGAAGAAACTACCTTATTCACTATACGAAATTACTGTGTGAAAAAGCCAAAATGAAATGCTTTAGTTAGCGTAGAGAGTGGACTTTCGGGTGAACGAACGATTTCAGATGCAGCGACCATGGCCTGATTTTACGTAGTTCCTTATATTGATTCTGACGAGTGAATTTCATCCATTTACTGAGAAAGGATAGGAACATACCTATCAGAAGAGATTTTAACTAGAATATGAACAAGATAAGAGGATGCCCTATTCTATTAGAGATATAGGTTTGGGAAAATGGGGTTTTGACCTAGTAGGGATTGATTTAGAGTCTTTTGGTAGGAGACTACTTGCCAAGGCTTCGTAGGTTGGACAAGGCTTTTTTAGGACGGGCAAGAGCCACGAGAGAGGTTTTCCTATCATCCACCGCTAGAAGCAATCGGTAATGAATGGAATAAGATGAGCAACCAAAGGAAAGGGGCACCTATTTGCATCTGAAAAGTGGTACAGTCTGACCCTCCCCTTCCTTGCGGTTCAGGAAAAGACTCTCACCATCTCACTCAGAAATCCGCAGAAAAGTATACCATATCGAACGAAGCAAAAGCAGATAGAAGGAATAGAAGCAAAGAAACAACAAGAACCAAGGTTGGTGGGGCTTTAGGCTGAATAGGGTTGCATCAAGGTACGTTTGCCCAAATCTTTATGGTAATGTTGATGGCTTGGAGTCCCCTCTTCATTCAGAGAGGGAAAGGCATGGAGATTGGAATCAACAATAAGCAGCCCTTTCGTAAGCATATACATTCGTGGCTAGCATCCCATTAACTCAGCGATCTTCCATCGCTAAAAGAGAAAAACGAAGCGATGGAAGGGGCAATGCATTCGGCTGCTCTTTCTTTCTTCTATCCTTGTGGACGAGGGGCCCTAAAGCTGGCTAGAACAAGAGCGCGAAGGGCCTCTAAGCTAGACTTTCTTTTCTTTATTCTTTGGCAAGAATTCATTCCCCAAAAGCTATAGCAATAGAGCAGATGGACCAAATGAGCTAGAGCCAAAGGCGTTAAGAAAGAGTGCCAGAAGCAAAATGAAAAGATTTCGTTGAAAGGTACGTTTGAACAAATGTATGTTGATGGGCTTGGAGTTCCCTATCTCTGAAGAGAAGGAGAGGTATGGAGATTTAGCATATAGAGAAGAGAGGATCCATCTAGGGTACGGTGCCCGAACACGATTTCTTATATCGGGGCCCTCTATTTTGGAATTTCATCCACAGAACCAAGAACTGATGGCATCAACATGACATTACAACGTTTTCCTTGGTTGATCGGATCCCCTAAGCGTGTAGTAGAAGAAAGAATATCTCTTATAGGTTTAGGACTGACATTCCTTTCCTTAATGGGCTGGTAGTTGAGTAAGTTTAGTGCATCGAAGTGCCTTGGAAGTGCTATCATAGATAGGGCCCCCATTGTGCGCTATCCTAAGGAGGAGAGCTGCTACCTATTATCCTATGCATTGCTGCTTCCGCTGTGTAGAAGATATTGTCTAAAGTGAAGCGGGTGCGAGGTGGCACCCCCGGATATCCCGGCATTAAGAGGTTGGTAGTGGGCGGGCCTAAAGGTAAGAGCATGGTCCAGCTATTGATCATGGGTCAACGACGGAAGAAAGAAGTCAAGTAGGTTGTTCCTTCGTGTCCTACTAATTGCGTAAGTAAACGAAAGTCGCTTTCGCGAGCTCTATTTAAGATTCCGTAAGTCACTTTTTGCTTTAAAAAAAAGAGTCATGCTCTTTAAACGCCCTAAGAAATAGGCTTAAGTCATCAGTTCAAATCCGATAAAGGACTTCTTTCTTGGTATACCTCGCCGCCAGCAAGGAGCGAAAGAACCAACAAGTGGGATGTGGTGATGTAAGAATTTGCACCTATTTGTATCTATTTAGTGATTAGTCTGCTAGTTTCTTTGATCTTACTCGGTGTTCCTTTTCTATTTACTTCCAATAGTTCGACCTACCCAGAAAAATTATCGGCCTACGAATGTGGTTTCGATCCTTTCGGTGATGCCAGAAGTCACTTTGATATATGATTTTATCTTGTTTCCATTTTATTTATTATCTTTGATCTGGAAGTCACCTTTTTCTTTCCTTCGGCAGTCTCTCTCAATAAGATTGATCTGTTTGGATTTTAGTCCATGATGTCCTTTTTATTGATTTTGACGATTGGATTTCTCTATGAATGGAAAAGGGGTGCTTTGGATTGGGAATAACTGCTAGTGAGAGGGGAAAAATAAGGGGGAAGGACAAAGGAAAAAGCAATGCCTACATTAAATAAATTGATTCGTCATGGTAGAGAAGAAAAACGGAGCACGGACCGTACTCGAGCTTTGGATCAATGTCCCCAGAAGCAAGGAGTATGCCTGCGTGTTTCAACGAGAACACTGAAAAAACCAAATTCAGCTCTACGTAGGATAGCCAAAGTACGGTTGAGCAATCGACATGATATGTTTGCTTACATTCCAGGCGAAGGTCATAATTTGCAAGAGCATTCCATGGTCTTAATAAGAGGAGGTAGAGTGAAAGATTTGCCGGGTGTGAAATTCTATTGTATTCGAGGATTCAAGGATTTGTTGGGAATTCCGGATCGAAGAAGAGGCAGATCAAAATATGGTGCGGAAAAACCCAAATCGATATGAATGGAAGATGCCTCTGGAACTCATTTTTCTCTGTCAGTATAAGGAATCTTTCTCGAGCTCAGGTACAGGCGACTCAGTCACATGTGCTCGACTGAATATGCAGCCATAAAATAGCTAAATCCCTCATTAGACTCCAGTTCCAGTCAATCGTGCTTGTCAGCCTTCATCACCGCAGCTTTGGCGACCCGAATGAACGAATGCGGTGAGGCGACTTGTGTAGCGAGAGGACAAAATGGCGTAATGGCTTGGTTCTTAGGCTTCTACGATTGAGAACAATATCAGTCTCATTCCTCCTTTGAAGGGGAGTTTACTCCTTTCTTTGAAGCTGGTAGTGGAGTGAATCTGGCAATCAGTGACTAAAGTCTCGGTTCCCGTTTGCTTCAATGAGAGAAGATGCGAGCCCTCGGCGAGAGGAGATGCTGGTGATAGGAACTATTCTTGAACTATGCTCTTTGAAGCAGGATTAGTTCCCTAAAGGGTTCATGCCTTAGGAGTGAGCCGAGGCCTTCCGAGATAGACGAGGTGAAAGGCTTTTAGGTAAGGCGCCATCAAGACCAGCACGCCCGCTTTCGCACATGCCCAATGCCTCACCTGATGATTGAGGTGAGTTCATAACTTTATGGAAGAAGGAGTCGATCGAACATCCTAGCTTTCCGGGCAGTAAGGAAGATCTTTTTCGTTGTTCCACTTTTGAATATGTTAGTTCAGCAGGGAACTTTCCCAAAAGCGTTAAGCCTTGGAGCGGGCGAGATGGATGATCATCCCTTTCAACATTCAAGGTGCGGCGTCCCGCATCTAGATGAGACCAGACTAATAGCCTCCCTTTGGTCCTGTAGTTGAAGAAAAGTGTGTTCCCTCCTTATAGCTTCTTTCTGGGAGTCCCAAGTCAGATGGACCTAGCCAAAGTCGCCAACTATCATGACCCGAGTACCCATCCTAATATTTCCTAGAAAACGACTTCGTTGATCCATTACGAAGGTAGCTAGGGCTTAGTCAAATAAGAAAGTGTCCGGGTTCCCCAAGTCGTTCCAAATCTTTGGCAACTAAGAACTTTTATTTTTATCATCTCAGTGACATTGGATCTGGGACCACTCTTAGTGATTGAGAGGGTTCTCCAATGAGGATAGCAGTGATGCTTGTGTGTGCGAGAATCGCTTGAGTCTGCATTGACTCATGTCTCTAGGGGAATAAAGCGGCCCCCTTTTGCGGCAGAGTGGGCAGCATCGCTTTCCCTCGTGTAGCTATGATGCCATTCAGAAACAACACAAGAAGAAGAAAAAAAAGTAGTATTTTGCAGATTCTTGCCATCACTGGAAAACAAGTTGAGCTGTAGGCATCAAGGTAAGGGACCGAGATTATATACTGCTGCAGAAGCGGAATCGAAGGGGTTGGTTGAAAGGTAAGGATAGTGTGATTGGCTGATTGGTTGGAAGGTAAGGATAGCATGATTGACAGGTTACGGGTCCTTTGGATCATGGCCCACAGCTACTTGGGTAGAGACCGCTGAACATCATTTGGACCGAGCCTATATGGGCTTTGGCCTTTTGATGGCTGTCATTTTCTCGACTATTTGGAAGGGTTAACTAATTATTTAGTTAAGCAGTCAAACAAGATCGGATGGAATCTAGCCTGACAAGCAGGCAATGGGAGTTCGAGCAATGGTACGTACAGGAGTTCAACTGTGAAGATAGACTAGTCAGCCATGAATGGGGCTTCCCCTTTTGTAGATCTTCCAAGGGCATATGTATTTATTTTGTTCATGTTGTTTGGGAGTCAAAGCAGTGGTGAGACACTGTATCTGTGTCTGGTAAGCTTATGAGTTTGACTGTGGGACGGGAAGAAGGTCAAAGGTGTCTGGTGGTACAAAAGTCATAATTGGTTTCCAATAAGAAGGGCTCTTTCCACGGGTCCCCCAAGAAGAAGGGGTCTTATTTCAATGGGTTTTTGCCCAGAAGGAAGGGGCGTGTTCATACCGTCGTATATTCAACCAAATAATAAGAAGTGACAACTTCAGAATCATACTTAGAAGTGTCGACTTACTCTAGTTGATTTGAAGCCCCTGGGCTTGGAGCCGGATAAAGCTTAACACCCCAAGACAAAATAGGTCTTTTCGACTTTACTACAGGGGAAGAGCAGGAAGGACAATAAGCTTGGGACAGGTACAACCAGAAAGCCATCCGTTCTCGTGGTTTATAGTGACTAACGAAAGTTTCGTCCCAATCCATATGCTTTGGTGGGGTGACGAACGAATAGTCCACATCCGATCATAGTCTACTGTTTTATGTCCTTCAAGATGGGCGGGGGTGCAGAATATGGCTCTTTCATAATATGATGGCATGAATTATGCCTAAGTAAAAGGGAACTATCAGACGCATTGGCTGGTGTAAGAAGATCCGATCTCTCACAAATAGGTTTCACAGCTGCTGCTGTCGCAACAGAGGAGGTCGTTGTGTTTGGGAATGCTGAGAGTGATCAAACGCAGGCAGAATAAGTGGCAGATGTGAAAAGCATCCACACTACGTTGCTACCATTAGTCGTGAATATCAAGGAGTATAAGCAGCTGCTTGAGAAGGCTCGCCATGAGTGAAACTGCCCTTCTTTATCCTATTTTTTGTCCTGTCCTAAGGGGCATGTGGAACCCGAAGCTATAGGTCGCATTATGATTTGAAGTCAAGGGCTCCGAGACTTCGCATAGTGAGGAAATGGTAGCGTGCAGGAAGAAAGCCAGATATAGTCAGAGGCGCACTCCTGGGGGCAGGAATAGGAAAGGTTTCAAAATCCTATGAAAGCCTATAGGGTAGGGGAATCAGAAAGGTTTCTCGCTCAATCCGATCTTTATTCAGTGCCAAGACCTTTATAAGATAAGCAATTAGTGAAATTCGAGACATTTGATATCCTTCTTAAGCTTCAGAACGAAGATGGTGGGCTCACGTGGGTAGCTCCCGTCTCCTGTAGCCGCCTTGTTCTCTATTAGTTCATAAAGTGTCTGACACAGACGCAAAGTCATTGCAACCAGACTAGACTAATAATGTTACAAGCAGGGCAAGGGAACGCTTTCCGCAAGTATGCTGTTAGTTAGTCCACTTCGACAAGAAAGTGGAAAAAATCGACGGGGAGTGAGTTAATAAAAAGGACTCTTTCAAACCTTTCTTTGGATTCCTGCTTCTTCGCTCGGTGATGAGGCAGTGATATCGTCGTATTCTTCCGGCTTGGATCAGTTGGATCCGGCTTTGGAGGATTGTCTTAGCTTGTTGCGAAGTACTGTTCTTCATTTGCCTTAGTTGTGTGTGGGGTCAACGGAGACACTTGCACTTATTGATCGTACGTACTCACCTTGCTCCTCAATCCATACTTCACTCACTGACTCATTCATCAATAGTTGGAGCCGGGTAGTGTTACGGCGAGGCCTCACTGGGCTGGTAGTTATTAGGTCCTCTCAAATGGCGAGGACTCACGTAGTACGACAAGACTTTAGGAAATGAGGAAAAGAAGTTAGCGGATTCCCTAATAGCCCATGCCTTGCAAACGATTATTTGTAATTAGACTATGGTGCTTTGCTGATAAATTAAAATCGCCACACCAAACAACGAGATCGTACTCACTCCTCACTAATGGATCGCCTGGAGTTCTTTCTCGCCAGGTGGAAAAGAGAGATTTCCTCCCCAACCAAGGGCATTATCATTCCGAGCCTCATTAGCATGCTCGTCTGCGAGCTATGCTGGTTCTGTAGAGTAAAGGCGCGCAACAACGAGAGAGAGAGGCGGGCTTGGCTGGCAACCAACCGCGTCACGGCTATTCCTTCTATACTACAGGTCAGTGGAGGAAGTGAAAGAAAGCTTCTTCAGTCAGCCTTGTCGATATACTAATAGTAGTTGAATAAGTGAAGGTGAGTGTCAACGTGAAGAACCAGTCCTTTTCCCTTTCTCTGACGAAGAAGCAAAGACTCCACCCAAATCCGGATCTGGTTGCCCTGCTATGCTAGCCCGAAAGGTTTTCAAAGAGAGAGAGACTGAGAGAGGCACACCCTTGTAGTGAAAGTTGAAATGCTTCATTTCTTTACAATGATCCGATGACTGACGGAGACTGTTGGCACATGCAACTATCCATTCCACTGCTATGTCCAATCTGTCGATTGATTAGGATGATCTGCTTATGGACTGCTAAGAGGGTCTCTTACTTACCTTTTCTTAATAGATCTGGGGTTGGGTAAACCCATAACATGAGCTAATGGGCCCGAGACTAATAACTAGTACTAGTACTAGTGACTTCACTAGCAGTTAGATAGGTTGCTCTGATCAAACTCTCTCTCGCAAAATCCAGTCAACTGGCAATTCCCCTCACTCCATCAAATGATCAATCAGTTGAGAGTAGACAAACATCCCATATGTGCCGAGCTCAGTAGAGCTTGATTGGGGAGGGATCCCTGTCTCAATCTCTCTCCTTCTCTAGCACTAGACTGAGTTCCGGTCAGCAACCAGGAGAAAAAATGAGTCTTGTAACTGACTGGTTTCAATAGAGTACATGAGTACACTTCACACCAAGCCTACCATCCTTTCTTTATTAGTTAGTGCCAGCTCTCCCCACGAAGAGACTCCAAAAGTACTGACGCTCAATCGAAAGAAAGAGCAATCAACTCTATGGTTTCTTGGCATTCCAAGCTAAAGACAACCATAAGAGTCCCATTCTACATGTCCGAGGATGCTGCTTCAACCATCTTTAAGAGTGAGACCGCGCCCAAGACTTCAACACATTTTTAACATCATAAAAGCTTCCTCCGCGAAGAGTATCTTCCAGGACAAGAGTTTTAAGGTTCAAAAGTCATCCCTGTGAGAAGCCCCCCTAATTCCATAGTCTAAAGTCCACCATTAGAAGCACCCTTCTTTTTGACATACACGCGTGGGGCCATTGACGAAAAGGCCCTCCCTTCCTTATTCCACACATCCACATACTCCGAAGTTCATCCAAGAATATCCGATGCGCCCATCCTCTTTATGCCCTTAAGCGGAGAGTTCTACCAATTCTTCCTTAAGATCAAGATTTTGGATCTTAGCCAATACCTCCTCCTTATCAGTTGTTCATCAATAAAGATTGGATTCAATCCTTGGTAAAGTCTTCGATCTCATGGAGAGTTACGCCTCTAAAAGAAAAGAGAGTAGATATAGGCTCGAGAATAGATAGGCTTGATGAACAAAATGCCGATACGGAATCTGCGCCTTCAAGCCCTTGAACTTCACTCCTAGGCCATTCAACAAATCTGGCACGAAAAGTCAATCCGATTTCGTTAAGATGCTAGCTTCAGGAGCTTCCTCTTAGTTAGGTTAGTTAGGCGCCTGGCCAAAGGTTGAAAGAATGATTCGGGGTCAGAGGAAGGGGGCAGAGTCAGCTTCCAACGTAATACTTCTTGACTTGATCGGCGTTGATGGGCTCAGGAAGTTCTTCTCCATCCATGTTGATTAGTCGAAGTGTATATCCAGGTGTAATCCTTTTCACGATGAACCCAGTTCAATCTGAATTTTCCTTTTGGATCTGGGAGGTTCACTTGGGCTTCATTTAGAACAAGGTCGCCTACTTACAGCTCGATGGCTCGGACCTTCTTGGCGAATGCTCTTGCAATGCAGCGCGAATAGCTTTGCACATGACACATGGCCTTCCGTCTCCATTCCTTGATGAAATTTGACTGCTCGAATCTTTCCTTTATCCATTCTGCTTCAGGGATCTCGTTTTCTATCAGAACTCTGAGAGACGGGATTTTCACTTCAACTGACAAGATGCCTTTCATCACTCCCCTACTCCTATAAAATAAAGGCAGTGACCGCTCTTGCTCTTCTTGGCTCGTAGAGGAGAAAGCCAAATGGGGGGGGGGGGGGGTCTGGTCTCATTAGAATGAACATGAACCATGAAGGTTCATAAGGGATGAATAGGTACAGGCGGGTAACAACTGAATCCGGGAACCGGGTGGGGTGGAAAGCCTATCAGTTACAGATAGATCTCCGGCAACCTCTCACTTTCCTTTGCAATTCTTCTTATTGGCCTCAACGCAGGAGAGATTCTCGGTACTTGCTTGGGGGTCATCAACAGGTCAGATAATTGGTCTATTTCTAATGGATAGGCTTACCAATGATAGGATAACTCCTATAGTAGGCTCCTTGGATCCGAGCTCTTCGGTATCACAAAAAAAGAAAGACTAGGCATTTCAGGAACAACAAAAACTTGGTAGAAGCAATCCTTGGGGTAATGAAAAGGCATTACCATGAGCTTTAAGAGCGAGAAAATATAAGAGCCAGCCAGCACTTTTTCATTTCTGTAACTTTCTTCTCCTCTAATTGATATTGAACACGAAATGCATTGAAAAGTCCATAAATCTCCGATACCAACAGGAAGGTGACTAGGATAATACTTATAGGAATCGACACAAGGGAAAGAAGTCGTAAGGACTCATCTAACGATTCATGCTATTCTTCCTCAGGTACCCAAGCAAGGAAGTACTCCACTCATCTACTCACTCCCCAGCACGCCGTTCAGCGGGACCGCAGAGAGAAGTGAGGGGGGAGAGAGCCGAACGAATCCGAGAGTCCAGGGGCTGGACAATTGCTACATAAATCCCTCCACTCCAGATAAAGCAACACCAATGGCAATGGCAGGGTGTCTTATTTATGGGTCTTCCTCCTAACGAGGAAAGCCCTTACTGCTCGCTTTTTGAGTTCTTTTGGAGTCAGATCTAATTTGCTACTATATAAGGGATTGGGCGGTACCAAAGCAGCGGGATCAGTAACGTCCTTAGTTAGACCAGACAAGCATTAGGATTAGAGCAAGTCCCTAGTTCCTTTCTCGGTGGTAAGGTATGAGGGGTTTGGCCTTTCGAGTTGCCTTGATGAATAGCAGGGTTCTCTGCCTTTATGTTGTGGAAGCGAGGGATCCGTTCCCAATCCGGAAGGGAATCCACTCTTCAGTATGGAGGGGAGTCATTCCTTCTTGCCAGTCTTCCTATGGTATCCAACCAAGAAAGCATGGGACACAAGCACGAAGAGAGTCAGGGATAATATAGCACTTACTGTGCCCATGTCCCTATGGCCTCAAAGCAAGGTTGCGAAGCAACACAGGGAGATAGAAAGACATTCTAGAAAACCTGAGAAACCATCCGGTCATTCAGAAATGAATGCAACGGCCCTCTTCTTCCAACCAATGCTTGGCCTTCTTTCCGTGTGAACGAAAAAAAAGGAATTGAGTTGGGCCTCTTAACTTAAAACACCGAAAAGCATTTTCCATGTCTCTGACCTATCTATCAATCCATCATCATTTTGAATGCACATGTTCCCAGCCGTGTTGGTTGGCAGGTGGGTTGAAAGCGAGGGGTCTCGGCTTTATCCATTCATCCATAGATAGAACGATTCGTATGTCCGGGTGCGCCCCTACAGATAAAGTCGGTTAGGAAGGAGCACTGGAGCATTGAGAAAGAAATAGGTAGGCATTGGCCAGCCCAACTTTGGGAATCTACAGGATGGAATAGATGGCCAAGCGATACATACTTTTCCTCCTTTCTCCCATCTGAGAATGATTATGGGGGAGATAGTTTAGAGAGAGGCATTCCCCTAACTATAGATAACCACCATTTGCCGCTTTCAAGCTTGTCTAAAGGTCTCAATCTTTCTTAAGTTAAGAAGCCAGAGCAAGTGCAAGTGCAAATTCTCCTAATACTCAAATCCACTTGGGGTTCTCCTTCCATTTTAACTTCGACTATTGCTACTTCCTCAACCCGACCCCGAGATCTCAAATTCTTAACAGACAGAGACTGCCCCCACTTCCCTTAATTAGCTTGTTGAGGAACGTGCTTGACTATATAGGGCAGCCCCAGTTCCAGTATTGGAGGAAGCACATGACATGGAAAGCATGGTAAGTAGGACACCTTAAGAAAGCTATCTCACCAGGGTCCGGTTAGTCGACCTAAGCTAAGCACTATGTAAAATGAGGGGAAATTACTTTCTTTTGAAACGAAAAATGAATACTAAGGCGGCAGAGCCAGATTTCCTTATTCCAGGGAAGCTTTCAAAGATAGGGAAATTGCAATCATAGGAGATTAGCGGCCTTTACCTACTTGCTATATGGGCTGGCTTTTCGCTCAACTGTCCCTTGTCTCGGTAAGTTTGTTCTAGGAACTCTTTCTTTCCAACTGGTTGGTGTATCCAACTCTCAATCGAATGCGACTACACCTATCCCTGCTTTCTTTTGTGCTGATATTGCCTCTGACTCTCGTGGGGAAACTCCTACTTGATTAGTAAGAACTTCTCTGTCTCAACTCGTGGATGCTTCGCTGCTCTTCTTTTTTAGAAATAGGGGCTACATTTGCTATTCCCGCGGATTGCTCGTCTTTCTTTCTCTACCTCAATGAATGGTTTTAACTTAGTTTCAGCCCTTCCTTCATCTTCACCTTCCAGTACTAATCTCTCCTTCTGGGGAAGACCCTTCATCTGACCAGGGAGCCCACCATGCTATTGCCCGAGTAGTGACTTCTTTCGCGAGTGAAAAGCTCATTTCTTCCTTCTTCCTTGCTTTCAAAGTGACGGGTTTCGGCATTCAAAGTCAAAGGATTCATTAGATTCTCGAGGAACTGGGCAAAACAGGGAAGCTTAAGCTTTAGTAAAGAGATATGAGAGTGAGGCTAGCTTTGGGCATCCCTTACCTAAGCCCTAAGAGAAGGGATGTGTTTAGGTTCAGAAGCCATGATCGGTATAGTGAGGCTAGCTTTCCCTCTTTTCAATCTATATCAGATCCTCCATTACTTCTTCGCCAATACCCTTTAGCTGCTACTTTTTCCCAGTCCCCCAATCATAGTAGTAAGTGTGCCTGCTCCTTCGTTCCTTCTTTGACGAAATGGATGCTTTAGGCGAGGTTTGGAAGGAGGCACTTCGCTAAAGATGGTCTGTCTGTGTGCGAGGAAGATCTTAGTCCTTTCTCCTTCCATTGCTTGGCTAGGTTCACTTTGCAAGGAAGGGAAGGCATCCGTGCAGGTAGTTCAAGGCTGAGGTCAAGCTATGGGCAAGGCACAAGGAGGTAAGGTATAGTAAGTTCCTTCTTCGCCTTTTGCTTGTCATTGGATTGGAATTGGAAGCCACAGGCGATGCCTTCTTGCTTGTGTAGTTGGCCTTGCCTGCTTAGTGCGGAAGTGCGTAAAGTAGGCTCAGCTTCTTTGGTTTATAAATATCTTGTAGTAGCCGAAGGTACGCATGTTAGATTGAATTGAATCTTCTTATATAACCTACGGTAGCTTAAGAGACTTTCTCAATAGTATAAGTGACCTCTCAAAGGTATAAGTAGACATTAGTCTTGCTGGTTCGGTCGTTTTCTTTTATTGTTTATATGCCCACATTGAAGACTTCTAAATTCCAGTTCATGGCTTCGTATGTACTGAGTGACTATAGGTCCATTCAGATGCTGCTCCAAGAGAACTTTATTTGGCCTTTGTATGACCGTCATCCCTTCCTGTCTATCTTCTTTGGTTAGGTAGTTATGCTTCCGGTGTCGGAAGTGCAGGGTGGGATATAAGGGTAGTTTTAGAGTTTGAGATGTCTAAGCTTGGAGGTTCTGCTTCTCTAATGTAATAATAAAGCTGCCCAGACCTTGCGTCTTCCTTAGCTGGTGTGATGCCAAATATTACTAGTAGTTGTTACCTGTCCGTCTTAACCGCGGACTAAATGCAATTATCTTTATCAACAACATCGTAACGAGAATTATAGAATGAAAAAAGAGACTACTATGACTTCGATGAAGAAAAGAACGATTTTCTCAGTTTACCTGGTGACAGGTTGCAAGTGTCTCGTGCCTGTGTCCTCTTCCTTTTGCTTGCGCTAACGCCCGTGTGAAAGAAAGCGCATTTTGCTCCTTTTACTTACTTGACCCTGGGTTTCAGTGGTCAACACCACCCGTTCCTGGACTGGACCACAGCCCTGAGTTTGTTTGATGAGGTTGAGAGAATCGGATTCCTTCCCCGCCCGCCCTTGATAATTCACCTTTTTCTACTAATGCGCAGTGGTGAGTTGCTCTTCCCGGTCCACGAATACTGTCCGTTGTCCTTTACTCGTTTAGCGTCGATAGACCTAATTGTTGCGTATATTGAACCGCCAGCTCCTTCTGTTAAAGATGCACCGCTACACAGTAGGCTTTCTATCTTTTGACCTTACTTCCTTGGATCTACCTCCATTAGATGTAACTATTTGTGTTTCTCGATTGCACGCCTTTACCACTATGCATAGGCTTTCACCACCCATCTTTTCATACTTGGAAAGCGGTCGGAGCACTTGGTTCATCATCTGCATTCAAGTACTGGGATGATAGATTAAGAACAAGCATATTTCCTAGGCTTTTTTCTATCCTTCCTTTCGGGAATCCTATCGATAAAGAAGAGGATCCCATTTCCGTACCAAGAGTTATTAACATCTCCTGCTCCCCTTGCTTTCCCCATCAGTGGGAACATAAAGATAAAAGAGTTAACTAAGTATCAGATCGACCAAATTGAACAAATGATCAAAGAAAAGGTCGGACAAGCTCCATCGAGACCAAGACTCCTTAACTGGATGTTCCAAAAGAGGGCCCTCATGGTGACGGTTTGCTACCATAAGCCCCAAGGCTTTCAGCAATCCGGTCGGTTTGGTGGCTCGGCTGGGTCTTTCCTTTTCTTGGGCTACCTCTCCCCTTCTTCTACACCACTGTGAAGCCATGGAGGTTGTCTAGCTGGTCCACCTCTGCTTGTGCCAAATTTACCAAGGCTGACTTGCGTCTTTACAGTTGTAATCGGATGTTACGAAAACTCTTTCCATTAGACATATCCCAACAGAGGAGGATAGGGAGTGAACTGAATCTTCAGCTCTATGTTCTCCAAGAGGAGACTTCTAAGGTGTGGATTCGTCGGTCCCAGATTTAGTAGATCTAGTATCCCTTCGCACGGAACTCTTTCAGTTTGAGATTGAGAGGAAGAGTCAAGGGCAAAGGCAGTTTCCCTAGTGGAATTCATTGAATCAGCAGACCCAGCTGCTCGTAATCCCATCTCATATTCTATTGGAAAACCTATTGAAGCGTCTGTTGAATAACCAATGCTTCCGCAGGTTGTGCTTTTACTACTTCTACTTATATAGAGCGACTACTGAATAATCGTTCAAGTTCTATAATTAATTAATAGCTTTCGCGCCTTAGGAACTTAAGACATGGGATTCCATATTGCAGTCACTATATGGATATTTTTTCACTACCATCACCATATAAGATGGATCCGCGTTTGGCACTTGCAGTCCCTCAATTGGACAAGGATGAAGAAGATGATAGATTGTTCCGTATATGAATGCATATAAAGCTTCAGCTATCTTAAACTCTCTCTAAGAGTAGGTTATGGGTGGGATAAAGAGATTGTTATTACTATTAAAAGGATCAAGTAGTCAATGACCCATTCCAAACCATACCTGGAATGGGGGCTCACGAGTATGCTTTCTTAGCTGCCTGCAGGGTATCAATCTCAATCAATTGATGGGATTGCTGCTAAATCTCCAACTGGTGAGTATGTTGGGTCAGCTGCTGGCCTTCCTGAATTTTCTGCTGTTGGGTATCGAATTGTGAGGGGTGCTTAGCGAGGCATGGAAACTGCGACTGATTCAATTGCTAAAGGATCAACTGAAATGACTTCTTTAATAGGTAAATCAACGGGGGATAAATAGTGGTGGGATAATTAGTGTATCCGCAGGCTTTGCCCTAGCTACTGGATAAGCTATAGGTCCAGAAACCTTGGCGAATCTCACCCTAGGAAAGAAGCTGGGATAGGAACTGTATCCTTTGCTTCTACTGCTTTTGCTACTGGATCAGAATCTACTTAATCAACTGCATAATAAGCTACTGGGTAAACTGCTTCATCAACAGAATAAAGAGAATGAACTGCTTAATCTACAGAATCAAAATCATAAGCAACATATGACTCAACAGAATCAATATCAAGAGTTGAATCAACGGCTTATGCTGATACTGGTTCTTTTACTACCTTTGCCTACGTTACTG
Organism: Arctostaphylos glauca; assembly: GCA_019985065.2. Taxonomy (NCBI): domain Eukaryota; kingdom Viridiplantae; phylum Streptophyta; class Magnoliopsida; order Ericales; family Ericaceae; genus Arctostaphylos; species Arctostaphylos glauca. The sequence goes on from JAHSPW020000022.1 coordinate 1,109,472, forward strand.
ATGTTGTGCTTCCACTCGGTCAACCAGATCTACTGGTGGTGTCCCTGCCCTTGCCTTTGCTAGGAATGTGCATAAAGTCAGAACAAGTAGGGATGCTACTCGTGCTGCTTCGACGAGATCAACTTAGTAATCAACTGACACCAGCTCATGGTGTTCTACGTACTGCTTCATCAACAGAATAATTGACTTCGCTCTTAGACCTGGAACTGGTAGCTTAGCTCCTTTAGCTGCTAGTCATGGTGCATAAATGGACGCTTGCACAGGTACTTAAGCAGGATCAAAGACTGATGCTAGTTATCGATCTCGAACTGCTTCTTCTGCTGCTGGATATGCTACCGTATATGTATGTTACCGGGTCTCAATCTCCAACTGGTCAGGATGTTGCTGGACCTTTAACTGCTACTTGTGCTGCTTCAATGGAGGGATCTTTTCTATCCTTGTACTGGATCTTTCTCTTTATTCGGATCTTTGGCTCGCTTACGAAGGCCTGGATCTCGATCTGGAACATCCGGAGCATATGGAACATCATCCGACTCTTCCTTTCGATCCGGAACATCATAATATCCCCTTCAAACACCTGGCTCTTCATCCTGATCTCGATGTGCCTGCATCGACGCTACCTTTGTCTCTGCTTCTATCGCCTCGGAAGCTGGAGGATCAACAGGCATAATAAACAACGAGATGAACTGCTACTTTTTGTGCTGCTTTCTCCACTTTGGCTACTGTGGGGGGATTCAAACGCCAAGGGCTTAGTCCCAAGCACTCTAGGGGGAGTGTAATAAGGGGTCAGGGGCAACTCTCAAAAAAGAAAAAGCAGACAGGAACAGTCACAATTACGAGTCACGAGTAAGAGGAGGTGGTAAAGATACTCATAAGCAGATGCAAAAAGAGTGGATTCGGCTTCTCGTGAGCCAACATCGTAAGCATACACAGATGTTGCCACAGCTAAAGAATGGGATGCTTGCCTGGTCTGAGTCAATGACCCAACAGTTTCTAATTCACCAGATGAAAGAGACCAATTTAAACTTTCACGAGGAGTAGCTCTTTCTTGAGCACAAGTAGTTTCAAATTGTTCCCTACAGGTGACGACCTAAAATACACTTAATCAACGAAGCTTGCTCACTATCCATTGGCCACTTCTGGTTAGATGTTATTTCACTTGCCCCCTCCGTCTCAGACATCCATTTAAAATAAGCACAAGCAAAACGATACCTAGAAAGAGGGAGCTCAAGGAAAGGAGAAGTTCCTGCCTGGGAACGTTGCACGGCTCGCACGAGAGCCCCTGATGCGGACCAGCACTGTTCTAGAAAATCAAAGCAGACCATGGGGGACTGACCCAAGGTATAGACAAAGAAGGACTTTGATAGAAAAAATAACGCACTCAGACATCAAAAAGAGGGCTACTTCACTATGAATGGTAACATATGAATTGAAACTAATGCAACAGGTGTCAATTACCAAAAACGACTCGACCACTAATTCAGTCCTGCGGGACAAAATTGTCCTAGAAGGGATGCGAAGAATATTTGAAACCACTCTCGAACCATCACACGGATTCCGCCTCAACTGCCCATGATATTGTAAGAATGGAATGGAAGGGAAAAAAATGATTCTATGCGCAGACGTGAAAGCTCTATCAATAGAAGCATTCTAGCCTTTTTTTAGAGAGGAACGATTCCCTCGTTTGAGAACCGCCATTCATGCACTATTCCTCCCCACTAAAAAGAGCGATTGAGAATCTCGAGAACCTAAATAAAAATGCAGAAGTGAGCGTACCCCAAGGCTCTCCTCTCTCCCCCTTTTTTAGCCAACACCATCAACCCCATTTTTCACCTTGAATCGGTCGAAGCCAAAAATCTTATGATAGAAGGAAAAGAGATTAGAAAGATCCACGGACGAATTGACTATACTATAGGTCGGATGTTTTCGTGAGCAGTAAGCAGCAGATCTCCCCTTATTTTTTGAAAGCTGGAGGCCGCGTGTGAATTCTTTCAAGGCAAGGGGCGGCCTGATTCGACATTGTTTACCAGCACATAGGTGGTCTAAGTTCCTATGACCGAGTCTTTCTAGCCCCTGTGAACATCTTTTCTTAATGTATTAAAGAGGGCCTCTCTAACCGGTGAAAAGTGGTGGGTGTCCACTAACGACCATTCCTGCCTCGGCTCTGATAATGCAATTCCGGGAGGAGTCGGTAGTTGGGCACTAGATCCCTTCAGACCTATGACCTTTTGGTCTGGGCCTTAACTGAAGGAAGTAGTCAGTCCTTACGTTACGCCGGGCTTAGACGGAGATTAGCAATCCTTCACCTTGCTCGAATCAATCCGTCTTTTTGGAACCAACCATGAGAGTCTCGAATGGGGTAAGGTCTGCCCGCTTTACCATCAGCAAGTGGTTCCCGGCCTGTAACTCAACAAGTAGTGTTCGTACGAGAAGGAAACAAGAATGAATCCATCTTGCTGCAGCCAGCCATTCGATCCTCTCATGCGGTAAGGACTTTCCGCGAGTTTAGGTACCTCGTTGACGGGAGCTAAGTCAACTTTAGAAAGCATATGGACAGAGGCACCCCTGGTTAGGATTCCCCGTCCTAGCTTTGATGCAATTCCCTGTGCCACGACGATCTCCCTTGCCTCTTTGTAGTGGAAGGTCCCTTACTCAACGTCTTCAGTAGCAGCTACTTTAGGGAGCGTGTTTCACTCCCGGCAACATGCTAGCTCAGTAGAAGAAGAGCAATGAGCATAGTGTTGAACCGATTGGCTCCAAGGGACCGGACGTAGGTTCCGGGAAGCTTTAGGTCTTTGGAAATATGAAACTACTCTGTGTAGGGGCTATGAGCTTAGACAACAAAGGTCAAATAATAGTTGTACTCGTACGGAATTCACCGTAGTCAACTGCTAGGAAAGGGCAATTAGAATGCATCATTTCACTATCCACAATGGTACACCATTCGTGCAGGTCGCTACTTATGCGACAACGAATTCTGGTCAAATGTTCCATTCCATCATTAGGAATGGTACGCATACACCAATCATCGGTAGGTCCGTTAGAAGTGCCTCAGCCGTAAGTAACTTAGTGCAACTTGGGTCAGATTTTGCCGGGACATGGTAGCAGATTCGCCCTACAATGAGGGAAAGAAAGAGATTCATTTCCTTACCGCTATACACAATAGCAGCTCCAAGGGGCTAGGCTAGGGCACGGTAGAGGAGTCCAAAAAGGAGAGATCTAAGAGGCAAAAGGCTAGGCTAACCACTAGAAAGGAGGAGTCAAGGCAGCATTCAACCAAGTAGTTCCCCAGAGGGAGCGAGCGTAGTATACGAAGCGAACGAACGGAGTGAGCGATACCGAACGCAGTGAGGCGGGGCACTCAAGTCCTCTATCTCGGAAAGGGGGACCTGGCCCAAGGCTCAATGCGGTGATACTACGGCCCATAAAACAGCTTCAAAATGGATTTTAGATGGCTTTAGGGTCCCAGTGAAGACGCTTCGATGCTCACAAAGAATGCCTTAGGAAAGCGCTTGCCACTTTAAGTAGCAGTGCCGAGGGTCGTACTATTTGCCTGCTCCTGAGTTGGCTGAAAGGAATTCGTCGGTCAGTACGAGTGTTCTAGGGAGGCCATTGATCGCTCGCGAGTGCATCTACGTCTTGATCCGTCATACTTCCATTCATCCATCAATCTGCCTGACAACATGGGGCCTTCGCAGAAGAGTGTTACCAAGACATTAACAAAGAACAATTCCTCCCTTGCTTCGAGCACCCAAACCTATGAAACGGGCGGGCGAAGGTCCACTGGATCCATCATTCTAGGTGAGGGACAAAGAACACCTTCTATCTCTCGTCTATCTTATGAGCGTTACTTGCTTTAGAGGGATCTCTAGCTATGGTGGGCTATGGCGATGGTTTTTCGGTGTTGGGATGGCGCTTTGATGCTTGCTCGCTTTGATTGCTGCTTACTTTGCTGATTACTTCCGTATCGCTGGCTTAGCTCAATGGAATTCTTGATTGAGTTATTGCTTCCCAGCTTACTTGCTTGCGGAATGGATGGATTTCTTGCTTGATGGCTTGCTTGCTTGCTTTAGTTTTTTATTGATTGCTACTGTACTAGGGGCATTTATCACCAAATGAATTGACGTATCCCACATGCTTCACCCACGATTTATGGACACTGACGAACGAATGGAATCGTTATATCAGGGAGCGAACCGAACCCCCTATACTTCAATCCACCTTCGGAAAGCTCCTATTATAGAAGGACTCTACCTTTTAGATTCTATTAAAGGAATCATACAAGACTTATTCATACCCAGACCTATGCGCCACTCCTCTTTGCTTTCTAGCATATGAGACTGATTTCCTCTGAAACTCAAAGGAAAGATCCCTCTCGAAAGGCTACTCCTCCTATGCTTCCTTCTAAGGCTCGAACAGTCCGAGCTTAAAGGAACAAGCTTTACAACAGTTCATTACTCATAAGTAGAAGACTGACAAGAACTGATTAAGGGCAGGAGAGATCTTTAAGACAGAAAGAGCTTAATTGCTACCTGCAATGATACAGTAAGAATAGTCCCCTCTATTAGGAAGACTTCCTAACGTACACTCTAATCAGGCTTATCTATTCCATTAGTTCACCCTGAATACCAAATCCAGATAAAGGGAATGCGGGATCAGTTCAGAGGAAAGACAGAAAGGGAGAAGCGAGCGGTCAAACTAGTAGAAAAGGCTCCCAACAAGTCTCCTGTAAGTAGATGGGTCATCAAATAGCTCTCCTGCATCTGAGGTGAATTTTAGTTCCGGTTCGCATGTAGAAAGACCAGCTTTTTATTTTAGAAAAAATCCATTGAATACTTGCACTGGGTTCCAAACCTCTTTGCGACCTCATCACTTCAATCCCCAGAAAAGACTTTGAGTCCCCTAAATCTTTCATACCAAACTGGGTTCTTAATGTTCTCGTAAGCTCATTTATCGAAGCTAAGTCATTACTAGAGAAAGCAATGTCATCCACATAAACCAGAAGACGGACAATACCTAATGTCGACCTCCTTATAAACATTGAATGATCCGATGGACTTCTTTAAAAATTGGCTCCTTCCTCTACTCCAATTTTGGCTTTTATACATGCTGCTGCACCTTTCAAACCAAGCTCTTGGCGCCAGCTTTAGCTTGTCGGAGGCCGTAACGTAAATAGCTTTCTTGAGCTTGCATACCAAGTTAGGATTCCTAGGAGAAGAGAAGCCTGGAGTTGGAGGAGGGTGAATAGAAACTTATTCTTGCGGATCCCTCCTTCCCTTATGTTGTTGAAAGGCATATTCTTCACGTCAAGTTGAAATAAGGGCAACTTTTTGATTGCAGCCAATCGCTTGTTTCCCTGCAGGCAATGAGACTCAGTCTTCTTCTTTTTTTCATGGGCATTTCTTTCTTCCTGTATAGCATCTCTCCAGCAAGAATGATTGAAGGCTTCAGCAAATGATTCAGGTTCATGAGAAGATTGAACTGACATGACGTAAGCTCGATGTTTTGGGGAAAACGATTCATAAGATAAGAGAAAAATCCTTCCACGGGATAAGAAACTTGAGAGGATCAACGAACCTGAGAGAGGGATCCAGAATCTGAGGAAGCGACTGGGCTAGACTGCGGATCTTCTGGAGTAGTCTGCCCCTGGGAAACAGACTGTAATCGTCACTGAGAATAAACATGCTGTACAGGGTGACTGGAATCCTCTGAGGTCAGCTGAACATGATGAGAATCAGCAGAAGATGCTGAGCAAAGCTGCTGGCCTGAAGAGTGAGGCTAATCTGTAACATCAACTGCAGAAGAATGAGATTCAACTTGATGAACAGGAGAAGGCCGCAATACATCTCCATTACCATTATCCCCCGGGGCTTATTAATTAGGTTAAGGAAAATATGAAGCGACCCCATGAAAGAAAAGATTCAAGGATACATAGAGTCTCTAGGATTCACGTCATAGCATCTCTACCCGGACTGAGCATATCCAAGAAAGACAGAAGTGGTTGCCTTGGGGACAATTTTTCTCTTAACTGTGCAGGAATATGAACAAAACACGTGCATCCAAACACTCTAAAATGCCTATAGTACTGCCCCAGTAAGAAGTTCGTGAGGTGCCGCTGCAGCTTCTTCCCTCTCTCCCCAAAGGAGAGAGATGTTCCGTCCCTTCTTTATGCACATCCATATACATAGCCAGACACAAAGGTGTACAATCCGGTCAAAATCTTTGGTTCTTTAAGTTCATTCACTGTAGGTTCTCTTACTTGCTCTAGTGGCTAGCAAACGCCAACCGAGAGGGGAGAACAAATGGCTCAGGAATTGACCGGTTCCGAGCAGACTCGTGGAGCTGTAGCTTGGATTATCGTAGAATAAGAGGAGCCATCTTAGGAAATGACTTAACTTAAAAGACAGATGCCGCCGCTGCGCGGGGGGGGGGGGGGAGCAACTTGTCTAGTCTTGCGGTGTAGTCATTCCCGTTACGAGAATGAAATGACGCCCCAGCTCGACTCGAGACCAAGACTCCTTACAACTTGCACCAATAGTGGCACTAAGCGGCCGAAGATTGATTGAAAAGGCAGCCCAGCCGCCCCTCCCCCTGACGCCGCCTACCTACTCGTGCTCCTAGCTCGATCAGAGGTCAAGACTGTGGTATGGCGGAAAAACAGAAGTCGTCCATCTCAAGCGATACGTGAATTGCTCAATAGTGCTTCGCCACTACCGTAGCTGGTGAAAATAGCTTAATGGTAGAGCATAGCCAAGGCTGAGGTTGAGGGTTCAAGTCCCTCCTTCCGCTCCTGGCTTCGTCATTTAGTGGTAACGAGTGGAGTGCATAAGCCCCTTTAGAGAGAGGGGCGAGCAGCAAGCAGCCCCTTGTATAGGGTTCCAAACCTATCTTACTAATAATAAGAAAGGGGCAAGCCAAAACCTACTCCTAACAAGTTGCTGGCTTTTCGTCAGCCGTTGCGCGCTAGCACGCTTTTGTTTTTCAGCAGGCTTCTTCTAATATCCCAACAATAAGAAAGTAGGGGTTAACACTAGTTGTAGCTAGCTAGCACACCGTGCTAGCGTTTTCCCTTACTAGTAAAGGGGCTACTAGTTGTAGCGTGCAGTGTACTAGTGAATAGGAAAAGCGAATTTAGATTACTAATGACGGATGGAGGTTGAGGATAGAATATGTTCGGTGCCTCGCCCTTGTCTCCTTCGCCGGAGACTTCAAATGATGGGAATCCTCTCAATAAAGAAGAAGCGTAGACTCCCCATTTCTTTGTCTTATTAGCGCAGGTGTTCATCAACGATGAAAGCCGCTGAACTTCAGACTTGAGTTGAGAAAGAGGGCTAGGCCCCCGGAAGGGCTTTCAGGGACTGGGGAAGACGGGTGGATTATAGAGCTAGGGGAAATCAAAGGTTTGTCCATTGGGATTGGGCATGGACGAGCCTCGGCTGGGCCAACATTGATGAAAAAATGACAAAAGAAAAACTTCTCCCATCGCATCATTAACCGGTGTAGGATTAAAGATCAGGTCCATGATTCGAGTCAAATCGACTTTCCCTCTCATCTTACGGTGAGCCAAAGAATGCAAGCAGATGTTCGTTGTTCAATATCTCGACTGCTCAAGAAGTTGGACTAGCTGCTCCTCCGACCCGGATTGGATTCTAGAGGAAGGGCGGAGCCTCACTTTACAGTAGGAAGGTGTTCGTTGCGGGGACGCGTTCAAATTGGACTGAAGGGAGGAGGAATTTGAGACTCTGATCTTCCTGGTGATTCATTACTGGCTAGGGGTTTCGAATCAAAACATGGGCATCTGCAACTAAGAGGGAGTAGTAGATCGTCAATTGAAGAGCCAGGTCAGTAAACTTCTATTGGGACTTCTATTGATTATTGATTCGACTAGAGGGACTCCTAGCAGCAACCTTGTATGAAGGGCCCCCCATAAAGACGTTGGAGATGAGGAGCCGCCAGCCCGATCGACCAACAAATGATAGGCCAGAGGGGTGGGCTCATTCTACATAATCAGTGATCCCTGGGCCTACCTAACACAGATGTCCCCGAAATAAGGGATTGGTTGATCGGAAAGCTCAAGCAAGAGTAGGACATTCCATACAAATCTTTCTGATCTGCTAGTTGGTGGTCCTCTCAAATCAAATTTTTTCATCGACAGGTAGGGTGAATTCTAAGGTTCCTTATTCCGATTGTAAAGTGGAAGAATAGGGAGAATGGGCACAACCCCACCAGCAGCCTGCGTTTCCGACCCGAAAGGAATTGAAAATAAAAGAAGAATCTGTGTGCACTATCTATGGAGTGACTCTCCTTAATATTCTCTTCCCTATCTCCCCCCGCTTTTTTTCTTTCTCGCCGGCAGGAGAATCCATTTCTTTTCTTGTATTTTTTATTATGATTGATCCGTAGTTCAAGGTCACTCTTCTTAATCCGAGTTTGAGATGGGATAAGACCCAGACGTAGGTAGAGTCCCGTCGGTCGGGAAGGTATTTTTTCTATTGCTTTTTGTCTCCCTTCTGGCTTTACCTTTAAATAAGGGAAAGGAAAGCCCTTTCCAGATGGAGTAGTGCATCTCTGTCTTGAAAGCCCGCCCTAAAGATAGGAGTTCCTATCTCTACTGCCTATCCAACTCGAAGACTCTTATTCGTGGTGGAGTGCTTCGAGTCGGATCCGATCCCATCCCAGCAGTCAAACTCCTTCCTGACCCGGCTCACCTGCCTCTGAAGCTGGAATGCCTTTCTAGAGGAGGCTACCTGAGGAATCTAAAAGTTTGAAGTGGAATGTGATTGGTGATGGATGGTGGTTATGAAATAGGTTCTGCATCAGATGATGAGCCCATGCGAAAACTTTTTCTTGGCGCCCGATAGGTAGACTATTAGATTGAGTCGAAAGCCTACCAACGCATAAAGGTTCCGATTTGAGCGAGAGCCCAAACGGGGGAGGCGAGAACATCTTGATCGAAATCTCCACAGTTCTGAATAGTGAGAAAGAGTTTTCAAAATTTGATCAAATCGATCGAGAATTTCAGCATTTGTTAGGTGGGCCAACCAACCCTTTAACAGGCCGTATGGAGTATAGCCAAGTGGTAAGGCATCGGTTTTTCGTACCGGCATGCAAAGGTTCGAATCCTTTTACTCCAGATTAAGAACACCCGATCTATTTCCCTGTGGATCGATACTCCGGACTATCCATTATACTTGTTTTAAATTATTTGAGGAAAGTCCTATTTTATGAAATTAAACCATTGAATCGAGGCCGGCACCCTAACGACGCACACTTTTGCCGGTCGGTCAGTTATCGGACTTCAAGCGGCAGTTGACATGGTGAAGAGCTGGATGTGTTTGGAGATTCTTCACTGGTCCTAAGCCAGACCATCGGTAAGTGGCAGATTAAAGATGCCAAGTTCCACCCCCACCATGGATATTTTGAAGCACTCGCCAAGAAGTTAAAGAGGATTTCCTTCGCCTACATGTCCAGGACAAAAAAGCACTTCGCGGATGCTAAAGCCACACTCGCCTCCATGATTGAGATACCAGAGGGTCTTGATATAAGACCGATAGAGATTGGGCAAAGAGATGAACCAGCCTACTGTTAAGAGCTTGAGATTGAATAAGAACTAGATCATAAACCGTGGTATGCAGATATCAAGCAGTATCTGGAGGACCAAACATTCCCTCCGGATGCTACCAAAAACGACCGACGACGGATCATTCAACGCTTGGCTCATCAGTTCATTTTTCAAAAACCAGTTTCCTACTGTATAAGCTCGGGAATAAGGAGAGGAGAGTCGGGACTCCGGGGATTGGAATCTTCAGAGAACCCTGAAAAAAGAAAGAAACCCGAAATCAAAAAGAAAGAAGAGAAACTGGGCCATGTTTCCCGAGAGAGGCCGTCTTCTCTCAGGCCAGCAGTCTTCTACTTCTGGTTGACTGCTCTATGATGGGCTTCCCTGTTTCCTGGGCTCTGCTAGCTCATCTACACTCCGACCCAACAAGTAAGAATTGAAAAATGATGTTTCCTTGCCTGCATTAAGATTGAAAACTTGTCGTCAAAAAAAGGAAATCAATCAGAATCAAGAAAAAAAATGGAAATAGTGAATCAAGATCTAGATGGATCCCTATCTTTATCTCAATCCACGGGGATACCCATCCATATGGAGACAGATCTATTTATGAATCGATCTAGACTATCCTCTATCTGGATAGATATGTCCCTATGAGCGACTACGCTGATCTTTATATGTTTTGGCCACGTCCGTTTCCACTTCGAAGAGGAAGGTTTGGATCTTTCAATCTTATGTCGTGAGGGATGTGACCTATCTTAGGTCCAAAAGATACCACAACTTTTGGTGTTCTATGATTCACCTCCGAATAATGATTAGGTAGTTCGATCCTTTTCATTTTTCTCTTCATAGTAAACTGATGAGGGGATGCGGAGCAATAGGTCGAATTACTATATGAAGAAGAGTTGTAAACTATAGGACTTCTTGTTCGAGTAGGAAGATTTCGGTTTTTCTCATTCCTTCTCTTCGATAAGAATAGGGATTTGAAATGATACAAATTCCTCTTCATTCTGTTGTGCTCAGCGAAGAAACTGCCTAAGCATACTTTTTCGGATCCAAACTTCTTTTTTCTTTCTAAGTCTTCTTCTTGCATAGAAGAACACAACTGTTGCAAAAATCAGGATTTTAGTAGTGGGCGGCATCCCCTCTTAGTTTTGAGTAGGCGGAACCATTCTGTTTTGGTTCTTCTCCACATTCTTACCGGGTGATCAAGGAATTTTCCTATGATTTTTTCCACTGATATTTCGATATAGAAAGATCTCCTTATTTCTTCACCGCGGGTTCTCCTATCATTTTCTGTAAAAGATATTATATCACCGTGGGAGACTTTAAAATGAGTAATGCTAACTATTCCATTATTCACACAAACCATTCGATGACTTATCGGCTGCCTTGCTTGAGGAATAGTTTCACGAAAATGGAGACGAACCGGAATAACGTCCGATCTTGTTTCTGGATGGAGTAGAAAAGGGATATATGAAGTTCGTTCTGTTCCTCTGTGCATCTCTGTGATGGGTAAATCCCCAAGAAAAAGGGGCAACTTTCGTGTAGTTTGTGATTGGATGTAACTGTTAAGATTTTCTCTCGGATAAATCTTTCTCTTAATAGATCTCTTCTTGTTCCTCAATCTTTGGAGAATGCGGCGTTGTATTATTGTAAGTTCTCTATTCCAAACATTTCCTGAAAGTAGACGACAAGTTTTAAATCTTAATGCAGGCAAGGCATATCTCGTTGAATCAGTCTTTTTCGCCACATCGCGTGTAACGGGAATTGAACCCCCTCTGCTGCAGGTGGGCTGATGGAGAATGTCCGACTTCGATCCAGCAACTTGTCAAGAGTAGGTTTTCACTTTCCTTTTTAGAATAATAAGGTAAGCTTCCAAAGCTCCTTTCTTCAGCTGGTGCGCATGAGCGCACTTTCGCTTTCCCCTTAACAAGGGAGTGTAATGAATGGGGATCCCCCGCCTGCAGTCTTCTCTTCCTATCACTTCACTTCGTTCAAAAAGATGATCTCATCGGACCTCACCGAGCCGGGCGAAGGGGAAAGAAGGGATGGGTGGTTCGGGAACAACAACGGGAGAGGGCTCGTAGCCCCACCCCCTCTCCCTCTTCCCCACGCCTATTTGTTCTCCCAGCCCCGGAGAGATGCAGAACTCTTTTTTTTTTAAGATGAATAGATAGAGGCATGATACATCCTGGAATATTTTAAAGGTAAATAGACTGTTTTCGTCCCCTTTTCGATGTCTGCCTGAGGACCTATGTGAATGTTTTGGAATGGGGATGTTCGCCTTTATGTAACAAGTAGACCCACGATACGGACTAATAGATGTTCCTACTCTTACCCATAAGTAAGACCTATTCATAGTTGGTCAGTCCCCCACGGCACGGCTTCTCGCTTTTCATGAATGTGTCTCCCCCTTTGCTTATGTGAGTTTGACCCTCCTTTGACTCTGCTTGCTTTTGACTCCCTATGAGCCATTTTATGACCTGACTTTTTTGGAGGGTCGGCGGGACATGGGAGCCTCAACTCATGCATCAGTTTACCAAAATCACCTCAGCTATCCCACTTCCTTCTATTCAAAAGGCAAGCAGCCCTTAAACAAAAAGGCCCTAAAAGGGCTCTTCTTTATATAGTATATATTACATAAGCCCTAAACTAAAGTCGCTAGCCCTGAAAGCCGAACTCAGCAACTTGTTAGGAGTAGGTTTTGGCTTGCCCCTTTCTATGTTATTAGTGAAGCGCTACCGCCCTATATATAGTAAGGGGCCTTTTCAATAAGGCTCGCGTAGGGGCGCTCACCTTTTTTGGCGCCCTTCGCTCCACTAGCCTTGATTGGAGGATGGATACGCTCTCTTTAATACCAATGGATGGAACCTTTGACCAGTTGAAACTGGCTGAGAGGCTTTTCTCAATGAAACATAAGGGGTAGTGGAAGAGACAGGTGGAGGGGTAGTGCGGGGAGAGCTTTCAAGGGGTGGCCGAAGCAGAGGCAATGGTGGGAAAGGTGAGAGAGCCAGTGGAGAGAGATAAAGACCCTACTTGTGCTCCAGCTACCGCTACTGGGACCAACCCATTGATCCGGTCGAAGAACCCGTTGATTCATCGGCTTGGGCTGACCGCAAAGGCATAACCATATCTATATGATATGGATACGAGTCAAGTAGTAGCAATCCTGGTTACATATCCAAATCTATAGTCCGCAGCTGAAAGATTTGATGTGCCTGAAGCACCCTAGTTCTTGGCGAATAACCCCAAAACTATTGAATCTGACCATCATCCGAACTAGCGGGAGCACAGGAAGTAGTTTATCCTGAATCCACAGTGGAGTGAGTCGCGGAGACAGTTCTGGAGTGGATCTTGTTTCTACAGTAGTTGTTGATCATATAGGTAGATGGCTGTTAGAACAGCCTAATCCCAATAGATCTTAGGAACCTTCATCCCTATCATGATGGAACGAGTGACCTCTAAGAGATGCCTGTGCTTTCGTTCTGCCACTCCATTTTGCTGAGGGGTATAGCAATTTTAGTAGCCGGTTTGAAACTCTATACCATGATCAAGAAAATACTTTTTGAGAGCATGATGTAGGTACGAGCATTGTCAGAACGAAAGGTTTTGGCTTGAGTATCGTACTGGGTAAGTCCCATTTTTTAAAATATCTTAACAATGGAAGGTACTTCATCTCTACTCTTCAGGAGATATATCCAGGTGTATCTAGTGCAGTCATCAATAAAGGAAATAGAATAACGAAATCCAAAGATGGAAACCACTTGGGCAGGTCCCCACACATCATAATGTATAAGATAAAATGGACTTTCACTTCTATTTATTCAATAGAAATGCGGTTCTACAATGTTTTGAGAATTTACAGGTTTCACACTGGAAATCAAAGTCACTAGAGAAACTCCATTTCTTAGGAAATAACAATTTAAGACACTTCAAAGACGCATGACCCAGACGAGTATGCCACAGGCGTACTCGCTCTTTATTGTTGACAGACTCTGAAAGAGAATACTCAGAAACAAAAGCAGCAGAAAGGCTCCCTGTGTTGAACAAGTACAGTCTGTTGGCTTCACGACCACCACCAATCGTCTTCCTCGTTCGCATGTCCTGAAAAACACAGTGAGATGGAAAGAAAGTTATGCTACAACTCAATTGTTTTGTCAGCTGACTAACTGAGAGAAGGTTAGAAGGAAAAAGTAGATACATGAACAAGATTGGGTATTGATAAGGATGAAGAAAGTGGAGAAATCCCTATTCCAGATGCACTAGATAGGGATCCATCTGCAAGTCTTATGCCACTAAAGATAGGACTATAGGAGAGGAAGCCATCACGCTTACCCGTCATATGGTCTGAAGCACCTGAATCAAGGATCCAGGAGGTGGAAGATTGGGACTCGGTAACATGGTTGGCAGATGCAGATGTACCTAACTTCTCCTTGAAATCAAGGCTGGCTTGAAGAGCAGCCACCTTCTGTTATAGATCGCTGATGGCTTGATCGCTTGGGTCTGGCGTCGCACTATCAGAGGTAGGCTGATGTGTAGGTGCATACTCCTCTTCAATCACAGTCGTGTTTGCACAATTTGACTCTCTTTGGGTCTCAAATGAGGATGTAAATCCCAGCACCACTCCTTCGTGTGCCTCCGTTCGCCACAATGAGTGCAACGGAGCTTCTCTTTATCTGCAGAAGACATGGGGGCCCGGGTCTGGCCAAGGAAGGTCAAGTATCCTTCCCTAGAACCTGCACCCTCTGAAGCTCATACTCAGATCGAAGCCCGGCCAGATACTTGAAGATTCTCCGCTGCTCATTTTGTTTCCTAATGCCTTCCACTGTGGTCGCTAAGCGCGGATAGTGATCTAATTCCTCCCACTTCTTTTTCAGAACCGCTTAGTACTCTTCCATGGACATCTCCCCTTGCTGCATGGCCCGATGCAGTTGGTAATTTCGTGCCAAAGAATTTATTTGAGAATACATCTCTTGGACTGTATCCCATATCTCCTTTGCAGTCCTCAAGAACAATAGCCCCTAGTTAATTGTGGGCTGCATCGAATGAAGAAGCCAAGACGTCAGATTGTCACTTTCCCAGTCCTCATAGGATGGATCATCTGCAAGCGGCTCCTTCTTAGAACCGGTAATATACCAACACTTCCTTCTGCTCCCTCTGAACATCCTTGCCGACTGAGACCAGGCTAAGTAGTTTCTTCCATCCAACTTCACAGTAGTGATCATCAAACTGGGGTGGTCACTCTGACTGCTTCCCATAGGTGTGATCGGCTTCTAGGTTGGCCCGGTTATGTTACTTGAGGTCTCCTCCACCATAGGTAGGGATTTGAACAGCTTAAGAGACTCTATTTCTCTAAAAGAAGCATGTGGTAATGCTTAAACTCATATACATCAACCAAACACCACATCCACAACTGTACATAACTTCAAATCTTAATCCAGGAATGTTAAGCATAAGAAAACAACCCTAAAAAGCGGAAAAATTGCCGAAAAAAGAAATATGCAGAAAATCTTCTCAAGATGTTTGCTTGCAAATCCTCCTCTTGTAGCAAATGAAAAATGGATGAAAGAAGATGGAGAAAAGAAGGTGAATGCCTCTTTATATTATATCGGTTGGAAGTCTTTTGTACCTAACTGCTACGAGGCCTGACATCATGTTTGCAGCAAGTTTGTTATCCAGATTTATGCAAAGCCCAAGCCAAATGAATTTTGGAGCAGCAAAAAGAGTATGAAGATACTTGCAAGGGACTATTGGCTATGGAATTTTTGACAACTACTCTTCAGACTTGAAGTTGGGTGGATATAGTGATAGCGATTGGGCTGGATCGGCTGATAAGTACATCTGGTTATGCATTTTCTCTCGGGTCAGGTGTATTCTCATGGGCCTCCAAGAAGCAACAAACTGTAGCTCAATCCTCAGTAGAGGCAGAATATGTGGCTGCGTCAATGGCAACTTCTCAAGGAATTTGGCTTCAAAGAATTTTGGAAGATGTTGGCCAAAGTCAAGAAGAAGGAACAGAAAGATTATGCGATAACAAATCCGCCATTGCCATTGGAAAGAATCCTGTTTGCCACAATCGTAGAAAACACCTAGCAATCAAGTATCACTTCATAAGAGAAGCAATAGAGAATGGTGAAATTCAGCTGACAAAACGAGACAACAGAAATAGCTTAAGAAAGGTGGATTTAAGAGCGAGAGAGAAGAGTCAACGGAGGAATCAATGAACGAGAATGCACCTCTCTAAGAACACCTTCGGCGGAACCCACTTTCGCCTTGACAGACTTTCCAGTTCTGAAATGAGTGGTCGTAACGTAAGGGCTAGTTAGAAAGAGAGATCAAAATCCACTGAAACCGGAATCAGGGGATTTGTCAAACCTAAGTTGACCCGAAAAGAAGGGGCCCCGCTGAGTGGGAAGCCTGCTGGGGGTGCTAAAATGCACACGCCTGAATGGCGCTTAAATGCTTCAGTTGACAAAAAATCTGGTGTGGCTTGCTCAATCACCGGAGATAAGCATTGAGCTTGCTGGGCGGAAAGCTCCTATCCATATCTACTTGTGCCTTCTAGCTTTAGCAAAGGGCCTCAACTACTCCTGACCCGATCGACCATAATGATTCCAGAGAACAGGGATAGGGCAAATGTTTTTTCACAGAAGTGTGTGCAAAGAAGACATTATCAGTATGGAGTGAAAAAAAAGGAAGAGTACTCCTACGCTTTGAAGTTTTTGTTCCCCAGAAGCAAAAATGGGAAAGGAAGATTCCGCTGTCTTTCACGCCAGGAGTGAAGCATATATCATGCTACGGAGACGCTGAGCTGGTGATAAATCACGTTGGGGGAAAAGAGCCCTATTGGATGTGGGACAAGAGCTCTTTCCTGGTTTGCTCGATGACCGAATCTTTCTCGTCATTCAACATACAACAAGTGCTTTCCCAGGTCAGCAGCTGACTCTTCGGCGGTCACGGCTTTGACGATCAAAGACCATTTGATTAAGCATTTCTCTGCGGGCATGGTATGAGCCAATGCAGAGACTTTTGAGCATTTCTCTGCGAGCATGGAATGACCCATATAATGAAAGCAAATCTTGGTCCATGGAGTCCCAAGAAGGTAATAACTCCAACCTGTCCGATGCTTCTTCGGCCAAATACGATATACAAGTGGGACCTGCGCTATGAGCAAGCTATGCGAAAAACCACTTCTTTTTTTCGATTCCGCAACAACTTGGGCGAAATAGGGTTCTACCGGGAAAACATGGATTTTTTAGTTTTCACCATTGGTTACTGGTCGAGCCACTAGAATGGAATGAGATAAGAATCTCTGGAGATCTTTCCTCTTCTCGACTTACTCGTAACAGGCTTTCCCTCTGTAGAAGACTTCTTCCTAATGGCATAATTGTCCTATTTAATCCTCGATCTTCAAAGAAAACTGACTCCTCCTATTCCTCCTTCTCCTTTAGGATAGGATCGTCATTGGTCCTTTCACTAATGATCTAATGATCTCACCATTTTCTAGTAGTTCGCGTGATCGTGCGAGGGACTGTCCTTTCTCTCGCTTGCGCTTGTTTTTCACTCTCAAGACAACGGTCTCTCTCTTCTATAAAGGGAAGCAAAGCCCATGGCGCTGAAGTGAAGAAAGCTCAATAAACACACACGAACACAATGCAGGACATAGCATAAATTAGACCACTGATCATTTCATAAAACATATATGCTTGACCTTTCTCGATGCTTTTTTTGGGGTGACTCACCAACCGACCGAGCAGTGATCGATTACAGAATGGTACGAACAAATCAAAGTCATTGGATTTGGTAGTTATCCATTGACTTCTTTCTTTACCCCTTTGCATATGTTCCTAAATGGGTGTGCATCTCCAGATGGGCAGGAGCCGGCCTCCCACTGTCTTATGCAGCATTTATTAGCTTAGTTGGGTTGGGTGGATCGTGCAATGAGCCTCTCTCGACCTTCCGTTTCTCATACATCTTTATGAAAGCCTTTCGAGATCCGGCCCATCATCAACTCAGTCAGATCTTGTTTGCCCGCTTTGATTAGGCTTCCTTCGGCATTTCGTGCTTGCAGCCCTATGGAATTTGACCTTTTATCACCTGGTTGGGTAGCGTAGTAAGGTTAGAGGTGCAACTAGAAGAGTTGGCCTTATCTTTCTTTTTTTTAAGAGATTGATACCTTATAGTGTAAGAGTGACCGTTTACACACCTTCTTGGGCCAGTGTAGTGGATCTTTCCCATTATGACAGTGAAAGGATCAAAAGATGCCGATTAGAAAGGCAAGGCCATCTAGTCTTGCTTCTCTAGCTCTACCAATCGCCAAGAGAAGGGCAGACCATCAAAAATGGAAACAAAGGCAAAGGGAATCTCATCCATTAAAGGGCGGAGAATCTACCAGTGCCCCTTTGTGCAACTACTCAATAAAGCTCAATATGATATGGGAAGGCTTCTAGCGAGGCCTTATGGGCCCTTGCTAATGTATGAATAGAAAGATAGAAGACTGCTTTACCTGCTTCCATAGCGTTATAGATGACTGATCGATCGAAAAGCCCGAACTCACTCTCTTGCTCAGGACAGGAAGCGATGGCAGTTTCATCACAGGCTTCCCATTGGAAAGACTGAAAAGCAAAGAGACGGTGACTAGCTTACCGAAGTGGCTTAACGAAGTGTGGATGTTGATGCTTCGCTTGCTACTGGAGCAGCTTCTCCAGTCGACTATTCACGTCCTGTCGTGCGTCAAACTTTTCACACTTCCCCGCTGCTAGCTTGAGTGGGATTGCCAAATTCAGTCTTTTCCTACTCACCGATATGTAGATGTGGAAGCTAATGGATAAAGTTAGAATCCTGCCCTTGGGACTGGACCTCAATCGGACGATTCAAACCTTCTACTCATAGAAAGATTCAAACCACTGAAAAAGTACTTAATTCTTAGTTCAAGTTCCTTCTCCCGAAAGCCTAGATAAGCAAAAGAAGAAAGAGCCTTATCAGTTCAGTAAAGATCGATCACCGAGTCAAAGTGGAAGTTCATCCGTGGATCCTGGCATGGATGTGGACGTTGATCTAAGACCCTCTCCCGTTGGTCGAGTGACGCAAGGTTCTTTGATTCGGATTGGTTGGGACTATCAAGTCGATCATCGATTCCTGTTGATGTTCCAGACTCCGAAACGCTTCCCGTCGCTACTTCTTTTGATTTGAATCGATCGCTTAACCTTTGTGGAAGCTGCCCCTATCTAATCAGGCTCCGTAGCTGCAAGAGATGTGGAAGGTGGATCTTCTCCCTCGGAAAGTGAACTCTTGTCTTAGCATTCATTTCTTGTACTCTTATCCTCCCTCCCTTGATATGATAGTAGGAGTCCCTGCTATGGCACTATCTGACGTTAAGACGAAGATGAGGGGTTCTTCTGCTTCTTCCCTATCCAGTTGAGGAATTCTCCCGGAGCGTCTGGTCCTATGTGAAATCCAAAATTAGACCATTCACGTTCCGTCCAGAACGTCCTACGGGCGGATAATTCGAGTTTTTACCGAAACGCCACCCGAGTCGAAAGTTGCGATCTTTCGGGCACCGTCTCGAATTTCGATACCGAACTCACCGAACGTCTGGTCCTGTGCGAAATCCAAAATATAGGCCATTCACGTTTCGTCCGGAACGTCCTACGGGCGGGAAAGTCGTGTTTTTACCGAAATGCCACCCGAGTCGAAAGTTGCGATCTTTCGGGCACCGTCTCGAATTTCGATACCGAACTCACGGAACGTCTGGTCCAATGTGAAATCCAAAATTAGACCATTCACAATCCGTCCGGAACGTCCTACGGGCGGAAAAGTCGTGTTTTTACCGAAACGCCACCCGAGTCGAAAGTTGCGATCTTTCGGGCACCGTCTCGAATTTCGATACCGAACTCACCGAACGTCTGGTCCTGTGTGAAATCCAAAAATAGACCAATCACGTTTCGTCCGGAACACACGCGGGGCACGAAAGTCGTGTTTTTACCGAAACGCCACCCGTGTCGAAAGTTGCGATCTTTCGGGCACCGTCTCGAATTTCGATACCGAACTTACCGAACGTCTGGTCCTATGTGAAATCCAAAAATAGACCAATCACGTTTCGTCCGGAACGCACGCGGGGCACAAAAGTCGTGTTTTTATCGAAACGCCACCCGAGTCAAAAGTTGCGATCTTTCGGGCACCGTCTCGAATTTCGATACCGAACTCACCGAACGTCTGGTCCAGTGTGAAATCCAAAAATAGACCAATCACGTTTCGTCCGGAACAAACGCGGCGCGCGAAAGTCGTGTTTTTATCGAAACGCTACCCGAGTCGAAAGTTGCGATCTTTCGGGCACCGTCTCCAAATTCGATACCGAACTCACCGAACGTCTGGTCCTGTGTGAAATCCAAAAATAGACCATTCACGTTTCGTCCGGAACGTCCTACGGGCGGGAAAGTCTTATTTTTACCGAAACGCCACCCGAGTCGAAAATTGCGATCTTTCGGGCACCGTCTCGAATTTCGATACCGAACTCACGGAGCGTCTGGTCCTATGTGAAATCCAAAATTAGACCATTCACGTTCCGTCCAGAACGTCCTACGGGCGGATAATTCGAGTTTTTACCGAAACGCCACCCGAGTCGAAAGTTGCGATCTTTCGGGCACCGTCTCGAATGTCGATACCGAACTCACGGAACGTCTGGTCCAATGTGAAATCCAAAATTAGACCATTCACATTCCGTCCGGAACGTCCTACGGGCGGAAAAGTCGTGTTTTTACCGAAACGCCACCTGAGTCGAAAGTTGCGATCTTTCGGGCACCGTCTCAACTTTCGATACCGAACTCACCGAACGTCTGGTCCTGTGTGAAATCAAAAAATAGACCAATCACGTTTCGACCAGGAACACACGCGGGGCGCGAAAGTCGTGTTTTTACCGAAACGCCACCCGAGTCGAAAGTTGTGATCTTTCGGGCACCGTCTCGAATTTCGATACCGAACTCACCGAACGTCTGGTCCTGTGTGAAATCCAAAAATAGACCAATCACGTTTCGTCTGGAACACACGCGGGGCGCAAAAGTCGTGTTTTTATCGAAACGCCACCCGAGTCGAAAGTTGCGATCTTTCGGGCACCGTCTCGAATTTCGATACCGAACTCACCGAACGTCTGGTCCTGTGCGAAATCCAAAATATAGGCCATTCACGTTTCGTCCGGAACGTCCTACGGGCGGGAAAGTCGTGTTTTTACCGAAATGCCACCCGAGTCGAAATTTGCGATCTTTCGGGCACCGTCTCGAATTTCGATACCGAACTCACGGAACGTCTGATCCAATGTGAAATCCAAAATTAGACCATTCACATTCCGTCCGGAACGTCCTACGGGCGGAAAAGTCGTGTTTTTACCTAAACGCCACCCGAGTCGAAAGTTGCGATCCTTCGGGCACCGTCTCGAATTTCGATACCGAACTCACCGAACGTCTGGTCCTGTGTGAAATCCAAAAATAGACCAATCACATTTCGTACGGAACACACGCGGGGCACGAAAGTCGTGTTTTTACCGAAACGCAACCCGAGTCGAAAGTTGCGATCTTTCGGGCACCGTCTCGAATTTCGATACCGAACTCACCGAACGTCTGGTCCTGTGTGAAATCCAAAAATAGACCAATCACGTTTCGTCCGGAACGCACGCGGGGCACAAAAGTCGTGTTTTTATCGAAACGCCACCCGAGTCAAAAGTTGCGATCTTTCGGGCACCGTCTCGAATTTCGATACCGAACTCACCGAACGTCTGGTCCAGTGTGAAATCAAAAAATAGACCAATCACGTTTCGTCCGGAACAAACGCGGGGCGCGAAAGTCGTGTTTTTATCGAAACGCCACCCGAGTCGAAAGTTGCGATCTTTCGGGCACCGTCTCGAATTTCGATACTGAACTCACCGAACGTCTGGTCCTGTGTGAAATCCAAAAATAGACCAATCATGTTTCGTCCGGAACAAACGCGGGGCGCGAAAGTCGTGTTTTTATCGAAACGCCACCCGAGTCGAAAGTTGCGATCTTTCGGGCACCGTCTCCAAATTCGATACCGAACTCACCGAACGTCCGGTCCTGTGTGAAATCCAAAAATAGACCATTCACGTTTCGTCCGGAACGTCCTACGGGCGGGAAAGTCTTATTTTTACCGAAACGCCACCCGAGTCGAAAATTGCGATCTTTCGGGCACCGTCTCGAATTTCGATACCGAACTCACGGAGCGTCTGGTCCTATGTGAAATCCAAAATTAGACCATTCACGTTCCGTCCAGAACGTCCTACGGGCGGATAATTCGAGTTTTTACGGAAACGCCACCCGAGTCGAATGTTGCGATCTTTCGGGCACCGTCTCGAATTTCGATACCGAACTCACGGAGCGTCTGGTCCTATGTGAAATCCAAAATTAGACCATTCACGTTCCGTCCAGAACGTCCTACGGGCGGATAATTCGAGTTTTTACCGAAACGCCACCCGAGTCGAAAGTTGCGATCTTTCGGGCACCGTCTCGAATTTCGATACCGAACTCACCGAACGTCTGGTCCTGTGCGAAATCCAAAATATAGGCCATTCACGTTTCGTCCGGAACGTCCTACGGGCGGGAAAGTCGTGTTTTTACCGAAATGCCACCCGAGTCGAAAGTTGCGATCTTTCGGGCACCGTCTCGAATTTCGATACCGAACTCACGGAACGTCTGATCCAATGTGAAATCCAAAATTAGACCATTCACATTCCGTCCGGAACGTCCTACGGGCAGAAAAGTCGTGTTTTTACCGAAACGCCACCCGAGTCGAAAGTTGCGATCTTTCAGGCACCGTCTCGAATTTCGATACCGAACTCACCGAACGTCTGGTCCTGTGTGAAATCCAAAAATAGACCAATCACGTTTCGTCCGGAACACACGCGGGGCACGAAAGTCGTGTTTTTACCGAAACGCCACCCGAGTCGAAAGTTGCGATCTTTCGGGCACCGTCTCGAATTTCGATACCGAACTCACCGAACGTCTGGTCCTGTGTGAAATCCAAAAATAGACCAATCACGTTTCGTCCGGAACGCACGCGGGGCACAAAAGTCGTGTTTTTATCGAAACGCCACCCGAGTCAAAAGTTGCGATTTTTCGGGCACCGTCTCGAATTTCGATACCGAACTCACCGAACGTCTGGTCCAGTGTGAAATCAAAAAATAGACCAATCACGTTTCGTCCGGAACAAACGCGGGGCGCGAAAGTCGTGTTTTTATCGAAACGCCACCCGAGTCGAAAGTTGCGATCTTTCGGGCACCGTCTCGAATTTCGATACTGAACTCACCGAACGTCTGGTCCTGTGTGAAATCCAAAAATAGACCAATCACGTTTCGTCCGGAACAAACGCGGGGCGCGAAAGTCGTGTTTTTATCGAAACGCCACCCGAGTCGAAAGTTGCGATCTTTCGGGCACCGTCTCCAAATTCGATACCGAACTCACCGAACGTCTGGTCCTGTGTGAAATCCAAAAATAGACCAATCACGTTTCGTCCGGAACACACGCGGGGCGCGAAAGTCGTGTTTTTACCGAAACGCCACCCGAGTCGAAAGTTGCGATCTTTCGGGCACCGTCTCGAATTTCGATATCGAACTCACCGAATGTCTGGTCCTGTGTGAAATCCAAAAATAGACCAATCACGTTTCGTCCGAAACACACGCGGGGCGCGAAAGTCGTGTTTTTATCGAAACGCCACCCGAGTCGAAAGTTGCGATCTTTCGGGCACCGTCTCGAATTTCGATACCGAACTCACCGAACGTCTGGTCCTGTGTGAAATCCAAAAATAGACCAATCACGTTTCGTCCGGAACGCACGCGGGGCACAAAAGTCGTGTTTTTATCGAAACGCCACCCGAGTCAAAAGTTGCGATCTTTCGGGCACCGTCTCGAATTTCGATACCGAACTCACCGAACGTCTGGTCCAGTGTGAAATCAAAAAATAGACCAATCACGTTTCGTCCGGAACAAACGCGGGGCGCGAAAGTCGTGTTTTTATCGAAACGCCACCCGAGTCGAAAGTTGCGATCTTTCGGGCACCGTCTCGAATTTCGATACTGAACTCACCGAACGTCTGGTCCTGTGTGAAATCCAAAAATGGACCAATCATGTTTCGTCCGGAACAAACGCGGGGCGCGAAAGTCGTGTTTTTATCGAAACGCCACCCGAGTCGAAAGTTGCGATCTTTCGGGCACCGTCTCCAAATTCGATACCGAACTCACCGAACGTCTGGTCCTGTGTGAAATCCAAAAATAGACCATTCACGTTTCGTCCGGAACGTCCTACGGGCGGGAAAGTCTTATTTTTACCGAAACGCCACCCGAGTCGAAAATTGCGATCTTTCGGGCACCGTCTCGAATTTCGATACCGAACTCACGGAGCGTCTGGTCCTATGTGAAATCCAAAATTAGACCATTCACGTTCCGTCCAGAACGTCCTACGGGCGGATAATTCGAGTTTTTACCGAAACGCCACCCGAGTCGAAAGTTGCGATCTTTCGGGCACCGTCTCGAATTTCGATACCGAACTCACGGAGCGTCTGGTCCTATGTGAAATCCAAAATTAGACCATTCACGTTCCGTCCAGAACGTCCTACGGGCGGATAATTCGAGTTTTTACCGAAACGCCACCCGAGTCGAAAGTTGCGATCTTTCGGGCACCGTCTCGAATTTCGATACCGAACTCACCGAACGTCTGGTCCTGTGCGAAATCCAAAATATAGGCCATTCACGTTTCGTCCGGAACGTCCTACGGGCGGGAAAGTCGTGTTTTTACCGAAATGCCACCCGAGTCGAAAGTTGCGATCTTTCGGGCACCGTCTCGAATTTCGATACCGAACTCACGGAACGTCTGGTCCAATGTGAAATCCAAAATTAGACCATTCACAATCCGTCCGGAACGTCCTACGGGCGGAAAAGTCGTGTTTTTACCGAAACGCCACCCGAGTCGAAAGTTGCGATCTTTCGGGCACCGTCTCGAATTTCGATACCGAACTCACCGAACGTCTGGTCCTGTGTGAAATCCAAAAATAGACCAATCACGTTTCGTCCGGAACACACGCGGGGCACGAAAGTCGTGTTTTTACCGAAACGCCACCCGTGTCGAAAGTTGCGATCTTTCGGGCACCGTCTCGAATTTCGATACCGAACTCACCGAACGTCTGGTCCTATGTGAAATCCAAAAATAGACCAATCACGTTTCGTCCGGAACGCACGCGGGGCACAAAAGTCGTGTTTTTATCGAAACGCCACCCGAGTCAAAAGTTGCGATCTTTCGGGCACCGTCTCGAATTTCGATACCGAACTCACCGAACGTCTGGTCCAGTGTGAAATCCAAAAATAGACCAATCACGTTTCGTCCGGAACAAACGCGGGGCGCGAAAGTCGTGTTTTTATCGAAACGCTACCCGAGTCGAAAGTTGCGATCTTTCGGGCACCGTCTCCAAATTCGATACCGAACTCACCGAACGTCTGGTCCTGTGTGAAATCCAAAAATAGACCATTCACGTTTCGTCCGGAACGTCCTACGGGCGGGAAAGTCTTATTTTTACCGAAACGCCACCCGAGTCGAAAATTGCGATCTTTCGGGCACCGTCTCGAATTTCGATACCGAACTCACGGAGCGTCTGGTCCTATGTGAAATCCAAAATTAGACCATTCACGTTCCGTCCAGAACGTCCTACGGGCGGATAATTCGAGTTTTTACCGAAACGCCACCCGAGTCGAAAGTTGCGATCTTTCGGGCACCGTCTCGAATTTCGATACCGAACTCACGGAACGTCTGGTCCAATGTGAAATCCAAAATTAGACCATTCACATTCCGTCCGGAACGTCCTACGGGCGGAAAAGTCGTGTTTTTACCGAAACGCCACCTGAGTCGAAAGTTGCGATCTTTCGGGCACCGTCTCAACTTTCGATACCGAACTCACCGAACGTCTGGTCCTGTGTGAAATCAAAAAATAGACCAATCACGTTTCGACCAGGAACACACGCGGGGCGCGAAAGTCGTGTTTTTACTGAAACGCCACCCGAGTCGAAAGTTGTGATCTTTCGGGCACCGTCTCGAATTTCGATACCGAACTCACCGAACGTCTGGTCCTGTGTGAAATCCAAAAATAGACCAATCACGTTTCGTCTGGAACACACGCGGGGCGCAAAAGTCGTGTTTTTATCGAAACGCCACCCGAGTCGAAAGTTGCGATCTTTCGGGCACCGTCTCGAATTTCGATACCGAACTCACCGAACGTCTGGTCCTGTGCGAAATCCAAAATATAGGCCATTCACGTTTCGTCCGGAACGTCCTACGGGCGGGAAAGTCGTGTTTTTACCGAAATGCCACCCGAGTCGAAAGTTGCGATCTTTCGGGCACCTTCTCGAATTTCGATACCGAACTCACGGAACGTCTGATCCAATGTGAAATCCAAAATTAGACCATTCACATTCCGTCCGGAACGTCCTACGGGCGGAAAAGTCGTGTTTTTACCGAAACGCCACCCGAGTCGAAAGTTGCGATCTTTCGGGCACCGTCTCGAATTTCGATACCGAACTCACCGAACGTCTGGTCCTGTGTGAAATCCAAAAATAGACCAATCACGTTTCGTCCGGAACACACGCGGGGCACGAAAGTCGTGTTTTTACCGAAACGCCACCCGTGTCGAAAGTTGCGATCTTTCGGGCACCGTCTCGAATTTCGATACCGAACTCACCAAACGTCTGGTCCTATGTGAAATCCAAAAATAGACCAATCACGTTTCGTCCGGAACGCACGCGGGGCACAAAAGTCGTGTTTTTATCGAAACGCCACCCGAGTCAAAAGTTGCGATCTTTCGGGCACCGTCTCGAATTTCGATACCGAACTCACCGAACGTCTGGTCCAGTGTGAAATCCAAAAATAGACCAATCACGTTTCGTCCGGAACAAACGCGGGGCGCGAAAGTCGTGTTTTTATCGAAACGCTACCCGAGTCGAAAGTTGCGATCTTTCGGGCACCGTCTCCAAATTCGATACCGAACTCACCGAACGTCTGGTCCTGTGTGAAATCCAAAAATAGACCATTCACGTTTCGTCCGGAACGTCCTACGGGCGGGAAAGTCTTATTTTTACCGAAACGCCACCCGAGTCGAAAATTGCGATCTTTCGGGCACCGTCTCGAATTTCGATACCGAACTCACGGAGCGTCTGGTCCTATGTGAAATCCAAAATTAGACCATTCACGTTCCGTCCAGAACGTCCTACGGGCGGATAATTCGAGTTTTTACCGAAACGCCACCCGAGTCGAAAGTTGCGATCTTTCGGGCACCGTCTCGAATTTCGATACCGAACTCACGGAACGTCTGGTCCAATGTGAAATCCAAAATTAGACCATTCACATTCCGTCCGGAACGTCCTACGGGCGGAAAAGTCGTGTTTTTACCGAAACGCCACCTGAGTCGAAAGTTGCGATCTTTCGGGCACCGTCTCAACTTTCGATACCGAACTCACCGAACGTCTGGTCCTGTGTGAAATCAAAAAATAGACCAATCACGTTTCGACCAGGAACACACGCGGGGCGCGAAAGTCGTGTTTTTACCGAAACGCCACCCGAGTCGAAAGTTGTGATCTTTCGGGCACCGTCTCGAATTTCGATACCGAACTCACCGAACGTCTGGTCCTGTGTGAAATCCAAAAATAGACCAATCACGTTTCGTCCGGAACGCACGCGGGGCACAAAAGTCGTGTTTTTATCGAAACGCCACCCGAGTCAAAAGTTGCGATCTTTCGGGCACCGTCTCGAATTTCGATACCGAACTCACCGAACGTCTGGTCCAGTGTGAAATCAAAAAATAGACCAATCACGTTTCGTCCGGAACGTCCTACGGGCGGGAAAGTCGTGTTTTTACCGAAATGCCACCCGAGTCGAAAGTTGCGATCTTTCGGGCACCGTCTCGAATTTCGATACCGAACTCACGGAACGTCTGATCCAATGTGAAATCCAAAATTAGACCATTCACATTCCGTCCGGAACGTCCTACGGGCGGAAAAGTCGTGTTTTTACCGAAACGCCACCCGAGTCGAAAGTTGCGATCCTTCGGGCACCGTCTCGAATTTCGATACCGAACTCACCGAACGTCTGGTCCTGTGTGAAATCCAAAAATAGACCAATCACATTTCGTACGGAACACACGCGGGGCACGAAAGTCGTGTTTTTACCGAAACGCAACCCGAGTCGAAAGTTGCGATCTTTCAGGCACCGTCTCGAATTTCGATACCGAACTCACCGAACGTCTGGTCCTGTGTGAAATCCAAAAATAGACCAATCACGTTTCGTCCGGAACGCACGCGAGGCACAAAAGTCGTGTTTTTATCAAAACGCCACCCGAGTCAAAAGTTGCGATCTTTCGGGCACCGTCTCGAATTTCGATACCGAACTCACCGAACGTCTGGTCCAGTGTGAAATCAAAAAATAGACCAATCACGTTTCGTCCGGAACAAACGCGGGGCGCGAAAGTCGTGTTTTTATCGAAACGCCACCCGAGTCGAAAGTTGCGATCTTTCGGGCACCGTCTCGAATTTCGATACTGAACTCACCGAACGTCTGGTCCTGTGTGAAATCCAAAAATAGACCAATCATGTTTCGTCCGGAACAAACGCGGGGCGCGAAAGTCGTGTTTTTATCGAAACGCCACCCGAGTCGAAAGTTGCGATCTTTCGGGCACCGTCTCCAAATTCGATACCGAACTCACCGAACGTCTGGTCCTGTGTGAAATCCAAAAATAGACCATTCACGTTTCGTCCGGAACGTCCTACGGGCGGGAAAGTCTTATTTTTACCGAAACGCCACCCGAGTCGAAAATTGCGATCTTTCGGGCACCGTCTCGAATTTCGATACCGAACTCACGGAGCGTCTGGTCCTATGTGAAATCCAAAATTAGACCATTCACGTTCCGTCCAGAACGTCCTACGGGCGGATAATTCGAGTTTTTACCGAAACGCCACCCGAGTCGAAAGTTGCGATCTTTCGGGCACCGTCTCGAATTTCGATACCGAACCCACGGAGCGTCTGGTCCTATGTGAAATCCAAAATTAGACCATTCACGTTCCGTCCAGAACGTCCTACGGGCGGATAATTCGAGTTTTTACCGAAACGCCACCCGAGTCGAAAGTTGCGATCTTTCGGGCACCGTCTCGAATTTCGATACCGAACTCACCGAACGTCTGGTCCTGTGCGAAATCCAAAATATAGGCCATTCACGTTTCGTCCGGAACGTCCTACGGGCGGGAAAGTCGTGTTTTTACCGAAATGCCACCCGAGTCGAAAGTTGCGATCTTTCGGGCACCGTCTCGAATTTCGATACCGAACTCACGGAACGTCTGATCCAATGTGAAATCCAAAATTAGACCATTCACATTCCGTCCGGAACGTCCTACGGGCGGAAAAGTCGTGTTTTTACCGAAACGCCACCCGAGTCGAAAGTTGCGATCTTTCAGGCACCGTCTCGAATTTCGATACCGAACTCACCGAACGTCTGGTCCTGTGTGAAATCCAAAAATAGACCAATCACGTTTCGTCCGGAACACACGCGGGGCACGAAAGTCGTGTTTTTACCGAAACGCCACCCGAGTCGAAAGTTGCGATCTTTCGGGCACCGTCTCGAATTTCGATACCGAACTCACCGAACGTCTGGTCCTGTGTGAAATCCAAAAATAGACCAATCACGTTTCGTCCGGAACGCACGCGGGGCACAAAAGTCGTGTTTTTATCGAAACGCCACCCGAGTCAAAAGTTGCGATTTTTCGGGCACCGTCTCGAATTTCGATACCGAACTCACCGAACGTCTGGTCCAGTGTGAAATCAAAAAATAGACCAATCACGTTTCGTCCGGAACAAACGCGGGGCGCGAAAGTCGTGTTTTTATCGAAACGCCACCCGAGTCGAAAGTTGCGATCTTTCGGGCACCGTCTCGAATTTCGATACTGAACTCACCGAACGTCTGGTCCTGTGTGAAATCCAAAAATAGACCAATCATGTTTCGTCCGGAACAAACGCGGGGCGCGAAAGTCGTGTTTTTATCGAAACGCCACCCGAGTCGAAAGTTGCGATCTTTCGGGCACCGTCTCCAAATTCGATACCGAACTCACCGAACGTCTGGTCCTGTGTGAAATCCAAAAATAGACCAATCACGTTTCGTTCGGAACACACGCGGGGCGCGAAAGTCGTGTTTTTACCGAAACGCCACCCGAGTCGAAAGTTGCGATCTTTCGGGCACCGTCTCGAATTTCGATATCAAACTCACCGAATGTCTGGTCCTGTGTGAAATCCAAAAATAGACCAATCACGTTTCGTCCGAAACACACGCGGGGCGCGAAAGTCGTGTTTTTATCGAAACGCCACCCGAGTCGAAAGTTGCGATCTTTCGGGCACCGTCTCGAATTTCGATACCGAACTCACCGAACGTCTGGTCCTGTGTGAAATCCAAAAATAGACCAATCAGGTTTCGTCCGGAACACACGCGGGGCGCGAAAGTCGTGTTTTTATCGAAACGCCACCCGAGTCGAAAGTTGAGATCTTTCGGGCACCGTCTCAAATTTTGATACCGAACTCACCGAACGTCTGGTCCTGTGTGAAATCCAAAAATAGACCATTCACGTTTCGTCCGGAATGTCCTACGGGCGGAAAATCCGTGTTTTTACCGAAACGCCAACCGAGTCGAAAGTTGCGATCTTTCGGGCACCGTCTCGAATTTCGATACCGAACTCACCGAACGTCTGGTCCTGTGTGAAATCCAAAAATAAACCAATCACGTTTCGTCCGGAACACACGCGGGGCGCGAAAGTCGTGTTTTTATCGAAACGCCACCCGAGTCGAAAGCTGCGATTTTTCGGGCACCGTCTCGAATTTCGATACCGAACTCACCGAACGTCTGGTCCTGTGTGAAATCCAAAAATAGACCAATCACGTTTCGTCCGGAACAAACGCGGGGCGCGAAAGTCGTGTTTTTATCGAAACGCCACCCGAGTCGAAAGTTGAGATCTTTCGGGCACCGTCTCAAATTTTGATACCGAACTCACCGAACGTCTGGCCCTGTGTAAAATCCAAAAATAGACCATTCACGTTTCGTCCGGAATGTCCTACGGGCGGAAAATCCGTGTTTTTACCGAAACGCCAACCGAGTCGAAAGTTGCGATCTTTCGGGCACCGTCTCGAATTTCGATACCGAACTCACCGAACGTCTGGTCCTGTGTGAAATCCAAAAATAAACCAATCACGTTTCGTCCGGAACACACGCGGGGCGCGAAAGTCGTGTTTTTACCGAAACGCCACCCGAGTCGAAAGTTGCGATCTTTCGGGCACCGTCTCGAATTTCGATACCAAACTCACCGAACGTCTGGTCCTGTGTGAAATCCAAAAATAGACCAATCACGTTTCGTCCGAACGTCTGGTCCTGCGTGAAATCCACAAATAGACCATTCACGTTTCGTCCGGAACGTCCTACGGGCGGGAAAGTCTTATTTTTACCGAAACGCCACCCGAGTCGAAAGTTGCGATCTTCCGGGCACCGTCTCGAATTTCGATACCGAACTCAGGGAACGTCTGGTCCTATGTGAAATCCACAAATAGACCATTCACGTTTCGTCCGGAACGTCCTACGGGCGGGAAAGTCTTATTTTTACCGAAACGCCACCCGAGTCGAAAGTTGCGATCTTTCGGGCACCATCTCGAATTTCGATACCGAACTCACGGAACGTCTGGTCCTATGTGAAATCCAAAATTAGACCATTCACGTTCCGTCCGGAACGTCCTACGGGCGGAAAAGTCGTGTTTTTACCGAAACGCCACCCGAGTCGAAAGTTGCGATCTTTCGGGCACCGTCTCGAATTTCGATACCGAACTCACCGAACGTCTGGTCCTGTGTGAAATCCAAAAATAGACCAATCACGTTTCGTCCGGAACACACGCGGGGCGCGAAAGTCGTGTTTTTACCGAAACGCCACCCGAGTCGAAAGTTGCGATCTTTCGGGCACCGTCTCGAATTTCGATATCGAACTCACCGAATGTCTGGTCCTGTGTGAAATCCAAAAATAGACCAATCACGTTTCGTCCGGAACACACGCGGGGCGCGAAAGTCGTGTTTTTATCGAAACGCCACCCGAGTCGAAAGTTGCGATCTTTCGGGCACCGTCTCGAATTTCGATACCGAACTCACCGAACGTCTGGTCCTGTGTGAAATCCAAAAATAGACCAATCACGTTTCGTCCGGAACACACGCGGGGCGCGAAAGTCGTGTTTTTACCGAAACGCCACCCGAGTCGAAAGTTGCGATCTTTCGGGCACCGTCTCGAATTTCGATACCGAACTCACCGAACGTCTGGTTCTGTGTGAAATCCAAAAATAGACCAATCACGTTTCGTCTGGAACACACGCGGGGCGCAAAAGTCGTGTTTTTATCGAAACGCCACCCGAGTCGAAAGTTGCGATCTTTCGGGCACCGTCTCGAATTTTGATACCGAACTCACCGAACGTCTGGTCCTGTGCGAAATCCAAAATATAGGCCATTCACGTTTCGTCCGGAACGTCCTACGGGCGGGAAAGTCGTGTTTTTGCCGAAATGCCACCCGAGTCGAAAGTTGCGATCTTTCGGGCACCGTCTCGAATTTCGATACCGAACTCACGGAACTTTTGGTCCAATGTGAAATCCAAAATTAGACCATTCACATTCCGTCCGGAACGTCCTACGGGTGGAAAAGTCGTGTTTTTACCGAAACGCCACCCGAGTCGAAAGTTGCGATATTTCGGGCACCATCTCGAATTTCGATACCGAACTCACCGAACGTCTGGTCCTGTGTGAAATCCAAAAATAGACCAATCACGTTTTGTCCGGAAGACACGCGGGGCGCGAAAGTCGTGTTTTTATCGAAACGCCACCCGAGTCGAAAGTTGCGATCTTTCGGGCACCGTCTCGAATTTCGATACCGAACTCACCGAACATCTGGTCCTGTGTGAAATCCAAAAATAGACCAATCACGTTTCGTCCGGAACACACGCGGGGCGCGAAAGTCGTGTTTTTACCGAAAGGCCACCCGAGTCGAAAGTTGCGATCTTTCGGGCACCGTCTCGAATTTCGATACCGAACTCACCGAACGTCTGCTCCTGTGTCAAATCCAAAAATAGACCAATCACGTTTCGTCCGGAACACACGCGGGGCGCGAAAGTCGTGTTTTTATCGAAACGCCACCCGAGTCGAAAGCTGCGATCTTTCGGGCACCGTCTCGAATTTCGATACCGAACTCACCGAACGTCTGGTCCTGTGTGAAATCCAAAAATAGACCAATCACGTTTCGTCCGGAACAAACGCGGGGCGCGAAAGTCGTGTTTTTATCGAAACGCCACCCGAGTCGAAAGTTGCGATCTTTCGGGCACCGTCTCGAAATTCGATACCGAACTCACCAACGTCTGGTCCTGTGTGAAATCCAAAAATAGACCATTCACGTTTCGTCCGGAACGTCCTCCGGGCGGGAAAGTCTGATTTTTACCGAAAAGCCACCCGAGTCGAAAGTTGCGATCTTTCGGGCACCGTCTCGAAATTCGATACCGAACTCACCAACGTCTGGTCCTGTGTGAAATCCAAAAATAGACCATTCACGTTTCGTCCGGAATGTCCTACGGGCAGAAAATCTGTGTTTTTACCGAAACGCCAACCGAGTCGAAAGTTGCGATCTTTCGGGCACCGTCTCGAATTTCGATACCAAACTCACCGAACGTCTGGTCCTGTGTGAAATCCAAAAATAAACCAATCACGTTTCGTCCGGAACACACGCGGGGCGCGAAAGTTATGTTTTTACCGAAACGCCACCCGAGTCGAAAGTTGCGATCTTTCGGGCACCGTCTCGAATTTCGATACCGAACTCACCGAACGTCTGGTCCTGTGTGAAATCCAAAAATAGACCAATCACGTTTCGTCCGAACGTCTGGTCCTGTGTGAAATCCACAAATAGACCATTCACGTTTCGTCCGGAACGTCCTACGGGCGGGAAAGTCTTATTTTTACCGAAACGCCACCCGAGTCGAAAGTTGCGATCTTCCGGGCACCGTCTCGAATTTCGATACCGAACTCAGGGAACGTCTGGTCCTATGTGAAATCCACAAATAGACCATTCACGTTTCGTCCGGAACGTCCTACGGGCGGGAAAGTCTTATTTTTACCGAAACGCCACCCGAGTCGAAAGTTGCGATCTTTCGGGCACCATCTCGAATTTCGATACCGAACTCACGGAACGTCTGGTCCTATGTGAAATCCAAAATTAGACCATTCACGTTCCGTCCGGAACGTCCTACGGGCGGAAAAGTCGTGTTTTTACCGAAACGCCACCCGAGTCGAAAGTTGCGATCTTTCGGGCACCGTCTCGAATTTCGATACCGAACTCACCGAACGTCTGGTCCTGTGTGAAATCCAAAAATAGACCAATCACGTTTCGTCCGGAACACACGCGGGGCGCGAAAGTCGTGTTTTTACCGAAACGCCACCCGAGTCGAAAGTTGCGATATTTCGGGCACCGTCTCGAATTTCGATATCGAACTCACCGAATGTCTGGTCCTGTGTGAAATCCAAAAATAGACCAATCACGTTTCGTCCGGAACACACGCGGGGCGCGAAAGTCGTGTTTTTATCGAAACGCCACCCGAGTCGAAAGTTGCGATCTTTCGGGCACCGTCTCGAATTTCGATACCGAACTCACCGAACGTCTGGTCCTGTGTGAAATCCAAAAATAGACCAATCACGTTTCGTCCGGAACACACGCGGGGCGCGAAAGTCGTGTTTTTACCGAAACGCCACCCGAGTCGAAAGTTGCGATCTTTCGGGCACCGTCTCGAATTTCGATACCGAACTCACCGAACGTCTGGTTCTGTGTGAAATCCAAAAATAGACCAATCACGTTTCGTCTGGAACACACGCGGGGCGCAAAAGTCGTGTTTTTATCGAAACGCCACCCGAGTCGAAAGTTGCGATCTTTCGGGCACCGTCTCAAATTTTGATACCGAACTCATCGAACGTCTGGTCCTGTGCGAAATCCAAAATATAGGCCATTCACGTTTCGTCCGGAACGTCCTACGGGCGGGAAAGTCGTGTTTTTGCCGAAATGCCACCCGAGTCGAAAGTTGCGATCTTTCGGGCACCGTCTCGAATTTCGATACCGAACTCACGGAACGTTTGGTCCAATGTGAAATCCAAAATTAGACCATTCACATTCCGTCCGGAACGTCCTACGGGCGGAAAAGTCGTGTTTTCACCGAAACGCCAGCCGAGTCGAAAGTTGCGATCTTTCGGGCACCATCTCGAATTTCGATACCGAACTCACCGAACGTCTGGTCCTGTGTGAAATCCAAAAATAGACCAATCACGTTTTGTCCGGAACACACGCGGGGCGCGAAAGTCGTGTTTTTATCGAAACGCCACCCGAGTCGAAAGTTGCGATCTTTCGGGCACCGTCTCGAATTTCGATACCGAACTCACCGAACATCTGGTCCTGTGTGAAATCCAAAAATAGACCAATCACGTTTCGTCCGGAACACACGCGGGGCGCGAAAGTCGTGTTTTTACCGAAACGCCACCCGAGTCGAAAGTTGCGATCTTTCGGGCACCGTCTCGAATTTCGATACCGAACTCACCGAACGTCTGGTCCTGTGTCAAATCCAAAAATAGACCAATCACGTTTCGTCCGAAACACACGCGGGGCGCGAAAGTCGTGTTTTTATCGAAACGCCACCCGAGTCGAAAGCTGCGATCTTTCGGGCACCGTCTCGAATTTCGATACCGAACTCACCGAACGTCTGGTCCTGTGTGAAATCCAAAAATAGACCAATCACGTTTCGTCCGGAACAAACGCGGGGCGCGAAAGTCGTGTTTTTATCGAAACGCCACCCGAGTCGAAAGTTGCGATCTTTCGGGCACCGTCTCGAAATTCGATACCGAACTCACCAACGTCTGGTCCTGTGTGAAATCCAAAAATAGACCATTCACGTTTCGTCCGGAACGTCCTACGGGCGGGAAATTCTGATTTTTACCGAAACGCCACCCGAGTCGAAAGTTGCGATCTTTCGGGCACCGTCTCGAATTTTGATACCGGACTCACCGAACGTCTGGTCCTGTGTGAAATCCAAAAATAGACCATTCACGTTTCGTCCGGAATGTCCTACGGGCGGAAAATCTGTGTTTTTACCGAAACGCCAACCGAGTCGAAAGTTGCGATCTTTCGGGCACCGTCTCGAATTTCGATACCGAACTCACCGAACGTCTGGTCCTGTGTGAAATCCAAAAATAAACCAATCACGTTTCGTCCGGAACACACGCGGGGCGCGAAAGTTGTGTTTTTACCGAAACGCCACCCGAGTCGAAAGTTGCGATCTTTCGGGCACCGCCTCGAATTTCGATACCGAACTCACCGAACGTCTGGTCCTATGTGAAATCCAAAAATAGACCAATCACGTTTCGTCCGAACGTCTGGTCCTGTGTGAAATCCACAAATAGACCATTCACGTTTCGTCCGGAACGTCCTACGGGCGGGAAAGTCTTATTTTTATCGAAACGCCACCCGAGTCGAAAGTTGCGATCTTCCGAGCACCGTCTCGAATTTCGATACCGAACTCAGGGAACGTCTGGTCCTATATGAAATCCACAAATAGACCATTCACGTTTCGTCCGGAACGTCCTACGGGCGGGAAAGTCTTATTTTTACCGAAACGCCACCCGAGTCGAAAGTTGCGATCTTTCGGGCACCATCTCGAATTTCGATACCGAACTCACGGAACGTCTGGTCCTATGTGAAATCCAAAATTAGAC
Organism: Arctostaphylos glauca; assembly: GCA_019985065.2. Lineage (NCBI taxonomy): Eukaryota > Viridiplantae > Streptophyta > Magnoliopsida > Ericales > Ericaceae > Arctostaphylos > Arctostaphylos glauca. The sequence goes on from JAHSPW020000022.1 coordinate 1,145,865, forward strand.
CATTCACATTCCGTCCGGAACGTCCTACGGGCGGAAAAGTCGTGTTTTTACCGAAACGCCACCCGAGTCGAAAGTTGCGATCTGTCGGGCACCGTCTCGAATTTCGATATCGAACTCACCGAATGTCTGGTCCTGTGTGAAATCCAAAAATAGACCAATCACGTTTCGTCCGGAACACACGCGTGGCGCGAAAGTCGTGTTTTTATCGAAACGCCACCCGAGTCGAAAGTTGCGATCTTTCGGGCACCGTCTCGAATTTCGATACCGAACTCACCGAACGTCTGGTCCTTTGTGAAATCCAAAAATAGACCAATCACGTTTCGTCCGGAACACACGCGGGGCGCGAAAGTCGTGTTTTTACCGAAACGCCACCCGAGTCGAAAGTTGCGATATTTCGGGCACCGTCTCGAATTTCGATATCGAACTCACCGAATGTCTGGTCCTGTGTGAAATCCAAAAATAGACCAATCACGTTTCGTCCGGAACACACGCGGGGCGCGAAAGTCGTGTTTTTATCGAAACGCCACCCGAGTCGAAAGTTGCGATCTTTCGGGCACCGTCTCGAATTTCGATACCGAACTCACCGAACGTCTGGTCCTGTGTGAAATCCAAAAATTGACCAATCACGTTTCGTCCGGAACACACGCGTGGCGCGAAAGTCGTGTTTTTATCGAAACGCCACCCGAGTCGAAAGTTGCGATCTTTCGGGCACCGTCTCGAATTTCGATACCGAACTCACCGAACGTCTGGTCCTGTGTGAAATCCAAAAATAGACCAATCACGTTTCGTCCGAACGTCTGGTCCTGTGTGAAATCCACAAATAGACCATTCACGTTTCGTCCGGAACGTCCTACGGGCGGGAAAGTCTTATTTTTACCGAAACGCCACCCGAGTCGAAAGTTGCGATCTTCCGGGCACCGTCTCGAATTTCGATACCGAACTCAGGGAACGTCTGGTCCTATGTGAAATCCACAAATAGACCATTCACGTTTCGTCCGGAACGTCCTACGGGCGGGAAAGTCTTATTTTTACCGAAACGCCACCCGAGTCGAAAGTTGCGATCTTTCGGGCACCGTCTCGAATTTCGATACCGAACTCACCGAACGTCTGGTCCTGTGTGAAATCCAAAAATAGACCAATCACGTTTCGTCCGGAACACACGCGGGGCGCGAAAGTCGTGTTTTTACCGAAACGCCACCCGAGTCGAAAGTTGCGATATTTCGGGCACCGTCTCGAATTTCGATATCGAACTCACCGAATGTCTGGTCCTGTGTGAAATCCAAAAATAGACCAATCACGTTTCGTCCGGAACACACGCAGGGCGCGAAAGTCGTGTTTTTATCGAAACGCCACCCGAGTCGAAAGTTGCGATCTTTCGGGCACCGTCTCGAATTTCGATACCGAACTCACCGAACGTCTGGTCCTGTGTGAAATCCAAAAATTGACCAATCACGTTTCGTCCGGAACACACGCGGGGCGCGAAAGTCGTGTTTTTACCGAAACGCCACCCGAGTCGAAAGTTGCGATCTTTCAGGCACCGTCTCGAATTTCGATACCGAACTCACCGAACGTCTGGTTCTGTGTGAAATCCAAAAATAGACCAATCACGTTTCGTCTGGAACACACGCGGGGCGCAAAAGTCGTGTTTTTATCGAAACGCCACCCAAGTCGAAAGTTGCGATCTTTCGGGCACCGTCTCAAATTTTGATACCGAACTCATCGAACGTCTGGTCCTGTGCGAAATCCAAAATATAGGCCATTCACGTTTCGTCCGGAACGTCCTACGGGCGGGAAAGTCGTGTTTTTGCCGAAATGCCACCCGAGTCGAAAGTTGCGATCTTTCGGGCACCGTCTCGAATTTCGATACCGAACTCACAGAACGTTTGGTCCAATGTGAAATCCAAAATTAGACCATTCACATTCCGTCCGGAACGTCCTACGGGCGGAAAAGTCGTGTTTTTACCGAAACGCCACCCGAGTCGAAAGTTGCGATCTTTCGGGCACCATCTCGAATTTCGATACCGAACTCACCGAACGTCTGGTCCTGTGTGAAATCCAAAAATAGACCAATCACGTTTTGTCCGGAACACACGCGGGGCGCGAAAGTCGTGTTTTTATCGAAACGCCACCCGAGTCGAAAGTTGCGATCTTTCGGGCACCGTATCGAATTTCGATACCGAACTCACCGAACATCTGGTCCTGTGTGAAATCCAAAAATAGACCAATCACGTTTCGTCCGAAACACACGCGGGGCGCGAAAGTCGTGTTTTTACCGAAACGCCACCCGAGTCGAAAGTTGCGATCTTTCGGGCACCGTCTCGAATTTCGATACCGAACTCACCGAACGTCTGGTCCTGTGTCAAATCCAAAAATAGACCAATCACGTTTCGTCCGAAACACACGTGGGGCGCGAAAGTCGTGTTTTTATCGAAACGCCACCCGAGTCGAAAGCTGCGATCTTTCGGGCACCGTCTCGAATTTCGATACCGAACTCACCGAACGTCTGGTCCTGTGTGAAATCCAAAAATAGACCAATCACGTTTCGTCCGGAACAAACGCGGGGCGCGAAAGTCGTGTTTTTATCGAAACGCCACCCGAGTCGAAAGTTGCGATCTTTCGGGCACCGTCTCGAAATTCGATACCGAACTCACCAACGTCTGGTCCTGTGTGAAATCCAAAAATAGACCATTCACGTTTCGTCCGGAACGTCCTACGGGCGGGAAAGTCTGATTTTTACCGAAACGCCACCCGAGTCGAAAGTTGCGATCTTTCGGGCACCGTCTCAAATTTTGATACCGGACTCACCGAACGTCTGGTCCTGTGTGAAATCCAAAAATAGACCATTCACGTTTCGTCCGGAATGTCCTACGGGCGGAAAATCTGTGTTTTTACCGAAACGCCAACCGAGTCGAAAGTTGCGATCTTTCGGGCACCGTCTCGAATTTCGATACCGAACTCACCGAACGTCTGGTCTTGTGTGAAATCCAAAAATAAACCAATCACGTTTCCTCCGGAACACACGCGGGGCGCGAAAGTTGTGTTTTTACCGAAACGCCACCCGAGTCGAAAGTTGCGATCTTTCGGGCACCGCCTCGAATTTCGATACCGAACTCACCGAACGTCTGGTCCTATGTGAAATCCAAAAATAGACCAATCACGTTTCGTCCGAACGTCTGGTCCTGTGTGAAATCCACAAATAGACCATTCACGTTTCGTCCGGAACGTCCTACGGGCGGGAAAGTCTTATTTTTACCGAAACGCCACCCGAGTCGAAAGTTGCGATCTTCCGAGCACCGTCTCGAATTTCGATACCGAACTCAGGGAACGTCTGGTCCTATATGAAATCCACAAATAGACCATTCACGTTTCGTCCGGAACGTCCTACGGGCGGGAAAGTCTTATTTTTACCGAAACGCCACCCGAGTCGAAAGTTGCGATCTTTCGGGCACCATCTCGAATTTCGATACCGAACTCACGGAACGTCTGGTCCTATGTGAAATCCAAAATTAGACCATTCACGTTCCGTCCGGAACGTCCTACGGGCGGAAAAGTCGTGTTTTTACCGAAACGCCACCCGAGTCGAAAGTTGCGATCTTTCGGGCACCGTCTCGAATTTCGATACCGAACTCACCGAACGTCTGGTCCTGTGTGAAATCCAAAAATAGACCAATCACGTTTCGTCCGGAACACACGCGGGGCGCGAAAGTCGTGTTTTTACCGAAACGCCACCCGAGTCGAAAGTTGCGATCTGTCGGGCACCGTCTCGAATTTCGATATCGAACTCACCGAATGTCTGGTCCTGTGTGAAATCCAAAAATAGACCAATCACGTTTCGTCCGGAACACACGCGTGGCGCGAAAGTCGTGTTTTTATCGAAACGCCACCCGAGTCGAAAGTTGCGATCTTTCGGGCACCGTCTCGAATTTCGATACCGAACTCACCGAACGTCTGGTCCTTTGTGAAATCCAAAAATAGACCAATCACGTTTCGTCCGGAACACACGCGGGGCGCGAAAGTCGTGTTTTTACCGAAACGCCACCCGAGTCGAAAGTTGCGATCTTTCGGGCACCGTCTCGAATTTCGATACCGAACTCACCGAACGTCTGGTTCTGTGTGAAATCCAAAAATAGAGCAATCACGTTTCGTCTGGAACACACGCGGGGCGCAAAAGTCGTGTTTTTATCGAAACGCCACCCGAGTCGAAAGTTGCGATCTTTCGGGCACCGTCTCGAATTTTGATACCGAACTCACCGAACGTCTGGTCCTGTGCGAAATCCAAAATATAGGCCATTCACGTTTCGTCCGGAACGTCCTACGGGCGGGAAAGTCGTGTTTTTGCCGAAATGCCACCCGAGTCGAAAGTTGCGATCTTTCGGGCACCGTCTCGAATTTTGATACCGAACTCACGGAACGTTTGGTCCAATGTGAAATCCAAAATTAGACCATTCACATTCCGTCCGGAACGTCCTACGGGCGGAAAAGTCGTGTTTTTACCGAAACGCCACCCGAGTCGAAAGTTGCGATCTTTCGGGCACCATCTCGAATTTCGATACCGAACTCACCGAACGTCTGGTCCTGTGTGAAATCCAAAAATAGACCAATCACGTTTTGTCCGGAACACACGCGGGGCGCGAAAGTCGTGTTTTTATCGAAACGCCACCCGAGTCGAAAGTTGCGATCTTTCGGGCACCGTCTCGAATTTCGATACCGAACTCACCGAACATCTGGTCCTGTGTGAAATCCAAAAATAGACCAATCACGTTTCGTCCGGAACACACGCGGGGCGCGAAATTCGTGTTTTTACCGAAACGCCACCCGAGTCGAAAGTTAAGATCTTTCGGGCACCGTCTCGAATTTCGATACCGAACTCACCGAACGTCTGGTCCTGTGTCAAATCCAAAAATAGACCAATCACGTTTCGTCCGGAACACACGCGGGGCGCGAAAGTCGTGTTTTTATCGAAACGCCACCCGAGTCGAAAGCTGCGATCTTTCGGGCACCGTCTCGAATTTCGATACCGAACTCACCGAACGTCTGGTCCTGTGTGAAATCCAAAAATAGACCAATCACGTTTCGTCCGGAACAAACGCGAGGCGCGAAAGTCGTGTTTTTATCGAAACGCCACCCGAGTCGAAAGTTGCGATCTTTCGGGCACCGTCTCGAAATTCGATACCGAACTCACCAACGTCTGGTCCTGTGTGAAATCCAAAAATAGACCATTCACGTTTCGTCCGGAACGTCCTACGGGCGGGAATGTCTGATTTTTACCGAAACGCCACCCGAGTCGAAAGTTGCGATCTTTCGGGCACCGTCTCGAATTTTGATACCGAACTCACCGAACGTCTGGTCCTGTGTGAAATCCAAAAATAGACCATTCACGTTTCGTCCGGAATGTCCTACGGGCGGAAAATCTGTGTTTTTACCGAAACGCCAACCGAGTCGAAGGTTGCGATCTTTCGGGCACCGTCTCGAATTTCGATACCGAACTCACCGAACGTCTGGTCCTGTGTGAAATCCAAAAATAAACCAATCACGTTTCGTCCGGAACACACGCGGGGCGCGAAAGTTGTGTTTTTACCGAAACGCCACCCGAGTCGAAAGTTGCGATCTTTCGGGCACCGTCTCGAATTTCGATACCGAACTCACCGAACGTCTGGTCCTGTGTGAAATCCAAAATTAGACCAATCACGTTTCGTCCGAACGTCTGGTCCTGTGTGAAATCCACAAATAGACCATTCACGTTTCGTCCGGAACGTCCTACGGGCGGGAAAGTCTTATTTTTACCGAAACGCCACCCGAGTCGAAAGTTGCGATCTTCCGGGCACCGTCTCAAATTTCGATACCGAACTCAGGGAACGTCTGGTCCTATGTGAAATCCACAAATAGACCATTCACGTTTCGTCCGGAACGTCCTACGGGCGGGAAAGTCTTATTTTTACCGAAACGCCACCCGAGTCGAAAGTTGCGATCTTTCGGGCACCATCTCGAATTTCGATACCGAACTCACGGAACGTCTGGTCCTATGTGAAATCCAAAATTAGACCATTCACGTTCCGTCCGGAACGTCCTACGGGCGGAAAAGTCGTGTTTTTACCGAAACGCCACCCGAGTCGAAAGTTGCGATCTTTCGGGCACCGTCTCGAATTTCGATACCGAACTCACCGAACGTCTGGTCCTGTGTGAAATCCAAAAATAGACCAATCACGTTTCGTCCGGAACACACGCGGGGCGCGAAAGTCGTGTTTTTACCGAAACGCCACCCGAGTCGAAAGTTAAGATCTTTCGGGCACCGTCTCGAATTTCGATACCGAACATCTGGACCTGTGTGAAATCCAAAAATAGACCAATCACGTTTCGTCCGGAACACACGCGGGGCGCGAAAGTCGTGTTTTTACCGAAACGCCACCCGAGTCGAAAGTTAAGATCTTTCGGGCACCGTCTCGAATTTCGATACCGAACTCACCGAACGTGTGGTCCTGTGTTAAATCCAAAAATAGACCAATCATGTTTCGTCCGGAACACACGCGGGGCGCGAAAGTCGTGTTTTTATCGAAACGCCACCCGAGTCGAAAGCTGCGATCTTTCGGGCACCGTCTCGAATTTCGATACCGAACTCACCGAACGTCTGGTCCTGTGTGAAATCCAAAAATAGACCAATCACGTTTCGTCCGGAACAAACGCGGGGCGCGAAAGTCGTGTTTTTATCGAAACGCCACCCGAGTCGAAAGTTGCGATCTTTCGGGCACCGTCTCGAAATTCGATACCGAACTCACCAATGTCTGGTCCTGTGTGAAATCCAAAAATAGACCATTCACGTTTCGTCCGGAACGTCCTACGGGCGGGAAAGTCTGATTTTTACCGAAACGCCACCCGAGTCGAAAGTTGCGATCTTTCGGGCACCGTCTCGAATTTTGATACCGAAATCACCGAACGTCTGGTCCTGTGTGAAATCCAAAAATAGACCATTCACGTTTCGTCCGGAATGTCCTACGGGCGGAAAATCTGTGTTTTTACCGAAACGCCAACCGAGTCGAAGGTTGCGATCTTTCGGGCACCGTCTCGAATTTCGATACCGAACTCACCGAACGTCTGGTCCTGTGTGAAATCCAAAAATAAACCAATCACGTTTCGTCCGGAACACACGCGGGGCGCGAAAGTTGTGTTTTTACCGAAACGCCGCCCGAGTCGAAAGTTGCGATCTTTCGGGCACCGTCTCGAATTTCGATACCGAACTCACCGAACGTCTGGTCCTGTGTGAAATCCAAAAATAGACCAATCACGTTTCGTCCGAACGTCTGGTCCTGTGTGAAATCCACAAATAGACCATTCACGTTTCGTCCGGAACGTCCTACGGGCGGGAAAGTCTTATTTTTACCGAAACGCCACCCGAGTCGAAAGTTGCGATCTTCCGGGCACCGTCTCGAATTTCGATACCGAACTCAGGGAACGTCTGGTCCTATGTGAAATCCACAAATAGACCATTCACGTTTCGTCCGGAACGTCCTACGGGCGGGAAAGTCTTATTTTTACCGAAACACCACCCGAGTCGAAAGTTGCGATCTTTCGGGCACCATCTCGAATTTCGATACCGAACTCACGGAACGTCTGGTCCTATGTGAAATCCAAAATTAGACCATTCACGTTCCGTCCGGAACGTCCTACGGGCGGAAAAGTCGTGTTTTTACCGAAACGCCACCCGAGTCGAAAGTTGCGATCTTTCGGGCACCGTCTCGAAATTCGATACCGAACTCACCAACGTCTGGTCCTGTGTGAAATCCAAAAATAGACCATTCACGTTTCGTCCGGAACGTCCTACGGGCGGGAAAGTCTGATTTTTACCGAAACGCCACCTGAGTCGAAAGTTGCGATCTTTCGGGCACCGTCTCGAATTTTGATACCGAACTCACCGAACGTCTGGTCCTGTGTGAAATCCAAAAATAGACCATTCACGTTTCGTCCGGAATGTCCTACGGGCGGAAAATCTGTGTTTTTACCGAAACGCCAACCGAGTCGAAGGTTGCGATCTTTCGGGCACCGTCTCGAATTTCGATACCGAACTCACCGAACGTCTGGTCCTGTGTGAAATCCAAAAATAAACCAATCACGTTTCGTCCGGAACACACGCGGGGCGCGAAAGTTGTGTTTTTACCGAAACGCCACCCGAGTCGAAAGTTGCGATCTTTCGGGCACCGTCTCGAATTTCGATACCGAACTCACCGAACGTCTGGTCCTGTGTGAAATCCAAAAATAGACCAATCACGTTTCGTCCGAACGTCTGGTCCTGTGTGAAATCCACAAATAGACCATTCACGTTTCGTCCGGAACGTCCTACGGGCGGGAAAGTCTTATTTTTACCGAAACGCCACCCGAGTCGAAAGTTGCGATCTTCCGGGCACCGTCTCGAATTTCGATACCGAACTCAGGGAACGTCTGGTCCTATGTGAAATCCACAAATAGACCATTCACGTTTCGTCCGGAACGTCCTACGGGCGGGAAAGTCTTATTTTTACCGAAACGCCACCCGAGTCGAAAGTTGCGATCTTTCGGGCACCATCTCGAATTTCGATACCGAACTCACGGAACGTCTGGTCCTATGTGAAATCCAAAATTAGACCATTCACGTTCCGTCCGGAACGTCCTACGGGCGGAAAAGTCGAGTTTTTACCGAAACGCCACCCGAGTCGAAAGTTGCGATCTTTCGGGCACCGTCTCGAATTTCGATACCGAACTCACCGAACATCTGGTCCTGTGTGAAATCCAAAAATAGACCAATCACGTTTCGTCCGGAACACACGCGGGGCGCGAAAGTCGTGTTTTTACCGAAACGCCACCCGAGTCGAAAGTTAAGATCTTTCGGGCACCGTCTCGAATTTCGATACCGAACTCACCGAACGTGTGGTCCTGTGTCAAATCCAAAAATAGACCAATCACGTTTCGTCCGGAACACACGCGGGGCGCGAAAGTCGTGTTTTTATCGAAATGCCACCCGAGTCGAAAGCTGCGATCTTTCGGGCACCGTCTCGAATTTCGATACCGAACTCACCGAACGTCTGGTCCTGTGTGAAATCCAAAAATAGACCAATCACATTTCGTCCGGAACAAACGCGGGGCGCGAAAGTCGTGTTTTTATCGAAACGCCACCCGAGTCGAAAGTTGCGATCTTTCGGGCACCGTCTCGAAATTCGATACCGAACTCACCAACGTCTGGTCCTGTGTGAAATCCAAAAATAGACCATTCACGTTTCGTCCGGAACGTCCTACGGGCGGGAAAGTCTGATTTTTACCGAAACGCCACCCGAGTCGAAAGTTGCGATCTTTCGGGCACCGTCTCGAATTTTGATACCGAAATCACCGAACGTCTGGTCCTGTGTGAAATCCAAAAATAGACCATTCACGTTTCGTCCGGAATGTCCTACGGGCGGAAAATCTGTGTTTTTACCGAAACGCCAACCGAGTCGAAGGTTGCGATCTTTCGGGCACCGTCTCGAATTTCGATACCGAACTCACCGAACGTCTGGTCCTGTGTGAAATCCAAAAATAAACCAATCACGTTTCGTCCGGAACACACGCGGGGCGCGAAAGTTGTGTTTTTACCGAAACGCCACCCGAGTCGAAAGTTGCGATCTTTCGGCCACCGTCTCGAATTTCGATACCGAACTCACCGAACGTCTGGTCCTATGTGAAATCCAAAAATAGACCAATCACGTTTCGTCCGAACGTCTGGTCCTGTGTGAAATCCACAAATAGACCATTCACGTTTCGTCCGGAACGTCCTACGGGCGGGAAAGTCTTATTTTTACCGAAACGCCACCCGAGTCGAAAGTTGCGATCTTTCGGGCACCATCTCGAATTTCGATACCGAACTCACGGAACGTCTGGTCCTATGTGAATTCCAAAATTAGACCATTCACGTTCCGTCCGGAACGTCCTACGGGCGGAAAAGTCGTGTTTTTACCGAAACGCCACCCGAGTCGAAAGTTGCGATCTTTCGGGCACCGTCTCGAATTTCGATACCGAACTCACCGAACATCCTGTCCTGTGTGAAATCCAAAAATAGACCAATCACGTTTCGTCCGGAACACACGCGGGGCGCGAAAGTCGTGTTTTTACCGAAACGCCACCCGAGTCGAAAGTTGCGATCTTTCGGGCACCGTCTCGAATTTCGATACCGAACTCACCGAACGTCTGGTCCTGTGTCAAATCCAAAAATAGACCAATCACGTTTCGTCCGGAACACACGCGGGGCGCGAAAGTCGTGTTTTTATCGAAACGCCACCCGAGTCGAAAGCTGCGATCTTTCGGGCACCGTCTCGAATTTCGATACCGAACTCACCGAACGTCTGGTCCTGTGTGAAATCCAAAAATAGACCAATCACGTTTCGTCCGGAACAAACGCGAGGCGCGAAAGTCGTGTTTTTATCGAAACGCCACCCGAGTCGAAAGTTGCGATCTTTCGGGCACCGTCTCGAAATTCGATACCGAACTCACCAACGTCTGGTCCTGTGTGAAATCCAAAAATAGACCATTCACGTTTCGTCCGGAACGTCCTCCGGGCGGGAAAGTCTGATTTTTACCGAAACGCCACCCGAGTCGAAAGTTGCGATCTTTCGGGCACCGTCTCGAATTTTGATACCGAAATCACCGAACGTCTGGTCCTGTGTGAAATCCAAAAATAGACCATTCACGTTTCGTCCGGAATGTCCTACGGGCGGAAAATCTGTGTTTTTACCGAAACGCCAACCGAGTCGAAGGTTGCGATCTTTCGGGCACCGTCTCGAATTTCGATACCGAACTCACCGAACGTCTGGTCCTGTGTGAAATCCAAAAATAAACCAATCACGTTTCGTCCGGAACAAACGCGGGGCGCGAAAGTTGTGTTTTTACCGAAACGCCGCCCGAGTCGAAAGTTGCGATCTTTCGGGCACCGTCTCGAATTTTGATACCGAACTCACCGAACGTCTGGTCCTGTGTGAAATCCAAAAATAGACCAATCACGTTTCGTCCGAACGTCTGGTCCTGTGTGAAATCCACAAATAGACCATTCACGTTTCGTCCGGAACGTCCTACGGGCGGGAAAGTCTTATTTTTACCGAAACGCCACCCGAGTCGAAAGTTGCGATCTTCCGGGCACCGTCTCGAATTTCGATACCGAACTCAGGGAACGTCTGGTCCTATGTGAAATCCACAAATAGACCATTCACGTTTCGTCCGGAACGTCCTACGGGCGGGAAAGTCTTATTTTTACCGAAACACCACCCGAGTCGAAAGTTGCGATCTTTCGGGCACCATCTCGAATTTCGATACCGAACTCACGGAACGTCTGGTCCTATGTGAAATCCAAAATTAGACCATTCACGTTCCGTCCGGAACGTCCTACGGGCGGAAAAGTCGTGTTTTTACCGAAACGCCACCCGAGTCGAAAGTTGCGATCTTTCGGGCACCGTCTCGAAATTCGATACCGAACTCACCAACGTCTGGTCCTGTGTGAAATCCAAAAATAGACCATTCACGTTTCGTCCGGAACGTCCTACGGGCGGGAAAGTCTGATTTTTACCGAAACGCCACCCGAGTCGAAAGTTGCGATCTTTCGGGCACCGTCTCGAATTTTGATACCGAAATCACCGAACGTCTGGTCCTGTGTGAAATCCAAAAATAGACCATTCACGTTTCGTCCGGAATGTCCTACGGGCGGAAAATCTGTGTTTTTACCGAAACGCCAACCGAGTCGAAGGTTGCGATCTTTCGGGCACCGTCTCGAATTTCGATACCGAACTCACCGAACGTGTGGTCCTGTGTCAAATCCAAAAATAGACCAATCACGTTTCGTCCGGAACACACGCGGGGCGCGAAAGTCGTGTTTTTATCGAAACGCCACCCGAGTCGAAAGCTGCGATCTTTCGGGCACCGTCTCGAATTTCGATACCGAACTCACCGAACGTCTGGTCCTGTGTGAAATCCAAAAATAGACCAATCACGTTTCGTCCGGAACAAACGCGGGGCGCGAAAGTCGTGTTTTTATCGAAACGCCACCCGAGTCGAAAGTTGCGATCTTTCGGGCACCGTCTCGAAATTCGATACCGAACTCACCAACGTCTGGTCCTGTGTGAAATCCAAAAATAGACCATTCACGTTTCGTCCGGAACGTCCTACGGGCGGGAAAGTCTGATTTTTACCGAAACGCCACCCGAGTCGAAAGTTGCGATCTTTCGGGCACCGTCTCGAATTTTGATACCGAAATCACCGAACGTCTGGTCCTGTGTGAAATCCAAAAATAGACCATTCACGTTTCGTCCGGAATGTCCTACGGGCGGAAAATCTGTGTTTTTACCGAAACGCCAACCGAGTCGAAGGTTGCGATCTTTCGGGCACCGTCTCGAATTTCGATACCGAACTCACCGAACGTCTGGTCCTGTGTCAAATCCAAAAATAAACCAATCACGTTTCGTCCGGAACACACGCGGGGCGCGAAAGTTGTGTTTTTACCGAAACGCCGCCCGAGTCGAAAGTTGCGATCTTTCGGGCACCGTCTCGAATTTCGATACCGAACTCACCGAACGTCTGGTCCTGTGTGAAATCCAAAAATAGACCAATCACGTTTCGTCCGAACGTCTGGTCCTGTGTGAAATCCACAAATAGACCATTCACGTTTCGTCCGGAACGTCCTACGGGCGGGAAAGTCTTATTTTTACCGAAACGCCACCCGAGTCGAAAGTTGCGATCTTCCGGGCACCGTCTCGAATTTCGATACCGAACTCAGGGAACGTCTGGTCCTATGTGAAATCCACAAATAGACCATTCACGTTTCGTCCGGAACGTCCTACGGGCGGGAAAGTCTTATTTTTACCGAAACGCCACCCGAGTCGAAAGTTGCGATCTTTCGGGCACCATCTCGAATTTCGATACCGAAGTCACGGAACGTCTGGTCCTATGTGAAATCCAAAATTAGACCATTCACGTTCCGTCCGGAACGTCCTACGGGCGGAAAAGTCGTGTTTTTACCGAAACGCCACCCGAGTCGAAAGTTGCGATCTTTCGGGCACCGTCTCGAATTTCGATACCGAACTCACTGAACGTCTGGTCCTGTGTGAAATCCAAAAATAGACCAATCACGTTTCGTCCGGAACAAACGCGGGGCGCGAAAGTCGTGTTTTTATCGAAACGCCACCCGAGTCGAAAGTTGCGATCTTTCGGGCACCGTCTCGAAATTCGATACCGAACTCACCAACGTCTGGTCCTATGTGAAATCCAAAAATAGACCATTCACGTTTCGTCCGGAACGTCCTACGGGCGGGAAAGTCTGATTTTTACCGAAACGCCACCCGAGTCGAAAGTTGCGATCTTTCGGGCACCGTCTCGAATTTTGATACCGAACTCACCGAACGTCTGGTCCTGTGTGAAATCCAAAAATAGACCATTCACGTTTCGTCCGGAATGTCCTACGGGCGGAAAATCTGTGTTTTTACCGAAACGCCAACCGAGTCGAAAGTTGCGATCTTTCGGGCACCGTCTCGAATTTCGATACCGAACTCACCGAACGTCTGGTCCTGTGTGAAATCCAAAAATAAACCAATCACGTTTCGTCCGGAACACACGCGGGGCGCGAAAGTTGTGTTTTTATCGAAACGCCACCCGAGTCGAAAGTTGCGATCTTTCGGCCACCGTCTCGAATTTCGATACCGAACTCACCGAACGTCTGGTCCTATGTGAAATCCAAAAATAGACCAATCACGTTTCGTCCGAACGTCTGGTCCTGTGTGAAATCCACAAATAGACCATTCACGTTTCGTCCGGAACGTCCTACGGGCGGGAAAGTCTTATTTTTACCGAAACGCCACCCGAGTCGAAAGTTGCGATCTTTCGGGCACCATCTCGAATTTCGATACCGAACTCACGGAACGTCTGGTCCTATGTGAAATCCAAAATTAGACCATTCACGTTCCGTCCGGAACGTCCTACGGGCGGAAAAGTCGTGTTTTTACCGAAACGCCACCCGAGTCGAAAGTTGCGATCTTTCGGGCACCGTCTCGAATTTCGATACCGAACTCACCGAACATCCTGTCCTGTGTGAAATCCAAAAATAGACCAATCACGTTTCGTCCGGAACACACGCGGGGCGCGAAAGTCGTGTTTTTACCGAAACGCCACCCGAGTCGAAAGTTGCGATCTTTCGGGCACCGTCTCGAATTTCGATACCGAACTCACCGAACGTCTGGTCCTGTGTCAAATCCAAAAATAGACCAATCACGTTTCGTCCGGAACACACGCGGGGCGCGAAAGTCGTGTTTTTATCGAAACGCCACCCGAGTCGAAAGCTGCGATCTTTCGGGCACCGTCTCGAATTTCGATACCGAACTCACCGAACGTCTGGTCCTGTGTGAAATCCAAAAATAGACCAATCACGTTTCGTCCGGAACAAACGCGGGGCGCGAAAGTCGTGTTTTTATCGAAACGCCACCCGAGTCGAAAGTTGCGATCTTTCGGGCACCGTCTCGAAATTCGATACCGAACTCACCAACGTCTGGTCCTGTGTGAAATCCAAAAATAGACCATTCACGTTTCGTCCGGAACGTCCTCCGGGCGGGAAAGTCTGATTTTTACCGAAACGCCACCCGAGTCGAAAGTTGCGATCTTTCGGGCACCGTCTCGAATTTTGATACCGAAATCACCGAACGTCTGGTCCTGTGTGAAATCCAAAAATAGACCATTCACGTTTCGTCCGGAATGTCCTACGGGCGGAAAATCTGTGTTTTTACCGAAACGCCAACCGAGTCGAAGGTTGCGATCTTTCGGGCACCGTCTCGAATTTCGATACCGAACTCACCGAACGTCTGGTCCTGTGTGAAATCCAAAAATAAACCAATCACGTTTCGTCCGGAACAAACGCGGGGCGCGAAAGTTGTGTTTTTACCGAAACGCCGCCCGAGTCGAAAGTTGCGATCTTTCGGGCACCGTCTCGAATTTTGATACCGAACTCACCGAACGTCTGGTCCTGTGTGAAATCCAAAAATAGACCAATCACGTTTCGTCCGAACGTCTGGTCCTGTGTGAAATCCACAAATAGACCATTCACGTTTCGTCCGGAACGTCCTACGGGCGGGAAAGTCTTATTTTTACCGAAACGCCACCCGAGTCGAAAGTTGCGATCTTCCGGGCACCGTCTCGAATTTCGATACCGAACTCAGGGAACGTCTGGTCCTATGTGAAATCCACAAATAGACCATTCACGTTTCGTCCGGAACGTCCTACGGGCGGGAAAGTCTTATTTTTACCGAAACGCCACCCGAGTCGAAAGTTGCGATCTTTCGGGCACCATCTCGAATTTCGATACCGAACTCACGGAACGTCTGGTCCTATGTGAAATCCAAAATTAGACCATTCACGTTCCGTCCGGAACGTCCTACGGGCGGAAAAGTCGTGTTTTTACCGAAACGCCACCCGAGTCGAAAGTTGCGATCTTTCGGGCACCGTCTCGAATTTCGATACCGAACTCACTGAACGTCTGGTCCTGTGTGAAATCCAAAAATAGACCAATCACGTTTCGTCCGGAACAAACGCGGGGCGCGAAAGTCGTGTTTTTATCGAAACGCCACCCGAGTCGAAAGTTGCGATCTTTCGGGCACCGTCTCGAAATTCGATACCGAACTCACCAACGTCTGGTCCTATGTGAAATCCAAAAATAGACCATTCACGTTTCGTCCGGAACGTCCTACGGGCGGGAAAGTCTGATTTTTACCGAAACGCCACCCGAGTCGAAAGTTGCGATCTTTCGGGCACCGTCTCGAATTTTGATACCGAACTCACCGAACGTCTGGTCCTGTGTGAAATCCAAAAATAGACCATTCACGTTTCGTCCGGAATGTCCTACGGGCGGAAAATCTGTGTTTTTACCGAAACGCCAACCGAGTCGAAAGTTGCGATCTTTCGGGCACCGTCTCGAATTTCGATACCGAACTCACCGAACGTCTGGTCCTGTGTGAAATCCAAAAATAAACCAATCACGTTTCGTCCGGAACACACGCGGGGCGCGAAAGTTATGTTTTTACCGAAACGCCACCCGAGTCGAAAGTTGCGATCTTTCGGGCACCGTCTCGAATTTCGATACCGAACTCACCGAACGTCTGGTCCTGTGTGAAATCCAAAAATAGACCAATCACGTTTCGTCCGAACGTCTGGTCCTGTGTGAAATCCACAAATAGACCATTCACGTTTCGTCCGGAACGTCCTACGGGCGGGAAAGTCTTATTTTTACCGAAACGCCACCCGAGTCGAAAGTTGCGATCTTCCGGGCACCGTCTCGAATTTCGATACCGAACTCAGGGAACGTCTGGTCCTATGTGAAATCCACAAATAGACCATTCACGTTTCGTCCGGAACGTCCTACGGGCGGGAAAGTCTTATTTTTATCGAAACGCCACCCGAGTCGAAAGTTGCGATCTTTCGGGCACCATCTCGAATTTCGATACCGAACTCACGGAACGTCTGGTCCTATGTGAAATCCAAAATTAGACCATTCACGTTCCGTCCGGAACGTCCTACGGGCGGAAAAGTCGTGTTTTTACCGAAACGCCACCCGAGTCGAAAGTTGCGATCTTTCGGGCACCGTCTCGAATTTCGATACCGAACTCACCGAACGTCTGGTCCTGTGTGAAATTCAAAAATAGACCAATCACGTTTCGTCCGGAACACACGCGGGGCGCGAAAGTCGTGTTTTTACCGAAACGCCACCCGAGTCGAAAGTTGCGATCTTTCGGGCACCGTCTCGAATTTCGATATCAAACTCACCGAATGTTTGGTCCTGTGTGAAATCCAAAAATAGACCAATCACGTTTCGTCCGGAACACACGCGGGGCGCGAAAGTCGTGTTTTTATCGAAACGCCACCCGAGTCGAAAGTTGCGATCTTTCGGGCACCGTCTCGAATTTCGATACGGAACTCACCGAACGTCTGGTCCTGTGTGAAATCCAAAAATAGACCAATCACGTTTCGTCCGGAACACACGCGGGGCGCGAAAGTCGTGTTTTTACCGAAACGCCACCCGAGTCGAAAGTTGCGATCTTTCGGGCACCGTCTCGAATTTCGATACCGAACTCACCGAACGTCTGGTTCTGTGTGAAATCCAAAAATAGACCAATCACGTTTCGTCTGGAACACACGCGGGGCGCAAAAGTCGTGTTTTTATCGAAACGCCACCCGAGTCGAAAGTTGCGATCTTTCGGGCACCGTCTCGAATTTTGATACCGAACTCATCGAACGTCTGGTCCTGTGCGAAATCCAAAATATAGGCCATTCACGTTTCGTCCGGAACGTCCTACGGGCGGGAAAGTCGTGTTTTTGCCGAAACGCCACCCGAGTCGAAAGTTGCGATCTTTCGGGCACCGTCTCGAATTTCGATACCGAACTCACTGAACGTCTGGTCCTGTGTGAAATCCAAAAATAGACCAATCACGTTTCGTCCGGAACAAACGCGGGGCGCGAAAGTCGTGTTTTTATCGAAACGCCACCCGAGTCGAAAGTTGCGATCTTTCGGGCACCGTCTCGAAATTCGATACCGAACTCACCAACGTCTGGTCCTGTGTGAAATCCAAAAATAGACCATTCACGTTTCGTCCGGAACGTCCTACGGGCGGGAAAGTCTGATTTTTACCGAAACGCCACCCGAGTCGAAAGTTGCGATCTTTCGGGCACCGTCTCGAATTTTGATACCGAACTCACCGAACGTCTGGTCCTGTGTGAAATCCAAAAATAGACCATTCACGTTTCGTCCGGAATGTCCTACGGGCGGAAAATCTGTGTTTTTACCGAAACGCCAACCGAGTCGAAAGTTGCGATCTTTCGGGCACCGTCTCGAATTTCGATACCGAACTCACCGAACGTCTGGTCCTGTGTGAAATCCAAAAATAAACCAATCACGTTTCGTCCGGAACACACGCGGGGCGCGAAAGTTGTGTTTTTACCGAAACGCCACCCGAGTTGAAAGTTGCGATCTTTCGGGCACCGTCTCGAATTTCGATACCGAACTCACCGAACATCTGGTCCTGTGTGAAATCCAAAAATAGACCAATCACGTTTCGTCCGGAACACACGCGGGGCGCGAAAGTCGTGTTTTTACCGAAACGCCACCCGAGTCGAAAGTTAAGATCTTTCGGGCACCGTCTCGAATTTCGATACCGAACTCACCGAACGTGTGGTCCTGTGTCAAATCCAAAAATAGACCAATCACGTTTCGTCCGGAACACACGCGGGGCGCGAAAGTCGTGTTTTTATCGAAACGCCACCCGAGTCGAAAGCTGCGATCTTTCGGGCACCGTCTCGAATTTCGATACCGAACTCACCGAACGTCTGGTCCTGTGTGAAATCCAAAAATAGACCAATCACGTTTCGTCCGGAACAAACGCGGGGCGCGAAAGTCGTGTTTTTATCGAAACGCCACCCGAGTCGAAAGTTGCGATCTTTCGGGCACCGTCTCGAAATTCGATACCGAACTCACCAACGTCTGGTCCTGTGTGAAATCCAAAAATAGACCATTCACGTTTCGTCCGGAACGTCCTACGGGCGGGAAAGTCTGATTTTTACCGAAACGCCACCCGAGTCGAAAGTTGCGATCTTTCGGGCACCGTCTCGAATTTTGATACCGAAATCACCGAACGTCTGGTCCTGTGTGAAATCCAAAAATAGACCATTCACGTTTCGTCCGGAATGTCCTACGGGCGGAAAATCTGTGTTTTTACCGAAACGCCAACCGAGTCGAAGGTTGCGATCTTTCGGGCTCCGTCTCGAATTTCGATACCGAACTCACCGAACGTCTGGTCCTGTGTGAAATCCAAAAATAAACCAATCACGTTTCGTCCGGAACACACGCGGGGCGCGAAAGTTGTGTTTTTACCGAAACGCCGCCCGAGTCGAAAGTTGCGATCTTTCGGGCACCGTCTCGAATTTCGATACCGAACTCACCGAACGTCTGGTCCTGTGTGAAATCCAAAAATAGACCAATCACGTTTCGTCCGAACGTCTGGTCCTGTGTGAAATCCACAAATAGACCATTCACGTTTCGTCCGGAACGTCCTACGGGCGGGAAAGTCTTATTTTTACCGAAACGCCACCCGAGTCGAAAGTTGCGATCTTCCGGGCACCGTCTCGAATTTCGATACCGAACTCAGGGAACGTCTGGTCCTATGTGAAATCCACAAATAGACCATTCACGTTTCGTCCGGAACGTCCTACGGGCGGGAAAGTCTTATTTTTACCGAAACGCCACCCGAGTCGAAAGTTGCGATCTTTCGGGCACCATCTCGAATTTCGATACCGAACTCACGGAACGTCTGGTCCTATGTGAAATCCAAAATTAGACCATTCACGTTCCGTCCGGAACGTCCTACGGGCGGAAAAGTCGTGTTTTTACCGAAACGCCACCCGAGTCGAAAGTTGCGATCTTTCGGGCACCGTCTCGAATTTCGATACCGAACTCAATGAACGTCTGGTCCTGTGTGAAATCCAAAAATAGACCAATCACGTTTCGTCCGGAACAAACGCGGGGCGCGAAAGTCGTGTTTTTATCGAAACGCCACCCGAGTCGAAAGTTGCGATCTTTCGGGCACCGTCTCGAAATTTGATACCGAACTCACCAACGTCTGGTCCTATGTGAAATCCAAAAATAGACCATTCACGTTTCGTCCGGAACGTCCTACGGGCGGGAAAGTCTGATTTTTACCGAAACGCCACCCGAGTCGAAAGTTGCGATCTTTCGGGCACCGTCTCGAATTTTGATACCGAACTCACCGAACGTCTGGGCCTGTGTGAAATCCAAAAATAGACCATTCACGTTTCGTCCGGAATGTCCTACGGGCGGAAAATCTGTGTTTTTACCGAAACGCCAACCGAGTCGAAAGTTGCGATCTTTCGGGCACCGTCTCGAATTTCGATACCGAACTCACCGAACGTCTGGTCCTGTGTGAAATCCAAAAATAAACCAATCACGTTTCGTCCGGAACACACGCGGGGCGCGAAAGTTATGTTTTTACCGAAACGCCACCCGAGTCGAAAGTTGCGATCTTTCGGGCACCGTCTCGAATTTCGATACCGAACTCACCGAACGTCTGGTCCTGTGTGAAATCCAAAAATAGACCAATCACGTTTCGTCCGAACGTCTGGTCCTGTGTGAAATCCACAAATAGACCATTCACGTTTCGTCCGGAACGTCCTACGGGCGGGAAAGTCTTATTTTTACCGAAACGCCACCCGAGTCGAAAGTTGCGATCTTCCGGGCACCGTCTCGAATTTCGATACCGAACTCAGGGAACGTCTGGTCCTATGTGAAATCCACAAATAGACCATTCACGTTTCGTCCGGAACGTCCTACGGGCGGGAAAGTCTTATTTTTATCGAAACGCCACCCGAGTCGAAAGTTGCGATCTTTCGGGCACCATCTCGAATTTCGATACCGAACTCACGGAACGTCTGGTCCTATGTGAAATCCAAAATTAGACCATTCACGTTCCGTCCGGAACGTCCTACGGGCGGAAAAGTCGTGTTTTTACCGAAACGCCACCCGAGTCGAAAGTTGCGATCTTTCGGGCACCGTCTCGAATTTCGATACCGAACTCACCGAACGTCTGGTCCTGTGTGAAATTCAAAAATAGACCAATCACGTTTCGTCCGGAACACACGCGGGGCGCGAAAGTCGTGTTTTTACCGAAACGCCACCCGAGTCGAAAGTTGCGATCTTTCGGGCACCGTCTCGAATTTCGATATCAAACTCACCGAATGTTTGGTCCTGTGTGAAATCCAAAAATAGACCAATCACGTTTCGTCCGGAACACACGCGGGGCGCGAAAGTCGTGTTTTTATCGAAACGCCACCCGAGTCGAAAGTTGCGATCTTTCGGGCACCGTCTCGAATTTCGATACGGAACTCACCGAACGTCTGGTCCTGTGTGAAATCCAAAAATAGACCAATCACGTTTCGTCCGGAACACACGCGGGGCGCGAAAGTCGTGTTTTTACCGAAACGCCACCCGAGTCGAAAGTTGCGATCTTTCGGGCACCGTCTCGAATTTCGATACCGAACTCACCGAACGTCTGGTTCTGTGTGAAATCCAAAAATAGACCAATCACGTTTCGTCTGGAACACACGCGGGGCGCAAAAGTCGTGTTTTTATCGAAACGCCACCCGAGTCGAAAGTTGCGATCTTTCGGGCACCGTCTCGAATTTTGATACCGAACTCATCGAACGTCTGGTCCTGTGCGAAATCCAAAATATAGGCCATTCACGTTTCGTCCGGAACGTCCTACGGGCGGGAAAGTCGTGTTTTTGCCGAAACGCCACCCGAGTCGAAAGTTGCGATCTTTCGGGCACCGTCTCGAATTTCGATACCGAACTCACTGAACGTCTGGTCCTGTGTGAAATCCAAAAATAGACCAATCACGTTTCGTCCGGAACAAACGCGGGGCGCGAAAGTCGTGTTTTTATCGAAACGCCACCCGAGTCGAAAGTTGCGATCTTTCGGGCACCGTCTCGAAATTCGATACCGAACTCACCAACGTCTGGTCCTGTGTGAAATCCAAAAATAGACCATTCACGTTTCGTCCGGAACGTCCTACGGGCGGGAAAGTCTGATTTTTACCGAAACGCCACCCGAGTCGAAAGTTGCGATCTTTCGGGCACCGTCTCGAATTTTGATACCGAACTCACCGAACGTCTGGTCCTGTGTGAAATCCAAAAATAGACCATTCACGTTTCGTCCGGAATGTCCTACGGGCGGAAAATCTGTGTTTTTACCGAAACGCCAACCGAGTCGAAAGTTGCGATCTTTCGGGCACCGTCTCGAATTTCGATACCGAACTCACCGAACGTCTGGTCCTGTGTGAAATCCAAAAATAAACCAATCACGTTTCGTCCGGAACACACGCGGGGCGCGAAAGTTGTGTTTTTACCGAAACGCCACCCGAGTTGAAAGTTGCGATCTTTCGGGCACCGTCTCGAATTTCGATACCGAACTCACCGAACATCTGGTCCTGTGTGAAATCCAAAAATAGACCAATCACGTTTCGTCCGGAACACACGCGGGGCGCGAAAGTCGTGTTTTTACCGAAACGCCACCCGAGTCGAAAGTTAAGATCTTTCGGGCACCGTCTCGAATTTCGATACCGAACTCACCGAACGTGTGGTCCTGTGTCAAATCCAAAAATAGACCAATCACGTTTCGTCCGGAACACACGCGGGGCGCGAAAGTCGTGTTTTTATCGAAACGCCACCCGAGTCGAAAGCTGCGATCTTTCGGGCACCGTCTCGAATTTCGATACCGAACTCACCGAACGTCTGGTCCTGTGTGAAATCCAAAAATAGACCAATCACGTTTCGTCCGGAACAAACGCGGGGCGCGAAAGTCGTGTTTTTATCGAAACGCCACCCGAGTCGAAAGTTGCGATCTTTCGGGCACCGTCTCGAAATTCGATACCGAACTCACCAACGTCTGGTCCTGTGTGAAATCCAAAAATAGACCATTCACGTTTCGTCCGGAACGTCCTACGGGCGGGAAAGTCTGATTTTTACCGAAACGCCACCCGAGTCGAAAGTTGCGATCTTTCGGGCACCGTCTCGAATTTTGATACCGAAATCACCGAACGTCTGGTCCTGTGTGAAATCCAAAAATAGACCATTCACGTTTCGTCCGGAATGTCCTACGGGCGGAAAATCTGTGTTTTTACCGAAACGCCAACCGAGTCGAAGGTTGCGATCTTTCGGGCACCGTCTCGAATTTCGATACCGAACTCACCGAACGTCTGGTCCTGTGTGAAATCCAAAAATAAACCAATCACGTTTCGTCCGGAACACACGCGGGGCGCGAAAGTTGTGTTTTTACCGAAACGCCGCCCGAGTCGAAAGTTGCGATCTTTCGGGCACCGTCTCGAATTTCGATACCGAACTCACCGAACGTCTGGTCCTGTGTGAAATCCAAAAATAGACCAATCACGTTTCGTCCGAACGTCTGGTCCTGTGTGAAATCCACAAATAGACCATTCACGTTTCGTCCGGAACGTCCTACGGGCGGGAAAGTCTTATTTTTACCAAAACGCCACCCGAGTCGAAAGTTGCGATCTTCCGGGCACCGTCTCGAATTTCGATACCGAACTCAGGGAACGTCTGGTCCTATGTGAAATCCACAAATAGACCATTCACGTTTCGTCCGGAACGTCCTACGGGCGGGAAAGTCTTATTTTTAGCGAAACGCCACCCAAGTCGAAAGTTGCGATCTTTCGGGCACCATCTCGAATTTCGATACCGAACTCACGGAACGTCTGGTCCTATGTGAAATCCAAAATTAGACCATTCACGTTCCGTCCGGAACGTCCTACGGGCGGAAAAGTCGTGTTTTTACCGAAACGCCACCCGAGTCGAAAGTTGCGATCTTTCGGGCACCGTCTCGAATTTCGATACCGAACTCACTGAACGTCTGGTCCTGTGTGAAATCCAAAAATAGACCAATCACGTTTCGTCCGGAACAAACGCGGGGCGCGAAAGTCGTGTTTTTATCGAAACGCCACCCGAGTCGAAAGTTGCGATCTTTCGGGCACCGTCTCGAAATTCGATACCGAACTCACCAACGTCTGGTCCTATGTGAAATCCAAAAATAGACCATTCACGTTTCGTCCGGAACGTCCTACGGGCGGGAAAGTCTGATTTTTACCGAAACGCCACCCGAGTCGAAAGTTGCGATCTTTCGGGCACCGTCTCGAATTTTGATACCGAACTCACCGAACGTCTGGTCCTGTGTGAAATCCAAAAATAGACCATTCACGTTTCGTCCGGAATGTCCTACGGGCGGAAAATCTGTGTTTTTACCGAAACGCCAACCGAGTCGAAAGTTGCGATCTTTCGGGCACCGTCTCGAATTTCGATACCGAACTCACCGAACGTCTGGTCCTGTGTGAAATCCAAAAATAAACCAATCACGTTTCGTCCGGAACACACGCGGGGCGCGAAAGTTGTGTTTTTACCGAAACGCCACCCGAGTCGAAAGTTGCGATCTTTCGGGCACCATCTCGAATTTCGATACCGAACTCACGGAACGTCTGGTCCTATGTGAAATCCAAAATTAGACCATTCACGTTCCGTCCGGAACGTCCTACGGGCGGAAAAGTCGTGTTTTTACCGAAACGCCACCCGAGTCGAAAGTTGCGATCTTTCGGGCACCGTCTCGAATTTCGATACCGAACTCACCGAACATCCTGTCCTGTGTGAAATCCAAAAATAGACCAATCACGTTTCGTCCGGAACACACGCGGGGCGCGAAAGTCGTGTTTTTACCGAAACGCCACCCGAGTCGAAAGTTGCGATCTTTCGGGCACCGTCTCGAATTTCGATACCGAACTCACCGAACGTCTGGTCCTGTGTCAAATCCAAAAATAGACCAATCACGTTTCGTCCGGAACACACGCGGGGCGCGAAAGTCGTGTTTTTATCGAAACGCCACCCGAGTCGAAAGCTGCGATCTTTCGGGCACCGTCTCGAATTTCGATACCGAACTCACCGAACGTCTGGTCCTGTGTGAAATCCAAAAATAGACCAATCACGTTTCGTCCGGAACAAACGCGGGGCGCGAAAGTCGTGTTTTTATCGAAACGCCACCCGAGTCGAAAGTTGCGATCTTTCGGGCACCGTCTCGAAATTCGATACCGAACTCACCAACGTCTGGTCCTGTGTGAAATCCAAAAATAGACCATTCACGTTTCGTCCGGAACGTCCTCCGGGCGGGAAAGTCTGATTTTTACCGAAACGCCACCCGAGTCGAAAGTTGCGATCTTTCGGGCACCGTCTCGAATTTTGATACCGAAATCACCGAACGTCTGGTCCTGTGTGAAATCCAAAAATAGACCATTCACGTTTCGTCCGGAATGTCCTACGGGCGGAAAATCTGTGTTTTTACCGAAACGCCAACCGAGTCGAAGGTTGCGATCTTTCGGGCACCGTCTCGAATTTCGATACCGAACTCACCGAACGTCTGGTCCTGTGTGAAATCCAAAAATAAACCAATCACGTTTCGTCCGGAACAAACGCGGGGCGCGAAAGTTGTGTTTTTACCGAAACGCCGCCCGAGTCGAAAGTTGCGATCTTTCGGGCACCGTCTCGAATTTTGATACCGAACTCACCGAACGTCTGGTCCTGTGTGAAATCCAAAAATAGACCAATCACGTTTCGTCCGAACGTCTGGTCCTGTGTGAAATCCACAAATAGACCATTCACGTTTCGTCCGGAACGTCCTACGGGCGGGAAAGTCTTATTTTTACCGAAACGCCACCCGAGTCGAAAGTTGCGATCTTCCGGGCACCGTCTCGAATTTCGATACCGAACTCAGGGAACGTCTGGTCCTATGTGAAATCCACAAATAGACCATTCACGTTTCGTCCGGAACGTCCTACGGGCGGGAAAGTCTTATTTTTACCGAAACGCCACCCGAGTCGAAAGTTGCGATCTTTCGGGCACCATCTCGAATTTCGATACCGAACTCACGGAACGTCTGGTCCTATGTGAAATCCAAAATTAGACCATTCACGTTCCGTCCGGAACGTCCTACGGGCGGAAAAGTCGTGTTTTTACCGAAACGCCACCCGAGTCGAAAGTTGCGATCTTTCGGGCACCGTCTCGAATTTCGATACCGAACTCACTGAACGTCTGGTCCTGTGTGAAATCCAAAAATAGACCAATCACGTTTCGTCCGGAACAAACGCGGGGCGCGAAAGTCGTGTTTTTATCGAAACGCCACCCGAGTCGAAAGTTGCGATCTTTCGGGCACCGTCTCGAAATTCGATACCGAACTCACCAACGTCTGGTCCTATGTGAAATCCAAAAATAGACCATTCACGTTTCGTCCGGAACGTCCTACGGGCGGGAAAGTCTGATTTTTACCGAAACGCCACCCGAGTCGAAAGTTGCGATCTTTCGGGCACCGTCTCGAATTTTGATACCGAACTCACCGAACGTCTGGTCCTGTGTGAAATCCAAAAATAGACCATTCACGTTTCGTCCGGAATGTCCTACGGGCGGAAAATCTGTGTTTTTACCGAAACGCCAACCGAGTCGAAAGTTGCGATCTTTCGGGCACCGTCTCGAATTTCGATACCGAACTCACCGAACGTCTGGTCCTGTGTGAAATCCAAAAATAAACCAATCACGTTTCGTCCGGAACACACGCGGGGCGCGAAAGTTATGTTTTTACCGAAACGCCACCCGAGTCGAAAGTTGCGATCTTTCGGGCACCGTCTCGAATTTCGATACCGAACTCACCGAACGTCTGGTCCTGTGTGAAATCCAAAAATAGACCAATCACGTTTCGTCCGAACGTCTGGTCCTGTGTGAAATCCACAAATAGACCATTCACGTTTCGTCCGGAACGTCCTACGGGCGGGAAAGTCTTATTTTTACCGAAACGCCACCCGAGTCGAAAGTTGCGATCTTCCGGGCACCGTCTCGAATTTCGATACCGAACTCAGGGAACGTCTGGTCCTATGTGAAATCCACAAATAGACCATTCACGTTTCGTCCGGAACGTCCTACGGGCGGGAAAGTCTTATTTTTATCGAAACGCCACCCGAGTCGAAAGTTGCGATCTTTCGGGCACCATCTCGAATTTCGATACCGAACTCACGGAACGTCTGGTCCTATGTGAAATCCAAAATTAGACCATTCACGTTCCGTCCGGAACGTCCTACGGGCGGAAAAGTCGTGTTTTTACCGAAACGCCACCCGAGTCGAAAGTTGCGATCTTTCGGGCACCGTCTCGAATTTCGATACCGAACTCACTGAACGTCTGGTCCTGTGTGAAATCCAAAAATAGACCAATCACGTTTCGTCCGGAACAAACGCGGGGCGCGAAAGTCGTGTTTTTATCGAAACGCCACCCGAGTCGAAAGTTGCGATCTTTCGGGCACCGTCTCGAAATTCGATACCGAACTCACCAACGTCTGGTCCTATGTGAAATCCAAAAATAGACCATTCACGTTTCGTCCGGAACGTCCTACGGGCGGGAAAGTCTGATTTTTACCGAAACGCCACCCGAGTCGAAAGTTGCGATCTTTCGGGCACCGTCTCGAATTTTGATACCGAACTCACCGAACGTCTGGTCCTGTGTGAAATCCAAAAATAGACCATTCACGTTTCGTCCGGAATGTCCTACGGGCGGAAAATCTGTGTTTTTACCGAAACGCCAACCGAGTCGAAAGTTGCGATCTTTCGGGCACCGTCTCGAATTTCGATACCGAACTCACCGAACGTCTGGTCCTGTGTGAAATCCAAAAATAAACCAATCACGTTTCGTCCGGAACACACGCGGGGCGCGAAAGTTATGTTTTTACCGAAACGCCACCCGAGTCGAAAGTTGCGATCTTTCGGGCACCGTCTCGAATTTCGATACCGAACTCACCGAACGTCTGGTCCTGTGTGAAATCCAAAAATAGACCAATCACGTTTCGTCCGAACGTCTGGTCCTGTGTGAAATCCACAAATAGACCATTCACGTTTCGTCCGGAACGTCCTACGGGCGGGAAAGTCTTATTTTTACCGAAACGCCACCCGAGTCGAAAGTTGCGATCTTCCGGGCACCGTCTCGAATTTCGATACCGAACTCAGGGAACGTCTGGTCCTATGTGAAATCCACAAATAGACCATTCACGTTTCGTCCGGAACGTCCTACGGGCGGGAAAGTCTTATTTTTATCGAAACGCCACCCGAGTCGAAAGTTGCGATCTTTCGGGCACCATCTCGAATTTCGATACCGAACTCACGGAACGTCTGGTCCTATGTGAAATCCAAAATTAGACCATTCACGTTCCGTCCGGAACGTCCTACGGGCGAAAAAGTCGTGTTTTTACCGAAACGCCACCCGAGTCGAAAGTTGCGATCTTTCGGGCACCGTCTCGAATTTCGATACCGAACTCACCGAACGTCTGGTCCTGTGTGAAATTCAAAAATAGACCAATCACGTTTCGTCCGGAACACACGCGGGGCGCGAAAGTCGTGTTTTTACCGAAACGCCACCCGAGTCGAAAGTTGCGATCTTTCGGGCACCGTCTCGAATTTCGATACCGAACTCACCGAACGTCTGGTCCTGTGTGAAATCCAAAAATAGACCAATCACGTTTCGTCCGAACGTCTGGTCCTGTGTGAAATCCACAAATAGACCATTCACGTTTCGTCCGGAACGTCCTACGGGCGGGAAAGTCTTATTTTTACCGAAACGCCACCCGAGTCGAAAGTTGCGATCTTCCGGGCACCGTCTCGAATTTCGATACCGAACTCAGGGAACGTCTGGTCCTATGTGAAATCCACAAATAGACCATTCACGTTTCGTCCGGAACGTCCTACGGGCGGGAAAGTCTTATTTTTATCGAAACGCCACCCGAGTCGAAAGTTGCGATCTTTCGGGCACCATCTCGAATTTCGATACCGAACTCACGGAACGTCTGGTCCTATGTGAAATCCAAAATTAGACCATTCACGTTCCGTCCGGAACGTCCTACGGGCGGAAAAGTCGTGTTTTTACCGAAACGCCACCCGAGTCGAAAGTTGCGATCTTTCGGGCACCGTCTCGAATTTCGATACCGAACTCACTGAACGTCTGGTCCTGTGTGAAATCCAAAAATAGACCAATCACGTTTCGTCCGGAACAAACGCGGGGCGCGAAAGTCGTGTTTTTATCGAAACGCCACCCGAGTCGAAAGTTGCGATCTTTCGGGCACCGTCTCGAAATTCGATACCGAACTCACCAACGTCTGGTCCTATGTGAAATCCAAAAATAGACCATTCACGTTTCGTCCGGAACGTCCTACGGGCGGGAAAGTCTGATTTTTACCGAAACGCCACCCGAGTCGAAAGTTGCGATCTTTCGGGCACCGTCTCGAATTTTGATACCGAACTCACCGAACGTCTGGTCCTGTGTGAAATCCAAAAATAGACCATTCACGTTTCGTCCGGAATGTCCTACGGGCGGAAAATCTGTGTTTTTACCGAAACGCCAACCGAGTCGAAAGTTGCGATCTTTCGGGCACCGTCTCGAATTTCGATACCGAACTCACCGAACGTCTGGTCCTGTGTGAAATCCAAAAATAAACCAATCACGTTTCGTCCGGAACACACGCGGGGCGCGAAAGTTATGTTTTTACCGAAACGCCACCCGAGTCGAAAGTTGCGATCTTTCGGGCACCGTCTCGAATTTCGATACCGAACTCACCGAACGTCTGGTCCTGTGTGAAATCCAAAAATAGACCAATCACGTTTCGTCCGAACGTCTGGTCCTGTGTGAAATCCACAAATAGACCATTCACGTTTCGTCCGGAACGTCCTACGGGCGGGAAAGTCTTATTTTTACCGAAACGCCACCCGAGTCGAAAGTTGCGATCTTCCGGGCACCGTCTCGAATTTCGATACCGAACTCAGGGAACGTCTGGTCCTATGTGAAATCCACAAATAGACCATTCACGTTTCGTCCGGAACGTCCTACGGGCGGGAAAGTCTTATTTTTATCGAAACGCCACCCGAGTCGAAAGTTGCGATCTTTCGGGCACCATCTCGAATTTCGATACCGAACTCACGGAACGTCTGGTCCTATGTGAAATCCAAAATTAGACCATTCACGTTCCGTCCGGAACGTCCTACGGGCGAAAAAGTCGTGTTTTTACCGAAACGCCACCCGAGTCGAAAGTTGCGATCTTTCGGGCACCGTCTCGAATTTCGATACCGAACTCACCGAACGTCTGGTCCTGTGTGAAATTCAAAAATAGACCAATCACGTTTCGTCCGGAACACACGCGGGGCGCGAAAGTCGTGTTTTTACCGAAACGCCACCCGAGTCGAAAGTTGCGATCTTTCGGGCACCGTCTCGAATTTCGATACCGAACTCACCGAACGTCTGGTTCTGTGTGAAATCCAAAAATAGACCAATCACGTTTCGTCTGGAACACACGCGGGGCGCAAAAGTCGTGTTTTTATCGAAACGCCACCCGAGTCGAAAGTTGCGATCTTTCGGGCACCGTCTCGAATTTTGATACCGAACTCATCGAACGTCTGGTCCTGTGCGAAATCCAAAATATAGGCCATTCACGTTTCGTCCGGAACGTCCTACGGGCGGGAAAGTCGTGTTTTTGCCGAAACGCCACCCGAGTCGAAAGTTGCGATCTTTCGGGCACCGTCTCGAATTTCGATACCGAACTCACTGAACGTCTGGTCCTGTGTGAAATCCAAAAATAGACCAATCACGTTTCGTCCGGAACAAACGCGGGGCGCGAAAGTCGTGTTTTTATCGAAACGCCACCCGAGTCGAAAGTTGCGATCTTTCGGGCACCGTCTCGAAATTCGATACCGAACTCACCAACGTCTGGTCCTGTGTGAAATCCAAAAATAGACCATTCACGTTTCGTCCGGAACGTCCTACGGGCGGGAAAGTCTGATTTTTACCGAAACGCCACCCGAGTCGAAAGTTGCGATCTTTCGGGCACCGTCTCGAATTTTGATACCGAACTCACCGAACGTCTGGTCCTGTGTGAAATCCAAAAATAGACCATTCACGTTTCGTCCGGAATGTCCTACGGGCGGAAAATCTGTGTTTTTACCGAAACGCCAACCGAGTCGAAAGTTGCGATCTTTCGGGCACCGTCTCGAATTTCGATACCGAACTCACCGAACGTCTGGTCCTGTGTGAAATCCAAAAATAAACCAATCACGTTTCGTCCGGAACACACGCGGGGCGCAAAAGTTGTGTTTTTACCGAAACGCCACCCGAGTCGAAAGTTGCGATCTTTCGGCCACCGTCTCGAATTTCGATACCGAACTCACCGAACGTCTGGTCCTATGTGAAATCCAAAAATAGACCAATCACGTTTCGTCCGAACGTCTGGTCCTGTGTGAAATCCACAAATAGACCATTCACGTTTCGTCCGGAACGTCCTACGGGCGGGAAAGTCTTATTTTTACCGAAACGCCACCCGAGTCGAAAGTTGCGATCTTCCGAGCACCGTCTCGAATTTCGATACCGAACTCAAGGAACGTCTGGTCCTATGTGAAATCCACAAATAGACCATTCACGTTTCGTCCGGAACGTCCTACGGGCGGGAAAGTCTTATTTTTACCGAAACGCCACCCGAGTCGAAAGTTGCGATCTTTCGGGCACCGTCTCGAATTTTGATACCGAACTCACGGAACGTCTGGTCCTATGTGAAATCCAAAATTAGACCATTCACGTTCCGTCCGGAACGTCCTACGGGCGGAAAAGTCGTGTTTTTACCGAAACGCCACCCGAGTCGAAAGTTGCGATCTTTCGGGCACCGTCTCGAATTTCGATACCGAACTCACCGAACATCTGGTCCTGTGTGAAATCCAAAAATAGACCAATCACGTTTCGTCCGGAACACACGCGGGGCGCGAAAGTCGTGTTTTTACCGAAACGCCACCCGAGTCGAAAGTTGCGATCTTTCGGGCACCGTCTCGAATTTCGATACCGAACTCACCGAACGTCTGGTCCTGTGTCAAATCCAAAAATAGACCAATCACGTTTCGTCCGGAACACACGCGGGGCGCGAAAGTCGTGTTTTTATCGAAACGCCACCCGAGTCGAAAGTTGCGATCTTTCGGGCACCGTCTCGAATTTCGATACCGAACTCACCGAACGTCTGGTCCTGTGTGAAATCCAAAAATAGACCAATCACGTTTCGTCTGGAACACATGCGGGGCGCGAAAGTCGTGTTTTTACCGAAACGCCACCCGAGTCGAAAGTTGCGATCTTTCGGGCACCGTCTCGAATTTCGATACCGAACTCACCGAACGTCTGGTTCTGTGTGAAATCCAAAAATAGACCAATCACGTTTCGTCTGGAACACACGCGGGGCGCAAAAGTCGTGTTTTTATCGAAACGCCACCCGAGTCGAAAGTTGCGATCTTTCGGGCACCGTCTCGAATTTTGATACCGAACTCATCGAACGTCTGGTCCTGTGCGAAATCCAAAATATAGGCCATTCACGTTTCGTCCGGAACGTCCTACGGGCGGGAAAGTCGTGTTTTTGCCGAAATGCCACCCGAGTCGAAAGTTGCGATCTTTCGGGCACCGTCTCGAATTTCGATACCGAACTCACGGAACGTTTGGTCCAATGTGAAATCCAAAATTAGACCATTCACATTCCGTCCAGAACGTCCTACGGGCGGAAAAGTCGTGTTTTTACCGAAACGCCACCCGAGTCGAAAGTTGCGATCTTTCGGGCACCATCTCGAATTTCGATACCGAACTCACCGAACGTCTGGTCCTGTGTGAAATCCAAAAATAGACCAATCACGTTTTGTCCGGAACACACGCGGGGCGCGAAAGTCGTGTTTTTATCGAAACGCCACCCGAGTCGAAAGTTGCGATCTTTCGGGCACCGTCTCGAATTTCGATACCGAACTCACCGAACATCTGGTCCTGTGTGAAATCCAAAAATAGACCAATCACGTTTCGTCCGGAACACACGCGGGGCGCGAAAGTTGTGTTTTTACCGAAACGCCACCCGAGTCGAAAGTTGCGATCTTTCGGGCACCGTCTCGAATTTCGATACCGAACTCACCGAACGTCTGGTCCTGTGTCAAATCCAAAAATAGACCAATCACGTTTCGTCCGGAACACACGCGGGGCGCGAAAGTCGTGTTTTTATCGACACGCCACCCGAGTCGAAAGCTGCGATCTTTCGGGCACCGTCTCGAATTTCGATACCGAACTCACCGAACGTCTGGTCCTGTGTGAAATCCAAAAATAGACCAATCACGTTTCGTCCGGAACAAACGCGGGGCGCGAAAGTCGTGTTTTTATCGAAACGCCACCCGAGTCGAAAGTTGCGATCTTTCGGGCACCGTCTCGAAATTCGATACCGAACTCACCAACGTCTGGTCCTGTGTGAAATCCAAAAATAGACCATTCACGTTTCGTCCGGAACGTCCTACGGGCGGGAAAGTCTGATTTTTACCGAAACGCCACCCGAGTCGAAAGTTGCGATCTTTCGGGCACCGTCTCGAATTTTGATACCGAACTCACCGAACGTCTGGTCCTGTGTGAAATCCAAAAATAGACCATTCACGTTTCGTCCGGAATGTCCTACGGGCGGAAAATCTGTGTTTTTACCGAAACGCCAACCGAGTCGAAAGTTGCGATCTTTCGGGCACCGTCTCGAATTTCGATACCGAACTCACCGAACGTCCGGTCCTGTGTGAAATCCAAAAATAAACCAATCACATTTCGTCCGGAACACACGCGGGGCGCGAAAGTTGTGTTTTTACCGAAACGCCACCCGAGTCGAAAGTTGCGATCTTTCGGGCACCGCCTCGAATTTCGATACCGAACTCACCGAACGTCTGGTCCTATGTGAAATCCAAAAATAGACCAATCACGTTTCGTCCGAA
Organism: Arctostaphylos glauca; assembly: GCA_019985065.2. Taxonomy (NCBI): domain Eukaryota; kingdom Viridiplantae; phylum Streptophyta; class Magnoliopsida; order Ericales; family Ericaceae; genus Arctostaphylos; species Arctostaphylos glauca. The sequence goes on from JAHSPW020000022.1 coordinate 1,179,273, forward strand.
CGTCTGGTCCTGTGTGAAATCCACAAATAGACCATTCACGTTTCGTCCGGAACGTCCTACGGGCGGGAAAGTCTTATCTTTACCGAAACGCCACCCGAGTCGAAAGTTGCGATCTTCCGAGCACCGTCTCGAATTTCGATACCGAACTCAGGGAACGTCTGGTCCTATATGAAATCCACAAATAGACCATTCACGTTTCGTCCGGAACGTCCTACGGGCGGGAAAGTCTTATTTTTACCGAAACGCCACCCGAGTCGAAAGTTCCGATCTTTCGGGCACCATCTCGAATTTCGATACCGAACTCACGGAACGTCTGGTCCTATGTGAAATCCAAAATTAGACCATTCACGTTCCGTCCGGAACGTCCTACGGGCGGAAAAGTCGTGTTTTTACCGAAACGCCACCCGAGTCGAAAGTTGCGATCTTTCGGGCACCGTCTCGAATTTCGATACCGAACTCACCGAACGTCTGGTCCTGTGTGAAATCCAAAAATAGACCAATCACGTTTCGTCCGGAACACACGCGGGGCGCGAAAGTCGTGTTTTTACCGAAACGCCACCCGAGTCGAAAGTTGCGATCTGTCGGGCACCGTCTCGAATTTCGATATCGAACTCACCGAATGTCTGGTCCTGTGTGAAATCCAAAAATAGACCAATCACGTTTCGTCCAGAACACACGCGTGGCGCGAAAGTCGTGTTTTTATCGAAACGCCACCCGAGTCGAAAGTTGCGATCTTTCGGGCACCGTCTCGAATTTCGATACCGAACTCACCGAACGTCTGGTCCTGTGTGAAATCCAAAAATAGACCAATCACGTTTCGTCCGGAACACACGCGGGGCGCGAAAGTCGTGTTTTTACCGAAACGCCACCCGAGTCGAAAGTTGCGATCTTTCGGGCACCGTCTCGAATTTCGATACCGAACTCACCGAACGTCTGGTTCTGTGTGAAATCCAAAAATAGACCAATCACGTTTCGTCTGGAACACACGCGGGGCGCAAAAGTCGTGTTTTTATCGAAACGCCACCCGAGTCGAAAGTTGCGATCTTTCGGGCACCGTCTCGAATTTTGATACCGAACTCACCGAACGTCTGGTCCTGTGTGAAATCCAAAAATAGACCATTCACGTTTCGTCCGGAAAACACGCGGGGCGCGAAAGTTGTGTTTTTACCGAAACGCCACCCGAGTCGAAAGTTGCGATCTTTCGGGCACCGCCTCGAATTTCGATACCGAACTCACCGAACGTCTGGTCCTATGTGAAATCCAAAAATAGACCAATCACGTTTCGTCCGAACGTCTGGTCCTGTGTGAAATCCACAAATAGACCATTCACGTTTCGTCCGGAACGTCCTACGGGCGGGAAAGTCTTATCTTTACCGAAACGCCACCCGAGTCGAAAGTTGCGATCTTCCGAGCACCGTCTCGAATTTCGATACCGAACTCAGGGAACGTCTGGTCCTATATGAAATCCACAAATAGACCATTCACGTTTCGTCCGGAACGTCCTACGGGCGGGAAAGTCTTATTTTTACCGAAACGCCACCCGAGTCGAAAGTTCCGATCTTTCGGGCACCATCTCGAATTTCGATACCGAACTCACGGAACGTCTGGTCCTATGTGAAATCCAAAATTAGACCATTCACGTTCCGTCCGGAACGTCCTACGGGCGGAAAAGTCGTGTTTTTACCGAAACGCCACCCGAGTCGAAAGTTGCGATCTTTCGGGCACCGTCTCGAATTTCGATACCGAACTCACCGAACGTCTGGTCCTGTGTGAAATCCAAAAATAGACCAATCACGTTTCGTCCGGAACACACGCGGGGCGCGAAAGTCGTGTTTTTACCGAAACGCCACCCGAGTCGAAAGTTGCGATCTGTCGGGCACCGTCTCGAATTTCGATATCGAACTCACCGAATGTCTGGTCCTGTGTGAAATCCAAAAATAGACCAATCACGTTTCGTCCGGAACACACGCGTGGCGCGAAAGTCGTGTTTTTATCGAAACGCCACCCGAGTCGAAAGTTGCGATCTTTCGGGCACCGTCTCGAATTTCGATACCGAACTCACCGAACGTCTGGTCCTGTGTGAAATCCAAAAATAGACCAATCACGTTTCGTCCGGAACACACGCGGGGCGCGAAAGTCGTGTTTTTACCGAAACGCCACCCGAGTCGAAAGTTGCGATCTTTCGGGCACCGTCTCGAATTTCGATACCGAACTCACCGAACGTCTGGTTCTGTGTGAAATCCAAAAATAGACCAATCACGTTTCGTCTGGAACACACGCGGGGCGCAAAAGTCGTGTTTTTATCGAAACGCCACCCGAGTCGAAAGTTGCGATCTTTCGGGCACCGTCTCGAATTTTGATACCGAACTCACCGAACGTCTGGTCCTGTGCGAAATCCAAAATATAGGCCATTCACGTTTCGTCCGGAACGTCCTACGGGCGGGAAAGTCGTGTTTTTGCCGAAATGCCACCCGAGTCGAAAGTTGCGATCTTTCGGGCACCGTCTCGAATTTCGATACCGAACTCACGGAACGTTTGGTCCAATGTGAAATCCAAAATTAGACCATTCACATTCCGTCCGGAACGTCCTACGGGCGGAAAAGTCGTGTTTTTACCGAAACGCCACCCGAGTCGAAAGTTGCGATCTTTCGGGCACCATCTCGAATTTCGATACCGAACTCACCGAACGTCTGGTCCTGTGTGAAATCCAAAAATAGACCAATCACGTTTTGTCCGGAACACACGCGGGGCGCGAAAGTCGTGTTTTTATCGAAACGCCACCCGAGTCGAAAGTTGCGATCTTTCGGGCACCGTCTCGAATTTCGATACCGAACTCACCGAACATCTGGTCCTGTGTGAAATCCAAAAATAGACCAATCACGTTTCGTCCGGAACACACGCGGGGCGCGATATTCGTGTTTTTACCGAAACGCCACCCGAGTCGAAAGTTAAGATCTTTCGGGCACCGTCTCGAATTTCGATACCGAACTCACCGAACGTCTGGTCCTGTGTCAAATCCAAAAATAGACCAATCACGTTTCGTCCGGAACACACGCGGGGCGCGAAAGTCGTGTTTTTATCGAAACGCCACCCGAGTCGAAAGCTGCGATCTTTCGGGCACCGTCTCGAATTTCGATACCGAACTCACCGAACGTCTGGTCCTGTGTGAAATCCAAAAATAGACCAATCACGTTTCGTCCGGAACAAACGCGGGGCGCGAAAGTCGTGTTTTTATCGAAACGCCACCCGAGTCGAAAGTTGCGATCTTTCGGGCACCGTCTCGAAATTCGATACCGAACTCACCAACGTCTGGTCCTGTGTGAAATCCAAAAATAGACCATTCACGTTTCGTCCGGAACGTCCTACGGGCGGGAAAGTCTGATTTTTACCGAAACGCCACCCGAGTCGAAAGTTGCGATCTTTCGGGCACCGTCTCGAATTTTGATACCGAACTCACCGAACGTCTGGTCCTGTGTGAAATCCAAAAATAGACCATTCACGTTTCGTCCGGAATGTCCTACGGGCGGAAAATCTGTGTTTTTACCGAAACGCCAACCGAGTCGAAGGTTGCGATCTTTCGGGCACCGTCTCGAATTTCGATACCGAACTCACCGAAGGTCTGGTCCTGTGTGAAATCCAAAAATAAACCAATCACGTTTCGTCCGGAACACACGCGGGGCGCGAAAGTTGTGTTTTTACCGAAACGCCACCCGAGTCGAAAGTTGCGATCTTTCGGGCACCGTCTCGAATTTCGATACCGAACTCACCGAACGTCTGGTCCTGTGTGAAATCCAAAAATAGACCAATCACGTTTCGTCCGAACGTCTGGTCCTGTGTGAAATCCACAAATAGACCATTCACGTTTCGTCCGGAACGTCCTACGGGCGGGAAAGTCTTATTTTTACCGAAACGCCACCCGAGTCGAAAGTTGCGATCTTCCGGGCACCGTCTCGAATTTCGATACCGAACTCAGGGAACGTCTGGTCCTATGTGAAATCCACAAATAGACCATTCACGTTTCGTCCGGAACGTCCTACGGGCGGGAAAGTCTTATTTTTACCGAAACGCCACCCGAGTCGAAAGTTGCGATCTTTCGGGCACCATCTCGAATTTCGATACCGAACTCACGGAACGTCTGGTCCTATGTGAAATCCAAAATTAGACCATTCACGTTCCGTCCGGAACGTCCTACGGGCGGAAAAGTCGTGTTTTTACCGAAACGCCACCCGAGTCGAAAGTTGCGATCTTTCGGGCACCGTCTCGAATTTCGATACCGAACTCACCGAACATCTGGTCCTGTGTGAAATCCAAAAATAGACCAATCACGTTTCGTCCGGAACACACGCGGGGCGCGAAAGTCGTGTTTTTACCGAAACGCCACCCGAGTCGAAAGTTAAGATCTTTCGGGCACCGTCTCGAATTTCGATACCGAACTCACCGAACGTGTGGTCCTGTGTCAAATCCAAAAATAGACCAATCACGTTTCGTCCGGAACACACGCGGGGCGCGAAAGTCGTGTTTTTATCGAAACGCCACCCGAGTCGAAAGCTGCGATCTTTCGGGCACCGTCTCGAATTTCGATACCGAACTCACCGAACGTCTGGTCCTGTGTGAAATCCAAAAATAGACCAATCACGTTTCGTCCGGAACAAACGCGGGGCGCGAAAGTCGTGTTTTTATCGAAACGCCACCCGAGTCGAAAGTTGCGATCTTTCGGGCACCGTCTCGAAATTCGATACCGAACTCACCAACGTCTGGTCCTGTGTGAAATCCAAAAATAGACCATTCACGTTTCGTCCGGAACGTCCTACGGGCGGGAAAGTCTGATTTTTACCGAAACGCCACCCGAGTCGAAAGTTGCGATCTTTCGGGCACCGTCTCGAATTTTGATACCGAACTCACCGAACGTCTGGTCCTGTGTGAAATCCAAAAATAGACCATTCACGTTTCGTCCGGAATGTCCTACGGGCGGAAAATCTGTGTTTTTACCGAAACGCCAACCGAGTCGAAGGTTGCGATCTTTCGGGCACCGTCTCGAATTTCGATACCGAACTCACCGAACGTCTGGTCCTGTGTGAAATCCAAAAATAAACCAATCACGTTTCGTCCGGAACACACGCGGGGCGCGAAAGTTGTGTTTTTACCGAAACGCCACCCGAGTCGAAAGTTGCGATCTTTCGGGCACCGTCTCGAATTTCGATACCGAACTCACCGAACGTCTGGTCCTGTGTGAAATCCAAAAATAGACCAATCACGTTTCGTCCGAACGTCTGGTCCTGTGTGAAATCCACAAATAGACCATTCACGTTTCGTCCGGAACGTCCTACGGGCGGGAAAGTCTTATTTTTACCGAAACGCCACCCGAGTCGAAAGTTGCGATCTTCCGGGCACCGTCTCGAATTTCGATACCGAACTCAGGGAACGTCTGGTCCTATGTGAAATCCACAAATAGACCATTCACGTTTCGTCCGGAACGTCCTACGGGCGGGAAAGTCTTATTTTTACCGAAACGCCACCCGAGTCGAAAGTTGCGATCTTTCGGGCACCATCTCGAATTTCGATACCGAACTCACGGAACGTCTGGTCCTATGTGAAATCCAAAATTAGACCATTCACGTTCCGTCCGGAACGTCCTACGGGCGGAAAAGTCGTGTTTTTACCGAAACGCCACCCGAGTCGAAAGTTGCGATCTTTCGGGCACCGTCTCGAATTTCGATACCGAACTCACCGAACATCTGGTCCTGTGTGAAATCCAAAAATAGACCAATCACGTTTCGTCCGGAACACACGCGGGGCGCGAAAGTCGTGTTTTTACCGAAACGCCACCCGAGTCGAAAGTTAAGATCTTTCGGGCACCGTCTCGAATTTCGATACCGAACTCACCGAACGTGTGGTCCTGTGTCAAATCCAAAAATAGACCAATCACGTTTCGTCCGAAACACACGCGGGGCGCGAAAGTCGTGTTTTTATCGAAACGCCACCCGAGTCGAAAGCTGCGATCTTTCGGGCACCGTCTCGAATTTCGATACCGAACTCACCGAACGTCTGGTCCTGTGTGAAATCCAAAAATAGACCAATCACGTTTCGTCCGGAACAAACGCGGGGCGCGAAAGTCGTGTTTTTATCGAAACGCCACCCGAGTCGAAAGTTGCGATCTTTCGGGCACCGTCTCGAAATTCGATACCGAACTCACCAACGTCTGGTCCTGTGTGAAATCCAAAAATAGACCATTCACGTTTCGTCCGGAACGTCCTACGGGCGGGAAAGTCTGATTTTTACCGAAACGCCACCCGAGTCGAAAGTTGCGATCTTTCGGGCACCGTCTCGAATTTTGATACCGAACTCACCGAACGTCTGGTCCTGTGTGAAATCCAAAAATAGACCATTCACGTTTCGTCCGGAATGTCCTACGGGCGGAAAATCTGTGTTTTTACCGAAACGCCAACCGAGTCGAAGGTTGCGATCTTTCGGGCACCGTCTCGAATTTCGATACCGAACTCACCGAACGTCTGGTCCTGTGTGAAATCCAAAAATAAACCAATCACGTTTCGTCCGGAACACACGCGGGGCGCGAAAGTTGTGTTTTTACCGAAACGCCACCCGAGTCGAAAGTTGCGATCTTTCGGGCACCGTCTCGAATTTCGATACCGAACTCACCGAACGTCTGGTCCTGTGTGAAATCCAAAAATAGACCAATCACGTTTCGTCCGGAACAAACGCGGGGCGCGAAAGTCGTGTTTTTATCGAAACGCCACCCGAGTCGAAAGTTGCGATCTTTCGGGCACCGTCTCGAAATTCGATACCGAACTCACCAACGTCTGGTCCTGTGTGAAATCCAAAAATAGACCATTCACGTTTCGTCCGGAACGTCCTACGGGCGGGAAAGTCTGATTTTTACCGAAACGCCACCCGAGTCGAAAGTTGCGATCTTTCGGGCACCGTCTCGAATTTTGATACCGAACTCACCGAACGTCTGGTCCTGTGTGAAATCCAAAAATAGACCATTCACGTTTCGTCCGGAATGTCCTACGGGCGGAAAATCTGTGTTTTTACCGAAACGCCAACCGAGTCGAAAGTTGCGATCTTTCGGGCACCGTCTCGAAATTCGATACCGAACTCACCAACGTCTGGTCCTGTGTGAAATCCAAAAATAGACCATTCACGTTTCGTCCGGAACGTCCTACGGGCGGGAAAGTCTGATTTTTACCGAAACGCCACCCGAGTCGAAAGTTGCGATCTTTCGGGCACCGTCTCGAATTTTGATACCGAACTCACCGAACGTCTGGTCCTGTGTGAAATCCAAAAATAAACCAATCACGTTTCGTCCAGAACACACGCGGGGCGCGAAAGTTGTGTTTTTACCGAAACGCCACCCGAGTCGAAAGTTGCGATCTTTCGGCTACCGTCTCGAATTTCGATACCGAACTCACCGAACGTCTGGTCCTATGTGAAATCCAAAAATAGACCAATCACGTTTCGTCCGAACGTCTGGTCCTGTGTGAAATCCACAAATAGACCATTCACGTTTCGTCCGGAACGTCCTGCGGGCGGGAAAGTCTTATTTTTACCGAAACGCCACCCGAGTCGAAAGTTGCGATCTTCCGAGCACCGTCTCGAATTTCGATACCGAACTCAGGGAACGTCTGGTCCTATGTGAAATCCACAAATAGACCATTCACGTTTCGTCCGGAACGTCCTACGGGCGGGAAAGTCTTATTTTTACCGAAACGCCACCCGAGTCGAAAGTTGCGATCTTTCGGGCACCATCTCGAATTTCGATACCGAACTCACGGAACGTCTGGTCCTATGTGAAATCCAAAATTAGACCATTCACGTTCCGTCCGGAACGTCCTACGGGCGGAAAAGTCGTGTTTTTACCGAAACGCCACCCGAGTCGAAAGTTGCGATCTTTCGGGCACCGTCTCGAATTTCGATACCGAACTCACCGAACGTCTGGTCCTGTGTGAAATCCAAAAATAGACCAATCACGTTTCGTCCGGAAAACACGCGGGGCGCGAAAGTCGTGTTTTTACCGAAACGCCACCCGAGTCGAAAGTTGCGATCTTTCGGGCACCGTCTCGAATTTCGATACCGAACTCACCGAACGTCTGGTTCTCTGTGAAATCCAAAAATAGACCAATCACGTTTCGTCTGGAACACACGCGGGGCGCAAAAGTCGTGTTTTTATCGAAACGCCACCCGAGTCGAAAGTTGCGATCTTTCGGGCACCGTCTCGAATTTTGATACCGAACTCACCGAACGTCTGGTCCTGTGCGAAATCCAAAATATAGGCCATTCACGTTTCGTCCGGAACGTCCTACGGGCGGGAAAGTCGTGTTTTTGCCGAAATGCCACCCGAGTCGAAAGTTTCGATCTTTCGGGCACCGTCTCGAATTTCGATACCGAACTCACGGAACGTTTGGTCCAATGTGAAATCCAAAATTAGACTATTCACATTCCGTCCGGAACGTCCTACGGGCGGAAAAGTCGTGTTTTTACCGAAACGCCACCCGAGTCGAAAGTTGCGATCTTTCGGGCACCGTTTCGAATTTCGATACCGAACTCACCGAACGTCTGGTCCTGTGTGAAATCCAAAAATAGACCAATCACGTTTCGCCCGGAAAACACGCGGGGCGCGAAAATCGTGTTTATACCGAAACGCCACCCGAGTCGAAAGTTGCGATCTTTCGGGCACCGTCTCGAATTTCGATATCGAACTCACCGAATGTCTGGTCCTGTGTGAAATCCAAAAATAGACCAATCACGTTTCGTCCGGAACACACGCGTGGCGCGAAAGTCGTGTTTTTATCGAAACGCCACCCGAGTCGAAAGTTGCGATCTTTCAAGCACCGTCTCGAATTTCGATACCGAACTCACCGAACGTCTGGTCCTGTGTGAAATCCAAAAATAGACCAATCACGTTTCGTCCGGAACACACGCGGGGCGCGAAAGTCGTGTTTTTACCGAAACGCCACCCGAGTCGAAAGTTGCGATCTTTCGGGCACCGTCTCGAATTTCGATACCGAACTCACCGAACGTCTGGTTCTCTGTGAAATCCAAAAATAGACCAATCACGTTTCGTCTGGAACACACGCGGGGCGCAAAAGTCGTGTTTTTATCGAAACGCCACCCGAGTCGAAAGTTGCGATCTTTCGGGCACCGTCTCGAATTTTGATACCGAACTCACCGAACGTCTGGTCCTGTGCGAAATCCAAAATATAGGCCATTCACGTTTCGTCCGGAACGTCCTACGGGCGAAAAATCTGTGTTTTTACCGAAACGCCAACCGAGTCGAAGGTTGCGATCTTTCGGGCACCGTCTCGAATTTCGATACCGAACTCACCGAACGTCTGGTCCTGTGTGAAATCCAAAAATAAACCAATCACGTTTCGTCCGGAACACACGCGGGGCGCGAAAGTTGTGTTTTTACCGAAACGCCACCCGAGTCGAAAGTTGCGATCTTTCGGGCACCGTCTCGAATTTCGATACCGAACTCACCGAACGTCTGGTCCTGTGTGAAATCCAAAAATAGACCAATCACGTTTCGTCCGAACGTCTGGTCCTGTGTGAAATCCACAAATAGACCATTCACATTTCGTCCGGAACGTCCTACGGGCGGGAAAGTCTTATTTTTACCGAAACGCCACCCGAGTCGAAAGTTGCGATCTTCCGGGCACCGTCTCAAATTTCGATACCGAACTCAGGGAACGTCTGGTCCTATGTGAAATCCACAAATAGACCATTCACGTTTCGTCCGGAACGTCCTACGGGCGGGAAAGTCTTATTTTTACCGAAACGCCACCCGAGTCGAAAGTTGCGATCTTTCGGGCACCATCTCGAATTTCGATACCGAACTCACGGAACGTCTGGTCCTATGTGAAATCCAAAATTAGACCATTCACGTTCCGTCCGGAACGTCCTACGGGCGGAAAAGTCGTGTTTTTACCGAAACGCCACCCGAGTCGAAAGTTGCGATCTTTCGGGCACCGTCTCGAATTTCGATACCGAACTCACTGAACGTCTGGTCCTGTGTGAAATCCAAAAATAGACCAATCACGTTTCGTCCGGAACAAACGCGGGGCGCGAAAGTCGTGTTTTTATCGAAACGCCACCCGAGTCGAAAGTTGCGATCTTTCGGGCACCGTCTCGAAATTCGATACCGAACTCACCAACGTCTGGTCCTGTGTGAAATCCAAAAATAGACCATTCACGTTTCGTCCGGAACGTCCTACGGGCGGGAAAGTCTGATTTTTACCGAAACGCCACCCGAGTCGAAAGTTGCGATCTTTCGGGCACCGTCTCGAATTTTGATACCGAACTCACCGAACGTCTGGTCCTGTGTGAAATCCAAAAATAGACCATTCACGTTTCGTCCGGAATGTCCTACGGGCGGAAAATCTGTGTTTTTACCGAAACGCCAACCGAGTCGAAAGTTGTGATCTTTCGGGCACCGTCTCGAATTTCGATACCGAACTCACCGAACGTCTGGTCCTGTGTGAAATCCAAAAATAAACCAATCACGTTTCGTCCGGAACACACGCGGGGCGCGAAAGTTGTGTTTTTACCGAAACGCCACCCGAGTCGAAAGTTGCGATCTTTCGGCCACCGTCTCGAATTTCGATACCGAACTCACCGAACGTCTGGTCCTATGTGAAATCCAAAAATAGACCAATCACGTTTCGTCCGAACGTCTGGTCCTGTGTGAAATCCACAAATAGACGATTCACGTTTCGTCCGGAACGTCCTACGGGCGGGAAAGTCTTATTTTTACCGAAACGCCACCCGAGTCGAAAGTTGTGATCTTCCGAGCACCGTCTCGAATTTCGATACCGAACTCAGGGAACGTCTGGTCCTATGTGAAATCCACAAATAGACCATTCACGTTTCGTCCGGAACGTCCTACGGGCGGGAAAGTCTTATTTTTACCGAAACGCCACCCGAGTCGAAAGTTGCGATCTTTCGGGCACCATCTCGAATTTCGATACCGAACTCACGGAACGTCTGGTCCTATGTGAAATCTAAAATTAGACCATTCACGTTCCGTCCGGACCGTCCTACGGGCGGAAAGTCGTGTTTTTACCGAAACGCCACCCGAGTCGAAAGTTGCGATCTTTCGGGCACCGTCTCGAATTTCGATACCGAACTCACCGAACGTCTGGTCCTGTGTGAAATCCAAAAATAGACCAATCACGTTTCGTCCGGAAAACACGCGGGGCGCGAAAGTCGTGTTTTTACCGAAACGCCACCCGAGTCGAAAGTTGCGATCTTTCGGGCACCGTCTCGAATTTCGATATCGAACTCACCGAATGTCTGGTCCTGTGTGAAATCCAAAAATAGACCAATCACGTTTCGTCCGGAACACACGCGTGGCGCGAAAGTCGTGTTTTTATCGAAACGCCACCCGAGTCGAAAGTTGCGATCTTTCGGGCACCGTCTCGAATTTCGATACCGAACTCACCGAACGTCTGGTCCTGTGTGAAATCCAAAAATAGACCACTCACGTTTCGTCCGGAACACACGCGGGGCGCGAAAGTCGTGTTTTTACCGAAACGCCACCCGAGTCGAAAGTTGCGATCTTTCGGGCACCGTCTCGAATTTCGATACCGAACTCACCGAACGTCTGGTTCTCTGTGAAATCCAAAAATAGACCAATCACGTTTCGTCTGGAACACACGCGGGGCGCAAAAGTCGTGTTTTTATCGAAACGCCACCCGAGTCGAAAGTTGCGATCTTTCGGGCACCGTCTCGAATTTTGATACCGAACTCACCGAACGTCTGGTCCTGTGCGAAATCCAAAATATAGGCCATTCACGTTTCGTCCGGAACGTCCTACGGGCGGGAAAGTCGTGTTTTTGCCGAAATGCCACCCGAGTCGAAAGTTTCGATCTTTCGGGCACCGTCTCGAATTTCGATACCGAACTCACGGAACGTTTGGTCCAATGTGAAATCCAAAATTAGACCATTCACATTCCGTCCGGAACGTCCTACGGGCGGAAACGTCGTGTTTTTACCGAAACGCCACCCGAGTCGAAAGTTGCGATCTTTCGGGCACCATCTCGAATTTCGATACCGAACTCACCGAACGTCTGGTCCTGTGTGAAATCCAAAAATAGACCAATCACGTTTTGTCCGGAACACACGCGGGGCGCGAAAGTCGTGTTTTTATCGAAACGCCACCCGAGTCGAAAGTTGCGATCTTTCGGGCACCGTCTCGAATTTCGATACCGAACTCACCGAACATCTGGTCCTGTGTGAAATCCAAAAATAGACCAATCACGTTTCGTCCGGAACACACGCGGGGCGCGAAAGTCGTGTTTTTACCGAAACGCCACCCGAGTCGAAAGTTAAGATCTTTCGGGCACCGTCTCGAATTTCGATACCGAACTCACCGAACGTCTGGTCCTGTGTCAAATCCAAAAATAGACCAATCACGTTTCGTCCGGAACACACGCGGGGCGCGAAAGTCGTGTATTTATCGAAACGCCACCCGAGTCGAAAGCTGCGATCTTTCGGGCACCGTCTCGAATTTCGATACCGAACTCACCGAACGTCTGGTCCTGTGTGAAATCCAAAAATAGACCAATCACGTTTCGTCCGGAACAAACGCGGGGCGCGAAAGTCGTGTTTTTATCGAAACGCCACCCGAGTCGAAAGTTGCGATCTTTCGGGCACCGTCTCGAAATTCGATACCGAACTCACCAACGTCTGGTCCCGTGTGAAATCCAAAAATAGACCATTCACGTTTCGTCCGGAACGTCCTACGGGCGGGAAAGTCTGATTTTTACCGAAACGCCACCCGAGTCGAAAGTTGCGATCTTTCGGGCACCGTCTCGAATTTTGATACCGAACTCACCGAACGTCTGGTCCTGTGTGAAATCCAAAAATAGACCATTCACGTTTCGTCCGGAATGTCCTACGGGCGGAAAATCTGTGTTTTTACCGAAACGCCAACCGAGTCGAAAGTTGCGATCTTTCGGGCACCGTCTCGAATTTCGATACCGAACTCACCGAACGTCTGGTCCTGTGTGAAATCCAAAAATAGACCAATCACGTTTCGTCCGAACGTCTGGTCCTGTGTGAAATCCACAAATAGACCATTCACGTTTCGTCCGGAACGTCCTACGGGTGGGAAAGTCTTATTTTTACCGAAACGCCACCCGAGTCGAAAGTTGCGATCTTCCGGGCACCGTCTCGAATTTCGATACCGAACTCAGGGAACGTCTGGTCCTATGTGAAATCCACAAATAGACCATTCACGTTTCGTCCGGAACGTCCTACGGGCGGGAAAGTCTTATTTTTACCGAAACGCCACCCGAGTCGAAAGTTGCGATCTTTCGGGCACCATCTCGAATTTCGATACCGAACTCACGGAACGTCTGGTCCTATGTGAAATCCAAAATTAGACCATTCACGTTCCGTCCGGAACGTCCTACGGGCGGAAAAGTCGTGTTTTTACCGAAACGCCACCCGAGTCGAAAGTTGCGATCTTTCGGGCACCGTCTCGAATTTCGATACCGAACTCACTGAACGTCTGGTCCTGTGTGAAATCCAAAAATAGACCAATCACGTTTCGTCCGGAACACACGCGGGGCGCGAAAGTCGTGTTTTTATCGAAACGCCACCCGAGTCGAAAGTTGCGATCTTTCGGGCACCGTCTCGAATTTCGATATCGAACTCACCGAATGTCTGGTCCTGTGTGAAATCCAAAAATAGACCAATCACGTTTCGTCCGGAACACACGCGGGGCGCGAAAGTCGTGTTTTTATCGAAACGCCACCCGACTCGAAAGTTGCGATCTTTCGGGCACCGTCTCGAATCTCGATACCGAACTCACCGAACGTCTGGTCCTGTGTGAAATCCAAAAATAGACCAATCACGTTTCGTCCGGAACACACGCGGGGCGCGAAAGTCGTGTTTTTACCGAAACGCCACCCGAGTCGGAAGTTGCGATCTTTCGGGCACCGTCTCGAATTTCGATACCGAACTCACCGAACGTCTGGTTCTGTGTTGAATCTAAAAATAGACCAATCACGTTTCGTCTGGAACACACGCGGGGCGCAAAAGTCGTGTTTTTATCGAAACGCCACCCGAGTCGAAAGTTGCGATCTTTCGGGCACCGTCTCGAATTTTGATACCGAACTCACCGAACGTCTGGTCCTGTGCGAAATCCAAAATATAGGCCATTCACGTTTCGTCCGGAACGTCCTACGGGCGGGAAAGTCGTGTTTTTGCCGAAATGCCACCCGAGTCGAAAGTTGCGATCTTTCGGGCACCGTCTCGAATTTCGATACCGAACTCACCGAACGTCTGGTCCTGTGTGAAATCCAAAAATAGACCAATCACGTTTCGTCCGGAACACACGCGGGGCGCGAAAGTCGTGTTTTTACCGAAACGCCACCCGAGTCGAAAGTTGCGATCTTTCGGGCACCGTCTCGAATTTCGATACCGAACTCACCGAACGTCTGGTTCTGTGTGAAATCCAAAAATAGACCAATCACGTTTCGTCTAGAACACACGCGGGGCGCAAAAGTCGTGTTTTTATCGAAACGCCACCCGAGTCGAAAGTTGCGATCTTTCGGGCACCGTCTCGAATTTTGATACCGAACTCACCGAACGTCTGGTCCTGTGCGAAATCCAAAATATAGGCCATTCACGTTTCGTCCGGAACGTCCTACGGGCGGGAAAGTCGTGTTTTTGCCGAAATGCCACCCGAGTCGAAAGTTTCGATCTTTCGGGCACCGTCTCGAATTTCGATACCGAACTCACGGAACGTTTGGTCGAATGTGAAATCCAAAATTAGACCATTCATATTCCGTCCGGAACGTCCTACGGGCGGAAACGTCGTGTTTTTACCGAAACGCCACCCGAGTCGAAAGTTGCGATCTTTCGGGCACCATCTCGAATTTCGATACCGAACTCACCGAACGTCTGGTCCTGTGTGAAATCCAAAAATAGACCAATCACGTTTTGTCCGGAACACACGCGGGGCGCGAAAGTCGTGTTTTTATCGAAACGCCACCCGAGTCGAAAGTTGCGATCTTTCGGGCACCGTCTCGAATTTCGATACCGAACTCACCGAACATCTGGTCCTGTGTGAAATCCAAAAATAGACCAATCACGTTTCGTCCGGAACACACGCGGGGCGCGAAAGTCGTGTTTTTACCGAAACGCCACCCGAGTCGAAAGTTAAGATCTTTCGGGCACCGTCTCGAATTTCGATACCGAACTCACCGAACGTCTGGTCCTGTGTCAAATCCAAAAATAGACCAATCACGTTTCGTCCGGAACACACGCGGGGCGCGAAAGTCGTGTTTTTATCGAAACGCCACCCGAGTCGAAAGCTGCGATCTTTCGGGCACCGTCTCGAATTTCGATACCGAACTCACCGAACGTCTGGTCCTGTGTGAAATCCAAAAATAGACCAATCACGTTTCGTCCGGAACAAACGCGGGGCGCGAAAGTCGTGTTTTTATCGAAACGCCACCCGAGTCGAAAGCTGCGATCTTTCGGGCACCGTCTCGAAATTCGATACCGAACTCACCAACGTCTGGTCCCGTGTGAAATCCAAAAATAGACCATTCACGTTTCGTCCGGAACGTCCTACGGGCGGGAAAGTCTGATTTTTACCGAAACGCCACCCGAGTCGAAAGTTGCGATCTTTCGGGCACCGTCTCGAATTTTGATACTGAACTCACCGAACGTCTGGTCCTGTGTGAAATCCAAAAATAGACCATTCACGTTTCGTCCGGAATGTCCTACGGGCGAAAAATCTGTGTTTTTACCGAAACGCCAACCGAGTCGAAAGTTGCGATCTTTCGGGCACCGTCTCGAATTTCGATACCGAACTCACCGAACGTCTGGTCCTGTGTGAAATCCAAAAATAGACCAATCACGTTTCGTCCGAACGTCTGGTCCTGTGTGAAATCCACAAATAGACCATTCACGTTTCGTCCGGAACGTCCTACGGGCGGGAAAGTCTTATTTTTACCGAAACGCCACCCGAGTCGAAAGTTGCGATCTTCCGGGCACCGTCTCGAATTTCGATACCGAACTCAGGGAACGTCTGGTCCTATGTGAAATCCACAAATAGACCATTCATGTTTCGTCCGGAACGTCCTACGGGCGGGAAAGTCTTATTTTTACCGAAACGCCACCCGAGTCGAAAGTTGCGATCTTTCGGGCACCATCTCGAATTTCGATACCGAACTCACGGAACGTCTGGTCCTATGTGAAATCCAAAATTAGACCATTCACGTTCCGTCCGGAACGTCCTACGGGCGGAAAAGTCGTGTTTTTACCGAAACGCCACCCGAGTCGAAAGTTGCGATCTTTCGGGCACCGTCTCGAATTTCGATACCGAACTCACTGAACGTCTGGTCCTGTGTGAAATCCAAAAATAGACCAATCACGTTTCGTCCGGAACACACGCGGGGCGCGAAAGTCGTGTTTTTATCGAAACGCCACCCGACTCGAAAGTTGCGATCTTTCGGGCACCGTCTCGAATCTCGATACCGAACTCACCGAACGTCTGGTCCTGTGTGAAATCCAAAAATAGACCAATCACGTTTCGTCCGGAACACACGCGGGGCGCGAAAGTCGTGTTTTTACCGAAACGCCACCCGAGTCGAAAGTTGCGATCTTTCGGGCACCGTCTCGAATTTCGATACCGAACTCACCGAACGTCTGGTTCTGTGTGAAATCTAAAAATAGACCAATCACGTTTCGTCTGGAACACACGCGGGGCGCAAAAGTCGTGTTTTTATCGAAACGCCACCCGAGTCGAAAGTTGCGATCTTTCGGGCACCGTCTCGAATTTTGATACCGAACTCACCGAACGTCTGGTCCTGTGCGAAATCCAAAATATAGGCCATTCACGTTTCGTCCGGAACGTCCTACGGGCGGGAAAGTCGTGTTTTTGCCGAAATGCCACCCGAGTCGAAAGTTGCGATCTTTCGGGCACCGTCTCGAATT
The DNA here is from genome assembly GCA_019985065.2 of Arctostaphylos glauca. Taxonomy (NCBI): domain Eukaryota; kingdom Viridiplantae; phylum Streptophyta; class Magnoliopsida; order Ericales; family Ericaceae; genus Arctostaphylos; species Arctostaphylos glauca. Next base: position 1,196,244 of record JAHSPW020000022.1, read on the forward strand.
TCGATACCGAACTCACCGAACGTCTGGTCCTGTGTGAAATCCAAAAATAGACCAATCACGTTTCGTCCGGAACACACGCGGGGCGCGAAAGTCGTGTTTTTACCGAAACGCCACCCGAGTCGAAAGTTGCGATCTTTCGGGCACCGTCTCGAATTTCGATACCGAACTCACCGAACGTCTGGTTCTGTGTGAAATCCAAAAATAGACCAATCACGTTTCGTCTAGAACACACGCGGGGCGCAAAAGTCGTGTTTTTATCGAAACGCCACCCGAGTCGAAAGTTGCGATCTTTCGGGCACCGTCTCGAATTTTGATACCGAACTCACCGAACGTCTGGTCCTGTGCGAAATCCAAAATATAGGCCATTCACGTTTCGTCCGGAACGTCCTACGGGCGGGAAAGTCGTGTTTTTGCCGAAATGCCACCCGAGTCGAAAGTTGCGATCTTTCGGGCACCGTCTCGAATTTCGATACCGAACTCACGGAACGTTTGGTCCAATGTGAAATCCAAAATTAGACCATTCACATTCCGTCCGGAACGTCCTACGGGCGGAAACGTCGTGTTTTTACCGAAACGCCACCCGAGTCGAAAGTTGCGATCTTTCGGGCACCATCTCGAATTTCGATACCGAACTCACCGAACGTCTGGTCCTGTGTGAAATCCAAAAATAGACCAATCACGTTTTGTCCGGAACACACGCGGGGCGCGAAAGTCGTGTTTTTATCGAAACGTCACCCGAGTCGAAAGTTGCGATCTTTCGGGCACCGTCTCGAATTTCGATACCGAACTCACCGAACATCTGGTCCTGTGTGAAATCCAAAAATAGACCAATCACGTTTCGTCCGGAACACACGCGGGGCGCGAAAGTCGTGTTTTTACCGAAACGCCACCCGAGTCGAAAGTTAAGATCTTTCGGGCACCGTCTCGAATTTCGATACCGAACTCACCGAACGTCTGGTCCTGTGTCAAATCCAAAAATAGACCAATCACGTTTCGTCCGGAACACACGCGGGGCGCGAAAGTCGTGTTTTTATCGAAACGCCACCCGAGTCGAAAGCTGCGATCTTTCGGGCACCGTCTCGAATTTCGATACCGAACTCACCGAACGTCTGGTCCTATGTGAAATCCAAAAATAGACCAATCACGTTTCGTCCGGAACAAACGCGGGGCGCGAAAGTCGTGTTTTTATCGAAACGCCACCCGAGTCGAAAGTTGCGATCTTTCGGGCACCGTCTCGAAATTCGATACCGAACTCACCAACGTCTGGTCCTGTGTGAAATCCAAAAATAGACCATTCACGTTTCGTCCGGAACGTCCTACGGGCGGGAAAGTCTGATTTTTACCGAAACGCCACCCGAGTCGAAAGTTGCGATCTTTCGGGCACCGTCTCGAATTTTGATACCGAACTCACCGAACGTCTGGTCCTGTGTGAAATCCAAAAATAGACCATTCACGTTTCGTCCGGAATGTCGTACGGGCGGAAAATCTGTGTTTTTACCGAAACGCCAACCGAGTCGAAGGTTGCGATCTTTCGGGCACCGTCTCGAATTTCGATACCGAACTCACCGAACGTCTGGTCCTGTGTGAAATCCAAAAATAAACCAATCACGTTTCGTCCGGAACACACGCGGGGCGCGAAAGTTGTGTTTTTACTGAAACGCCACCCGAGTCGAAAGTTGCGATCTGTCGGGCACCGTCTCGAATTTCGATACCGAACTCACCGAACGTCTGGTCCTGTGTGAAATCCAAAAATAGACCAATCACGTTTCGTCCGAACGTCTGGTCCTGTGTGAAATCCACAAATAGACCATTCACGTTTCGTCCAGAACGTCCTACGGGCGGGAAAGTCTTATTTTTACCGAAACGCCACCCGAGTCGGAAGTTGCGATCTTCCGGGCACCGTCTCGAATTTCGATACCGAACTCAGGGATCGTCTGGTCCTATGTGAAATCCACAAATAGACCATTCACGTTTCGTCCGGAACGTCCTACGGGCGGGAAAGTCTTATTTTTACCGAAACGCCACCCGAGTCGAAAGTTGCGATCTTTCGGTTACCATCTCGAATTTCGATACCGAACTCACGGAACGTCTGGTCCTATGTGAAATCCAAAATTAGACCATTCACGTTCCGTCCGGAACGTCCTACGGGCGGAAAAGTCGTGTTTTTACCGAAACGCCACCCGAGTCGAAAGTTGCGATCTTTCGGGCACCGTCTCGAATTTCGATACCGAACTCACCGAATGTCTGGTCCTGTGTGAAATCCAAAAATAGACCAATCACGTTTCGTCCGGAACACACGCGGGGCGCGAAAGTCGTGGTTTTATCGAAACGCCACCCGAGTCGAAAGTTGCGATCTTTCGGGCACCGTCTCGAATTTCGATACCGAACTCACCGAACGTCTGGTCCTGTGTGAAATCCAAAAATAGACCAATCACGTTTCGTCTGGAACACACGCGGGGCGCGAAAGTCGTGTTTTTACCGAAACGCCACCCGAGTCGAAAGTTGCGATCTTTCGGGCACCGTCTCGAATTTCGATACCGAACTCACCGAACGTCTGGTTCTGTGTGAAATCCAAAAATAGACCAATCACGTTTCGTCTGGAACACACGCGGGGCGCAAAAGTCGTGTTTTTATCGAAACGCCACTCGAGTCGAAAGTTGCGATCTTTCGGGCACCGTCTCGAATTTTGATACCGAACTCACCGAACGTCTGGTCCTGTGCGAAATCCAAAATATAGGCCATTCACGTTTCGTCCGGAACGTCCTACGGGCGGGAAAGTCGTGTTTTTGCCGAAATGCCACCCGAGTCGAAAGTTGCGATCTTTCGGGCACCGTCTCGAATTTCGATACCGAACTCACGGAACGTTTGGTCCAATGTGAAATCCAAAATTAGACCATTCACATTCCGTCCGGAACGTCCTACGGGCGGAAAAGTCGTGTTTTTACCGAAACACCACCCGAGTCGAAAGTTGCGATCTTTCGGGCACCGTCTCGAATTTCGATACCGAACTCACCGAACGTCTGGTCCTGTGTGAAATCCAAAAATAGACCAATCACGTTTCGTCCGGAACACACGCGGGGCAAGAAAGTCGTGTTTTTACCGAAACGCCACCCGAGTCGAAAGTTGCGATCTTTCGGGCACCGTCTCGAATTTCGATACCGAACTCACCGAACGTCTGGTCCTGTGTGAAATCCAAAAATAGACCAATCACGTTTCGTACGGAACACACGCGGGGCACAAAAGTCATGTTTTTATCGAAACGCCACCCGAGTCGAAAGTTGCGATCTTTCGGGCACCGTCTCGAATTTCGATACCGAACTCACGGAGCGTCTGGTCCTATGTGAAATCCAAAATTAGACCATTCACGTTCCGTCCAGAACGTCCTACGGGCGGATAATTCGTGTTTTTACCAAAACGCCACCCGAGTCGAAAGTTGCGATCTTTCGGGCACCGTCTCGAATTTCGATACCGAACTCACCGAACGTCTGGTCCTGTGTGAAATCCAAAAATAGACCAATCACGTTTCGTTCGGAACACACGCGGGGCACGAAAGTCGTGTTTTTACCGAAACGCCACCCGAGTCGAAAGTTGCGATCTTTCGGGCACCGTCTCGAATTTCGATACCGAACTCACCGAACGTTTGGTCCAATGTGAAATCCAAAATTAGACCATTCACATTCCGTCCGGAACGTCCTACGGGCGGAAAAGTCGTGTTTTTACCGAAACACCACCCGAGTCGAAAGTTGCGATCTTTCGGGCACCGTCTCGAATTTCGATACCGAACTCACCGAACGTCTGGTCCTGTGTGAAATCCAAAAATAGACCAATCACGTTTCGTCCGGAACACACGCGGGGCAAGAAAGTCGTGTTTTTACCGAAACGCCACCCGAGTCGAAAGTTGCGATCTTTCGGGCACCGTCTCGAATTTCGATACCGAACTCACCGAACGTCTGGTCCTGTGTGAAATCCAAAAATAGACCAATCACGTTTCGTACGGAACACACGCGGGGCACAAAAGTCATGTTTTTATCGAAACGCCACCCGAGTCGAAAGTTGCGATCTTTCGGGCACCGTCTCGAATTTCGATACCGAACTCACGGAGCGTCTGGTCCTATGTGAAATCCAAAATTAGACCATTCACGTTCCGTCCAGAACGTCCTACGGGCGGATAATTCGTGTTTTTACCAAAACGCCACCCGAGTCGAAAGTTGCGATCTTTCGGGCACCGTCTCGAATTTCGATACCGAACTCACCGAACGTCTGGTCCTGTGTGAAATCCAAAAATAGACCAATCACGTTTCGTTCGGAACACACGCGGGGCACGAAAGTCGTGTTTTTACCGAAACGCCACCCGAGTCGAAAGTTGCGATCTTTCGGGCACCGTCTCGAATTTCGATACCGAACTCACCGAACGTCTGGTCCTGTGTGAAATCCAAAAATAGACCAATCACGTTTCGTCCGGAACAAACGCGGGGCGCGAAAGTCGTGTTTTTATCGAAACGCCACCCGAGTCGAAAGTTGCGATCTTTCGGGCACCGTCTCGAAATTCGATACCGAACTCACCAACGTCTGGTCCTGTGTGAAATCCAAAAATAGACCATTCACGTTTCGTCCGGAACGTCCTACGGGCGGGAAAGTCTGATTTTTACCGAAACGCCACCCGAGTCGAAAGTTGCGATCTTTCCGGCACCGTCTCGAATTTTGATACCGAACTCATCGAACGTCTGGTCCTGTGTGAAATCCAAAAATAGACCATTCACGTTTCGTCCGGAATGTCCTACGGGCGGAAAATCCGTGTTTTTACCGAAACGCCAACCGAGTCGAAAGTTGCGATCTTTCGGGCACCGTCTCGAATTTCGATACCGAACTCATCGAACGTCTGGTCCTGTGTGAAATCCAAAAATAAACCAATCACGTTTCGTCCGGAACACACGCGGGGCGCGAAAGTCGTGTTTTTACCGAAACGCCACCCGAGTCGAAAGTTGCGATCTTTCGGGCACCGTCTCGAATTTCGATACCGAACTCACCGAACGTCTGGTCCTGTGTGAAATCCAAAAATAGACCAATCACGTTTCGTCCGAACGTCTGGTCCTGTGTGAAATCCACAAATAGACCATTCACGTTTCGTCCGGAACGTCCTACGGGCGGGAAAGTCTTATTTTTACCGAAACGCCACCCGAGTCGAAAGTTGCGATCTTCCGGGCACCGTCTCGAATTTCGATACCGAACTCAGGGAACGTCTGGTCCTATGTGAAATCCACAAATAGACCATTCACGTTTCGTCCGGAACGTCCTACGGGCGGGAAAGTCTTATTTTTACCGAAACGCCACCCGAGTCGAAAGTTGCGATCTTTCGGGCACCATCTCGAATTTCGATACCGAACTCACGGAACGTCTGGTCCTATGTGAAATCCAAAATTAGACCATTCACGTTCCGTCCGGAACATCCTACGGGCGGAAAAGTCGTGTTTTTACCGAAACGCCACCCGAGTCGAAAGTTGCGATCTTTCGGGCACCGTCTCGAATTTCGATACCCAACTCACCGAACGTCTGGTCCTGTGTGAAATCCAAAAATAGACCAATCACGTTTCGTCCGGAACACAAGCGGGGCGCGAAAGTCGTGTTTTTATCGAAACGCCACCCGAGTCGAAAGTTGCGATCTTTCGGGCACCGTCTCGAATTTCGATACCGAACTTACCGAACGTCTGGTCATGTGTGAAATCCAAAAATAGACCAATCACGTTTCGTCCGGAACACACGCGGGGCACGAAAGTCGTGTTTTTACCGAAACGCCACCCGAGTCGAAAGTTGCGATCTTTCGGGCACCGTCTCGAATTTCGATACCGAACTCACCGAACGTCTGGTCCTGTGTGAAATCCAAAAATAGACCAATCACGTTTCGTCCGGAACACACGCGGGGCGCGAAATTCGTGTTTTTATCGAAACGCCACCCGAGTCGAAAGCTGCGATCTTCCGGGCACCGTCTCGAATTTCGATACCGAACTCACCGAACGTCTGGTCCTGTGTGAAATCCAAATATAGGCCATTCACGTTTCGTCCGGAATGTCCTACGGGCGGAAAATCCGTGTTTTTACAGAAACGCCAACCGAGTCGAACGTTGCGATCTTTCGGGCACCGTCTCGAATTTCGATACCGAACTCACCGAACGTCTGGTCCTGTGTGAAATCCAAAAATAAACCAATCACGTTTCGTCCTTAACACACGTGGGGCGCGAAAGTCGTGTTTTTACCGAAACGCCACCCGAGTCGAAAGTTGCGATCTTTCGGGCACCGTCTCGAATTTCGATACCGAACTCACCGAACGTCTGGTCCTGTGTGAAATCCATAAATAGACCAATCACGTTTCGTCCGAACGTCTGGTCCTGTGTGAAATCCACAAATAGACCATTCACGTTTCGTCCGGAACGTCCTACGGGCGGGAAAGTCTTATTTTTACCGAAACGCCACCCGACTCGAAAGTTGAGATCTTCCGGGCACCGTCTCGAATTTCGATACCGAACTCAGGGAACGTCTGGTCCTATGTGAAATCCACAAATAGACCATTCACGTTTCGTCCGGAACGTCCTACGGGCGGGAAAGTCTTATTTTTACCGAAACGCCACCCGAGTCGAAAGTTGCGATCTTTCGGGCACCGTCTCGAATTTCGATACCGAACTCACGGAACGTCTGGTCCTATGTGAAATCCAAAATTAGACCATTCACGTTCCGTCCGGAACGTCCTACGGGCGGAAAAGTCATTTTTTTACCGAAACGCCACCGGAGTCGAAAGTTGCGATCTTTCGGGCACCGTCTCGAATTTCGATACCGAACTCACCGAACGTCTGGTCCTGTGTGAAATCCAAAAATAGACCAATCACGTTTCGTCCGGAACACACGCGGGGCGCGAAAGTCGTGTTTTTATCGAAACGCCACCCGAGTCGAAAGTTGCGATCTTTCGGGCACCGTCTCGAATTTCGATACCGAACTCACCGAACGTCTGGTCCTGTGTGAAATCCAAAAATAGACCAATAACGTTTCGTCCGGAACACACGCGGGGCACGAAAGTCGTGTTTTTACCGAAACGCCACCCGAGTCGAAAGTTGCGATCTTTCGGGCACCGTCTCGAATTTCGATACCGAACTCACCGAACGTCTGGTCCTGTGTCAAATCCAAAAATAGACCAATCACGTTTCGTCCGGAACACACACGGGGCGCGAAAGTCGTGTTTTTACCGAAACGCCACCCGAGTCGAAAGGTTCGATCTTTCGGGCACTGTCTCGAATTTCGATACCGAACTCACCGAACGTCTGGTCCTATGTGAAATCCAAAAATAGACCAATCACGTTTCGTCCGAACGTCTGGTCCTGTGTGAAATCCACAAATAGACCATTCACGTTTCGACCGGAACGTCCTACGGGCGGGAAAGTCTTATTTTTACCGAAACGCCACCCGAGTCGAAAGTTGCGATCTTCCGGGCACCGTCTCGAATTTCGATACCGAACTCAGGGAACGTCTGGACCTATGTGAAATCCACAAATAGACCATTCACGTTTCGTCCGGAACGTCCTACGGGCGGGAAAGTCTTATTTTTACCGAAACGCCACCCGAGTCGAAAGTTGCGATCTTTCGGGCACCGTCTCGAATTTCGATACCGAACTCACGGAACGTCTGGTCCTATGTGAAATCCAAAATTAGACCATTCACGTTCCGTCCGGAACGTCCTACGGGCGGAAAAGTCGTTTTTTTACCGAAACGCCACCCGAGTCGAAAGTTGCGATCTTTCGGGCACCGTCTCGAATTTCGATACCGAACTCACCGAACGTCTGGTCCTGTGTGAAATCCAAAAATAGACCAATCACGTTTCGTCCGGAACACACGCGGGGCGCGAAAGTCGTGTTTTTACCGAAACGCCACCCGAGTCGAAAGTTGCGATCTTTCGGGCACCGTCTCGAATTTCGATACCGAACTCACCGAACGTCTGGTCCTGTGTGAAATCCAAAAATAGACCAATCACGTTTCGTCCGGAACACACGCGGGGCGCGAAAGTCGTGTTTTTACCGAAACGCCACCCGAGTCGAAAGTTGCGATCTTTCGGGCACCGTCTCGAATTTCGATACCGAACTCACCGAACGTCTGGTCCTGTGTCAAATCCAAAAATAGACCAATCACGTTTCGTCCGGAACACACGCGGGGCGCGAAAGTCGTGTTTTTATCGAAACGCCACCCGAGTCGAAAGTTGCGATCTTTCGGGCACCGTCTCGAATTTCGATACCGAACTCACCGAACGTCTGGTCCTGTGTGAAATCCAAATATAGGCCATTCACGTTTCGTCCGGAACGTCCTACGGGCGGGAAAGTCGTGTTTTTACCGAAACGCCACCCGAGTCGAAAGTTGCGATCTTTCGGGCACCGTCTCGAATTTCGATACCCAACTCACCGAACGTCTGGTCCTGTGTGAAATCCAAAAATAGACCAATCACGTTTCGTCCGGAACACACGCGGGGCGCGAAAGTCGTGTTTTTATCGAAACGCCACCCGAGTCGAAAGTTGCGATCTTTCGGGCACCGTCTCGAATTTCGATACCGAACTTACCGAACGTCTGGTCCTGTGTGAAATCCAAAAATAGACCAATCACGTTTCGTCCGGAACACACGCGGGGCACGAAAGTCGTGTTTTTACCGAAACGCCACCGGAGTCGAAAGTTGCGATCTTTCGGGCACCGTCTCGAATTTCGATACCGAACTCACCGAACGTCTGGTCCTGTGTGAAATCCAAAAATAGACCAATCACGTTTCGTCCGGAACACACGCGGGGCGCGAAAGTCGTGTTTTTATCGAAACGCCACCCGAGTCGAAAGTTGCGATCTTTCGGGCACCGTCTCGAATTTCGATACCGAACTCACCGAACGTCTGGTCCTGTGTGAAATCCAAAAATAGACCAATAACGTTTCGTCCGGAACACACGCGGGGCACGAAAGTCGTGTTTTTACCGAAACGCCACCCGAGTCGAAAGTTGCGATCTTTCGGGCACCGTCTCGAATTTCGATACCGAACTCACCGAACGTCTGGTCCTGTGTCAAATCCAAAAATAGACCAATCACGTTTCGTCCGGAACACACGCGGGGCGCGAAAGTCGTGTTTTTACCGAAACGCCACCCGAGTCGAAAGGTTCGATCTTTCGGGCACTGTCTCGAATTTCGATACCGAACTCACCGAACGTCTGGTCCTATGTGAAATCCAAAAATAGACCAATCACGTTTCGTCCGAACGTCTGGTCCTGTGTGAAATCCACAAATAGACCATTCACGTTTCGACCGGAACGTCCTACGGGCGGGAAAGTCTTATTTTTACCGAAACGCCACCCGAGTCGAAAGTTGCGATCTTCCGGGCACCGTCTCGAATTTCGATACCGAACTCAGGGAACGTCTGGACCTATGTGAAATCCACAAATAGACCATTCACGTTTCGTCCGGAACGTCCTACGGGCGGGAAAGTCTTATTTTTACCGAAACGCCACCCGAGTCGAAAGTTGCGATCTTTCGGGCACCGTCTCGAATTTCGATACCGAACTCACGGAACGTCTGGTCCTATGTGAAATCCAAAATTAGACCATTCACGTTCCGTCCGGAACGTCCTACGGGCGGAAAAGTCGTTTTTTTACCGAAACGCCACCCGAGTCGAAAGTTGCGATCTTTCGGGCACCGTCTCGAATTTCGATACCGAACTCACCGAACGTCTGGTCCTGTGTGAAATCCGAAAATAGACCAATCACGTTTCGTCCGGAACACACGCGGGGCGCGAAAGTCGTGTTTTTACCGAAACGCCACCCGAGTCGAAAGTTGCGATCTTTCGGGCACCGTCTCGAATTTCGATACCGAACTCACCGAACGTCTGGTCCTGTGTCAAATCCAAAAATAGACCAATCACGTTTCGTCCGGAACACACGCGGGGCGCGAAAGTCGTGTTTTTATCGAAACGCCACCCGAGTCGAAAGTTGCGATCTTTCGGGCACCGTCTCGAATTTCGATACCGAACTCACCGAACGTCTGGTCCTGTGTGAAATCCAAATATAGGCCATTCACGTTTCGTCCGGAACGTCCTACGGGCGGGAAAGTCGTGTTTTTACCGAAACGCCACCCGAGTCGAAAGTTGCGATCTTTCGGGCACCGTCTCGAATTTCGATACCGAACTCACGGAACGTCTGGTCCTATGTGAAATCCAAAATTAGACCATTCACGTTCCGTCCGGAACGTCCTACGGGCGGAAAAGTCGTTTTTTTACCGAAACGCCACCCGAGTCGAAAGTTGCGATCTTTCGGGCACCGTCTCGAATTTCGATACCGAACTCACCGAACGTCTGGTCCTGTGTGAAATCCAAAAATAGACCAATCACGTTTCGTCCGGAACACACGCGGGGCGCGAAAGTCGTGTTTTTACCGAAACGCCACCCGAGTCGAAAGTTGCGATCTTTCGGGCACCGTCTCGAATTTCGATACCGAACTCACCGAACGTCTGGTCCTGTGTGAAATCCAAAAATAGACCAATCACGTTTCGTCCGGAACACACGCGGGGCGCGAAAGTCGTGTTTTTACCGAAACGCCACCCGAGTCGAAAGTTGCGATCTTTCGGGCACCGTCTCGAATTTCGATACCGAACTCACCGAACGTCTGGTCCTGTGTCAAATCCAAAAATAGACCAATCACGTTTCGTCCGGAACACACGCGGGGCGCGAAAGTCGTGTTTTTATCGAAACGCCACCCGAGTCGAAAGTTGCGATCTTTCGGGCACCGTCTCGAATTTCGATACCGAACTCACCGAACGTCTGGTCCTGTGTGAAATCCAAATATAGGCCATTCACGTTTCGTCCGGAACGTCCTACGGGCGGGAAAGTCGTGTTTTTACCGAAACGCCACCCGAGTCGAAAGTTGCGATCTTTCGGGCACCGTCTCGAATTTCGATACCCAACTCACCGAACGTCTGGTCCTGTGTGAAATCCAAAAATAGACCAATCACGTTTCGTCCGGAACACACGCGGGGCGCGAAAGTCGTGTTTTTATCGAAACGCCACCCGAGTCGAAAGTTGCGATCTTTCGGGCACCGTCTCGAATTTCGATACCGAACTTACCGAACGTCTGGTCCTGTGTGAAATCCAAAAATAGACCAATCACGTTTCGTCCGGAACACACGCGGGGCACGAAAGTCGTGTTTTTACCGAAACGCCACCGGAGTCGAAAGTTGCGATCTTTCGGGCACCGTCTCGAATTTCGATACCGAACTCACCGAACGTCTGGTCCTGTGTGAAATCCAAAAATAGACCAATCACGTTTCGTCCGGAACACACGCGGGGCGCGAAAGTCGTGTTTTTATCGAAACGCCACCCGAGTCGAAAGTTGCGATCTTTCGGGCACCGTCTCGAATTTCGATACCGAACTCACCGAACGTCTGGTCCTGTGTGAAATCCAAAAATAGACCAATAACGTTTCGTCCGGAACACACGCGGGGCACGAAAGTCGTGTTTTTACCGAAACGCCACCCGAGTCGAAAGTTGCGATCTTTCGGGCACCGTCTCGAATTTCGATACCGAACTCACCGAACGTCTGGTCCTGTGTCAAATCCAAAAATAGACCAATCACGTTTCGTCCGGAACACACGCGGGGCGCGAAAGTCGTGTTTTTACCGAAACGCCACCCGAGTCGAAAGGTTCGATCTTTCGGGCACTGTCTCGAATTTCGATACCGAACTCACCGAACGTCTGGTCCTATGTGAAATCCAAAAATAGACCAATCACGTTTCGTCCGAACGTCTGGTCCTGTGTGAAATCCACAAATAGACCATTCACGTTTCGACCGGAACGTCCTACGGGCGGGAAAGTCTTATTTTTACCGAAACGCCACCCGAGTCGAAAGTTGCGATCTTCCGGGCACCGTCTCGAATTTCGATACCGAACTCAGGGAACGTCTGGACCTATGTGAAATCCACAAATAGACCATTCACGTTTCGTCCGGAACGTCCTACGGGCGGGAAAGTCTTATTTTTACCGAAACGCCACCCGAGTCGAAAGTTGCGATCTTTCGGGCACCGTCTCGAATTTCGATACCGAACTCACGGAACGTCTGGTCCTATGTGAAATCCAAAATTAGACCATTCACGTTCCGTCCGGAACGTCCTACGGGCGGAAAAGTCGTTTTTTTACCGAAACGCCACCCGAGTCGAAAGTTGCGATCTTTCGGGCACCGTCTCGAATTTCGATACCGAACTCACCGAACGTCTGGTCCTGTGTGAAATCCAAAAATAGACCAATCACGTTTCGTCCGGAACACACGCGGGGCGCGAAAGTCGTGTTTTTACCGAAACGCCACCCGAGTCGAAAGTTGCGATCTTTCGGGCACCGTCTCGAATTTCGATACCGAACTCACCGAACGTCTGGTCCTGTGTCAAATCCAAAAATAGACCAATCACGTTTCGTCCGGAACACACGCGGGGCGCGAAAGTCGTGTTTTTATCGAAACGCCACCCGAGTCGAAAGTTGCGATCTTTCGGGCACCGTCTCGAATTTCGATACCGAACTCACCGAACGTCTGGTCCTGTGTGAAATCCAAATATAGGCCATTCACGTTTCGTCCGGAACGTCCTACGGGCGGGAAAGTCGTGTTTTTACCGAAACGCCACCCGAGTCGAAAGTTGCGATCTTTCGGGCACCGTCTCGAATTTCGATACCCAACTCACCGAACGTCTGGTCCTGTGTGAAATCCAAAAATAGACCAATCACGTTTCGTCCGGAACACACGCGGGGCGCGAAAGTCGTGTTTTTATCGAAACGCCACCCGAGTCGAAAGTTACGATCTTTCGGGCACCGTCTCGAATTTCGATACCGAACTTACCGAACGTCTGGTCCTGTGTGAAATCCAAAAATAGACCAATCACGTTTCGTCCGGAACACACGCGGGGCACGAAAGTCGTGTTTTTACCGAAACGCCACCGGAGTCGAAAGTTGCGATCTTTCGGGCACCGTCTCGAATTTCGATACCGAACTCACCGAACGTCTGGTCCTGTGTGAAATCCAAAAATAGACCAATCACGTTTCGTCCGGAACACACGCGGGGCGCGAAAGTCGTGTTTTTATCGAAACGCCACCCGAGTCGAAAGTTGCGATCTTTCGGGCACCGTCTCGAATTTCGATACCGAACTCACCGAACGTCTGGTCCTGTGTGAAATCCAAAAATAGACCAATAACGTTTCGTCCGAAACACACGCGGGGCACGAAAGTCGTGTTTTTACCGAAACGCCACCCGAGTCGAAAGTTGCGATCTTTCGGGCACCGTCTCGAATTTCGATACCGAACTCACCGAACGTCTGGTCCTGTGTGAAATCCAAAAATAGACCAATCACGTTTCGTCCGGAACACACGCGGGGCGCGAAAGTCGTGTTTTTACCGAAACGCCACCCGAGTCGAAAGTTGCGATCTTTCGGGCACCGTCTCGAATTTCGATACCGAACTCACCGAACGTCTGGTCCTGTGTCAAATCCAAAAATAGACCAATCACGTTTCGTCCGGAACACACGCGGGGCGCGAAAGTCGTGTTTTTATCGAAACGCCACCCGAGTCGAAAGTTGCGATCTTTCGGGCACCGTCTCGAATTTCGATACCGAACTCACCGAACGTCTGGTCCTGTGTGAAATCCAAATATAGGCCATTCACGTTTCGTCCGGAACGTCCTACGGGCGGGAAAGTCGTGTTTTTACCGAAACGCCACCCGAGTCGAAAGTTGCGATCTTTCGGGCACCGTCTCGAATTTCGATACCCAACTCACCGAACGTCTGGTCCTGTGTGAAATCCAAAAATAGACCAATCACGTTTCGTCCGGAACACACGCGGGGCGCGAAAGTCGTGTTTTTATCGAAACGCCACCCGAGTCGAAAGTTGCGATCTTTCGGGCACCGTCTCGAATTTCGATACCGAACTTACCGAACGTCTGGTCCTGTGTGAAATCCAAAAATAGACCAATCACGTTTCGTCCGGAACACACGCGGGGCACGAAAGTCGTGTTTTTACCGAAACGCCACCGGAGTCGAAAGTTGCGATCTTTCGGGCACCGTCTCGAATTTCGATACCGAACTCACCGAACGTCTGGTCCTGTGTGAAATCCAAAAATAGACCAATCACGTTTCGTCCGGAACACACGCGGGGCGCGAAAGTCGTGTTTTTATCGAAACGCCACCCGAGTCGAAAGTTGCGATCTTTCGGGCACCGTCTCGAATTTCGATACCGAACTCACCGAACGTCTGGTCCTGTGTGAAATCCAAAAATAGACCAATAACGTTTCGTCCGAAACACACGCGGGGCATGAAAGTCGTGTTTTTACCGAAACGCCACCCGAGTCGAAAGTTGCGATCTTTCGGGCACCGTCTCGAATTTCGATACCGAACTCACCGAACGTCTGGTCCTGTGTGAAATCCAAAAATAGACCAATCACGTTTCGTCCGGAACACACGCGGGGCGCGAAAGTCGTGTTTTTACCGAAACGCCACCCGAGTCGAAAGGTTCGATCTTTCGGGCACTGTCTCGAATTTCGATACCGAACTCACCGAACGTCTGGTCCTATGTGAAATCCAAAAATAGACCAATCACGTTTCGTCCGAACGTCTGGTCCTGTGTGAAATCCACAAATAGACCATTCACGTTTCGACCGGAACGTCCAACGGGCGGGAAAGTCTTATTTTTACCGAAACGCCACCCGAGTCGAAAGTTGCGATCTTCCGGGCACCGTCTCGAATTTCGATACCGAACTCAGGGAACGTCTGGACCTATGTGAAATCCACAAATAGACCATTCACGTTTCGTCCGGAACGTCCTACGGGCGGGAAAGTCTTATTTTTACCGAAACGCCACCCGAGTCGAAAGTTGCGATCTTTCGGGCACCGTCTCGAATTTCGATACCGAACTCACGGAACGTCTGGTCCTATGTGAAATCCAAAATTAGACCATTCACGTTCCGTCCGGAACGTCCTACGGGCGGAAAAGTCGTTTTTTTACCGAAACGCCACCCGAGTCGAAAGTTGCGATCTTTCGGGCACCGTCTCGAATTTCGATACCGAACTCACCGAACGTCTGGTCCTGTGTGAAATCCAAAAATAGACCAATCACGTTTCGTCCGGAACACACGCGGGGCGCGAAAGTCGTGTTTTTACCGAAACGCCACCCGAGTCGAAAGTTGCGATCTTTCGGGCACCGTCTCGAATTTCGATACCGAACTCACCGAACGTCTGGTCCTGTGTGAAATCCAAAAATAGACCAATCACGTTTCGTCCGGAACACACGCGGGGCGCGAAAGTCGTGTTTTTACCGAAACGCCACCCGAGTCGAAAGTTGCGATCTTTCGGGCACCGTCTCGAATTTCGATACCGAACTCATCGAACGTCTGGTCCTGTGTGAAATCCAAAAATAAACCAATCACGTTTCGTCCGGAACACACGCGGGGCGCGAAAGTCGTGTTTTTACCGAAACGCCACCCGAGTCGAAAGTTGCGATCTTTCGGGCACCGTCTCGAATTTCGATACCGAACTCACCGAACGTCTGGTCCTGTGTGAAATCCAAAAATAGACCAATCACGTTTCGTCCGAACGTCTGGTCCTGTGTGAAATCCACAAATAGACCATTCACGTTTCGTCCGGAACGTCCTACGGGCGGGAAAGTCTTATTTTTACCGAAACGCCACCCGAGTCGAAAGTTGCGATCTTCCGGGCACCGTCTCGAATTTCGATACCGAACTCAGGGAACGTCTGGTCCTATGTGAAATCCACAAATAGACCATTCACGTTTCGTCCGGAACGTCCTACGGGCGGGAAAGTCTTATTTTTACCGAAACGCCACCCGAGTCGAAAGTTGCGATCTTTCGGGCACCGTCTCGAATTTTGATACCGAACTCACGGAACGTCTGGTCCTATGTGAAATCCAAAATTAGACCATTCACGTTCCGTCCGGAACGTCCTACGGGCGGAAAAGTCGTGTTTTTACCGAAACGCCACCCGAGTCGAAAGTTGCGATCTTTCGGCCACCGTCTCGAATTTCGATACCCAACTCACCGAACGTCTGGTCCTGTGTGTAATCCAAAAATAGACCAATCACGTTTCGTCCGGAACACACGCGGGGCGCGAAAGTCGTGTTTTTATCGAAACGCCACCCGAGTCGAAAGTTGCGATCTTTCGGGCACCGTCTCGAATTTCGATACCGAACTTACCGAACGTCTGGTCATGTGTGAAATCCAAAAATAGACCAATCACGTTTCGTCCGGAACACACGCGGGGCACGAAAGTCGTGTTTTTACCGAAACGCCACCCGAGTCGAAAGTTGCGATCTTTCGGGCACCGTCTCGAATTTCGATACCGAACTCACCGAACGTCTGGTCCTGTGTGAAATCCAAAAATAGACCAATCACGTTTCGTCCGGAACACACGCGGGGCGCGAAAGTCGTGTTTTTATCGAAACGCCACCCGAGTCGAAAGCTGCGATCTTCCGGGCACCGTCTCGAATTTCGATACCGAACTCACCGAACGTCTGGTCCTGTGTGAAATCCAAATATAGGCCATTCACGTTTCGTCCGGAATGTCCTACGGGCGGAAAATCCGTGTTTTTACAGAAACGCCAACCGAGTCGAACGTTGCGATCTTTCGGGCACCGTCTCGAATTTCGATACCGAACTCACCGAACGTCTGGTCCTGTGTGAAATCCAAAAATAAACCAATCACGTTTCGTCCTTAACACACGTGGGGCGCGAAAGTCGTGTTTTTACCGAAACGCCACCCGAGTCGAAAGTTGCGATCTTTCGGGCACCGTCTCGAATTTCGATACCGAACTCACCGAACGTCTGGTCCTGTGTGAAATCCAAAAATAGACCAATCACGTTTCGTCCGAACGTCTGGTCCTGTGTGAAATCCACAAATAGACCATTCACGTTTCGTCTGGAACGTCCTACGGGCGGGAAAGTCTTATTTTTACCGAAACGCCACCCGACTCGAAAGTTGAGATCTTCCGGGCACCGTCTCGAATTTCGATACCGAACTCAGGGAACGTCTGGTCCTATGTGAAATCCACAAATAGACCATTCACGTTTCGTCCGGAACGTCCTACGGGCGGGAAAGTCATTTTTTTACCGAAACGCCACCGGAGTCGAAAGTTGCGATCTTTCGGGCACCGTCTCGAATTTCGATACCGAACTCACCGAACGTCTGGTCCTGTGTGAAATCCAAAAATAGACCAATCACGTTTCGTCCGGAACACACGCGGGGCGCGAAAGTCGTGTTTTTAACGAAACGCCACCCGAGTCGATAGTTGCGATCTTTCGGGCACCGTCTCGAATTTCGATACCGAACTCACCGAACGTCTGGTCCTGTGTGAAATCCAAAAATAGACCAATAACGTTTCGTCCGGAACACACGCGGGGCACGAAAGTCGTGTTTTTACCGAAACGCCACCCGAGTCGAAAGTTGCGATCTTTCGGGCACCGTCTCGAATTTCGATACCGAACTCACCGAACGTCTGGTCCTGTGTCAAATCCAAAAATAGACCAATCACGTTTCGTCTGGAACACACGCGGGGCGCGAAAGTCGTGTTTTTACCGAAACGCCACCCGAGTCGAAAGGTTCGATCTTTCGGGCACTGTCTCGAATTTCGATACCGAACTCACCGAACGTCTGGTCCTATGTGAAATCCAAAAATAGACCAATCACGTTTCGTCCGAACGTCTGGTCCTGTGTGAAATCCACAAATAGACCATTCACGTTTCGACCGGAACGTCCTACGGGCGGGAAAGTCTTATTTTTACCGAAACGCCACCCGAGTCGAAAGTTGCGATCTTCCGGGCACCGTCTCGAATTTCGATACCGAACTCAGGGAACGTCTGGACCTATGTGAAATCCACAAATAGACCATTCACGTTTCGTCCGGAACGTCCTACGGGCGGGAAAGTCTTATTTTTACCGAAACGCCACCCGAGTCGAAAGTTGCGATCTTTCGGGCACCGTCTCGAATTTCGATACCGAACTCACGGAACGTCTGGTCCTATGTGAAATCCAAAATTAGACCATTCACGTTCCGTCCGGAACGTCCTACGGGCGGAAAAGTCATTTTTTTACCGAAACGCCACCCGAGTCGAAAGTTGCGATCTTTCGGGCACCGTCTCGAATTTCGATACCGAACTCACCGAACGTCTGGTCCTGTGTGAAATCCAAAAATAGACCAATCACGTTTCGTCCGGAACACACGCGGGGCGCGAAAGTCGTGTTTTTACCGAAACGCCACCCGAGTCGAAAGTTGCGATCTTTCGGGCACCGTCTCGAATTTCGATACCGAACTCATCGAACGTCTGGTCCTGTGTGAAATCCAAAAATAAACCAATCACGTTTCGTCCGGAACACACGCGGGGCGCGAAAGTCGTGTTTTTACCGAAACGCCACCCGAGTCGAAAGTTGCGATCTTTCGCGCACCGTCTCGAATTTCGATACCGAACTCACCGAACGTCTGGTCCTGTGTGAAATCCAAAAATAGACCAATCACGTTTCGTCCGAACGTCTGGTCCTGTGTGAAATCCACAAATAGACCATTCACGTTTCGTCCGGAACGTCCTACGGGCGGGAAAGTCTTATTTTTACCGAAACGCCACCCGAGTCGAAAGTTGCGATCTTCCGGGCACCGTCTCGAATTTCGATACCGAACTCAGGGAACGTCTGGACCTATGTGAAATCCACAAATAGACCATTCACGTTTCGTCCGGAACGTCCTACGGGCGGGAAAGTCTTATTTTTACCGAAACGCCACCCGAGTCGAAAGTTGCGATCTTTCGGGCACCGTCTCGAATTTCGATACCGAACTCACGGAACGTCTGGTCCTATGTGAAATCCAAAATTAGACCATTCACGTTCCGTCCGGAACGTCCTACGGGCGGAAAAGTCGTTTTTTTACCGAAACGCCACCCGAGTCGAAAGTTGCGATCTTTCGGGCACCGTCTCGAATTTCGATACCGAACTCACCGAACGTCTGGTCCTGTGTGAAATCCAAAAATAGACCAATCACGTTTCGTCCGGAACACACGCGGGGCGCGAAAGTCGTGTTTTTACCGAAACGCCACCCGAGTCGAAAGTTGCGATCTTTCGGGCACCGTCTCGAATTTCGATACCGAACTCACCGAACGTCTGGTCCTGTGTGAAATCCAAAAATAGACCAATCACGTTTCGTCCGGAACACACGCGGGGCGCGAAAGTCGTGTTTTTACCGAAACGCCACCCGAGTCGAAAGTTGCGATCTTTCGGGCACCGTCTCGAATTTCGATACCGAACTCATCGAACGTCTGGTCCTGTCTGAAATCCAAAAATAAACCAATCACATTTCGTCCGGAACACACGCGGGGCGCGAAAGTCGTGTTTTTACCGAAACGCCACCCGAGTCGAAAGTTGCGATCTTTCGGGCACCGTCTCGAATTTCGATACCGAACTCACCGAACGTCTGGTCCTGTGTGAAATCCAAAAATAGACCGATCACGTTTCGTCCGAACGTCTGGTCCTGTGTGAAATCCACAAATAGACCATTCACGTTTCGTCCGGAACGTCCTACGGGCGGGAAAGTCTTATTTTTACCGAAACGCCACCCGAGTCGAAAGTTGCGATCTTCCGGGCACCGTCTCGAATTTCGATACCGAACTCAGGGAACGTCTGGTCCTATGTGAAATCCACAAATAGACCATTCACGTTTCGTCCGGAACGTCCTACGGGCGGGAAAGTCTTATTTTTACCGAAACGCCACCCGAGTCGAAAGTTGCGATCTTTCGGGCACCATCTCGAATTTCGATACCGAACTCACGGAACGTCTGGTCCTATGTGAAATCCAAAATTAGACCATTCACGTTCCGTCCGGAACGTCCTACGGGCGGAAAAGTCGTGTTTTTACCGAAACGCCACCCGAGTCGAAAGTTGCGATCTTTCGGGCACCGTCTCGAATTTCGATACCCAACTCACCGAACGTCTGGTCCTGTGTGAAATCCAAAAATAGACCAATCACGTTTCGTCCGGAACACACGCGGGGCGCGAAAGTCGTGTTTTTATCGAAACGCCACCCGAGTCGAAAGTTGCGATCTTTCGGGCACCGTCTCGAATTTCGATACCGAACTCACCGAACGTCTGGTCCTGTGTGAAATCCAAAAATAGACCAATCACGTTTCGTCCGGAACACACGCGGGGCGCGAAAGTCGTGTTTTTACCGAAACGCCACCCGAGTCGAAAGTTGCGATCTTTCGGGCACCGTCTCGAATTTCGATACCGAACTCACCGAACGTCTGGTCCTGTGTGAAATCCAAAAATAGACCAATCACGTTTCGTCCGGAACACACGCGGGGCGCGAAAGTCGTGTTTTTACCGAAACGCCACCCGAGTCGAAAGTTGCGATCTTTCGGGCACCGTCTCGAATTTCGATACCGAACTCATCGAACGTCTGGTCCTGTGTGAAATCCAAAAATAAACCAATCACATTTCGTCCGGAACACACGCGGGGCGCGAAAGTCGTGTTTTTACCGAAACGCCACCCGAGTCGAAAGTTGCGATCTTTCGGGCACCGTCTCGAATTTCGATACCGAACTCACCGAACGTCTGGTCCTGTGTGAAATCCAAAAATAGACCAATCACGTTTCGTCCGAACGTCTGGTCCTGTGTGAAATCCACAAATAGACCATTCACGTTTCGTCCGGAACGTCCTACGGGCGGGAAAGTCTTATTTTTACCGAAACGCCACCCGAGTCGAAAGTTGCGATCTTCCGGGCACCGTCTCGAATTTCGATACCGAACTCAGGGAACGTCTGGTCCTATGTGAAATCCACAAATAGACCATTCACGTTTCGTCCGGAACGTCCTACGGGCGGGAAAGTCTTATTTTTACCGAAACGCCACCCGAGTCGAAAGTTGCGATCTTTCGGGCACCATCTCGAATTTCGATACCGAACTCACGGAACGTCTGGTCCTATGTGAAATCCAAAATTAGACCATTCACGTTCCGTCCGGAACGTCCTACGGGCGGAAAAGTCGTGTTTTTACCGAAACGCCACTCGAGTCGAAAGTTGCGATCTTTCGGGCACCGTCTCGAATTTCGATACCCAACTCACCGAACGTCTGGTCCTGTGTGAAATCCAAAAATAGACCAATCACGTTTCGTCCGGAACACACGCGGGGCGCGAAAGTCGTGTTTTTATCGAAACGCCACCCGAGTCGAAAGTTGCGATCTTTCGGGCACCGTCTCGAATTTCGATACCGAACTTACCGAACGTCTGGTCATGTGTGAAATCCAAAAATAGACCAATCACGTTTCGTCCGGAACACACGCGGGGCACGAAAGTCGTGTTTTTACCGAAACGCCACCCGAGTCGAAAGTTGCGATCTTTCGGGCACCGTCTCGAATTTCGATACCGAACTCACCGAACGTCTGGTCCTGTGTGAAATCCAAAAATAGACCAATCACGTTTCGTCCGGAACACACGCGGGGCGCGAAAGTCGTGTTTTTATCGAAACGCCACCCGAGTCGAAAGCTGCGATCTTCCGGGCACCGTCTCGAATTTCGATACCGAACTCACCGAACGTCTGGTCCTGTGTGAAATCCAAATATAGGCCATTCACGTTTCGTCCGGAATGTCCTACGGGGGGAAAATCCGTGTTTTTACAGAAACGCCAACCGAGTCGAACGTTGCGATCTTTCGGGCACCGTCTCGAATTTCGATACCGAACTCACCGAACGTCTGGTCCTGTGTGAAATCCAAAAATAAACCAATCACGTTTCGTCCTTAACACACGTGGGGCGCGAAAGTCGTGTTTTTACCGAAACGCCACCCGAGTCGAAAGTTGCGATCTTTCGGGCACCGTCTCGAATTTCGATACCGAACTCACCGAACGTCTGGTCCTGTGTGAAATCCAAAAATAGACCAATCACGTTTCGTCCGAATGTCTGGTCCTGTGTGAAATCCACAAATAGACCATTCACGTTTCGTCCGGAACGTCCTACGGGCGGGAAAGTCTTATTTTTACCGAAACGCCACCCGACTCGAAAGTTGAGATCTTCCGGGCACCGTCTCGAATTTCGATACCGAACTCAGGGAACGTCTGGTCCTATGTGAAATCCACAAATAGACCATTCACGTTTCGTCCGGAACGTCCTACGGGCGGGAAAGTCATTTTTTTACCGAAACGCCACCGGAGTCGAAAGTTGCGATCTTTCGGGCACCGTCTCGAATTTCGATACCGAACTCACCGAACGTCTGGTCTTGTGTGAAATCCAAAAATAGACCAATCACGTTTCGTCCGGAACACACGCGGGGCGCGAAAGTCGTGTTTTTATCGAAACGCCACCCGAGTCGAAAGTTGCGATCTTTCGGGCACCGTCTCGAATTTCGATACCGAACTCACCGAACGTCTGGTCCTGTGTGAAATCCAAAAATAGACCAATAACGTTTCGTCCGGTACACACGCGGGGCACGAAAGTCGTGTTTTTACCGAAACGCCACCCGAGTCGAAAGTTGCGATCTTTCGGGCACCGTCTCGAATTTCGATACCGAACTCACCGAACGTCTGGTCCTGTGTCAAATCCAAAAATAGACCAATCACGTTTCGTCCGGAACACACGCGGGGCGCGAAAGTCGTGTTTTTACCGAAACGCCACCCGAGTCGAAAGGTTCGATCTTTCGGGCACTGTCTCGAATTTCGATACCGAACTCACCGAACGTCTGGTCCTATGTGAAATCCAAAAATAGACCAATCACGTTTCGTCCGAACGTCTGGTCCTGTGTGAAATCCACAAATAGACCATTCACGTTTCGACCGGAACGTCCTACGGGCGGGAAAGTCTTATTTTTACCGAAACGCCACCCGAGTCGAAAGTTGCGATCTTCCGGGCACCGTCTCGAATTTCGATACCGAACTCAGGGAACGTCTGGACCTATGTGAAATCCACAAATAGACCATTCACGTTTCGTCCGGAACGTCCTACGGGCGGGAAAGTCTTATTTTTACCGAAACGCCACCCGAGTCGAAAGTTGCGATCTTTCGGGCACCGTCTCGAATTTCGATACCGAACTCACGGAACGTCTGGTCCTATGTGAAATCCAAAATTAGACCATTCACGTTCCGTCCGGAACGTCCTACGGGCGGAAAAGTCATTTTTTTACCGAAACGCCACCCGAGTCGAAAGTTGCGATCTTTCGGGCACCGTCTCGAATTTCGATACCGAACTCACCGAACGTCTGGTCCTGTGTGAAATCCAAAAATAGACCAATCACGTTTCGTCCGGAACACACGCGGGGCGCGAAAGTCGTGTTTTTACCGAAACGCCACCCGAGTCGAAAGTTGCGATCTTTCGGGCACCGTCTCGAATTTCGATACCGAACTCACCGAACGTCTGGTCCTGTGTGAAATCCAAAAATAGACCAATCACGTTTCGTCCGGAACACACGCGGGGCGCGAAAGTCGTGTTTTTACCGAAACGCCACCCGAGTCGAAAGTTGCGATCTTTCGGGCACCGTCTCGAATTTCGATACCGAACTCATCGAACGTCTGGTCCTGTGTGAAATCCAAAAATAAACCAATCACGTTTCGTCCGGAACACACGCGGGGCGCGAAAGTCGTGTTTTTACCGAAACGCCACCCGAGTCGAAAGTTGCGATCTTTCGGGCACCGTCTCGAATTTCGATACCGAACTCACCGAACGTCTGGTCCTGTGTGAAATCCAAAAATAGACCAATCACGTTTCGTCCGAACGTCTGGTCCTGTGTGAAATCCACAAATAGACCATTCACGTTTCGTCCGGAACGTCCTACGGGCGGGAAAGTCTTATTTTTACCGAAACGCCACCCGAGTCGAAAGTTGCGATCTTCCGGGCACCGTCTCGAATTTTGATACCGAACTCAGGGAACGTCTGGTCCTATGTGAAATCCACAAATAGACCATTCACGTTTCGTCCGGAACGTCCTACGGGCGGGAAAGTCTTATTTTTACCGAAACGCCACCCGAGTCGAAAGTTGCGATCTTTCGGGCACCATCTCGAATTTCGATACCGAACTCACGGAACGTCTGGTCCTATGTGAAATCCAAAATTAGACCATTCACGTTCCGTCCGGAACGTCCTACGGGCGGAAAAGTCGTGTTTTTACCGAAACGCCACCCGAGTCGAAAGTTGCGATCTTTCGGGCACCGTCTCGAATTTCGATACCCAACTCACCGAACGTCTGGTCCTGTGTGAAATCCAAAAATAGACCAATCACGTTTCGTCCGGAACACACGCGGGGCGCGAAAGTCGTGTTTTTATCGAAACGCCACCCGAGTCGAAAGTTGCGATCTTTCGGGCACCGTCTCGAATTTCGATACCGAACTTACCGAACGTCTGGTCATGTGTGAAATCCAAAAATAGACCAATCACGTTTCGTCCGGAACACACGCAGGGCACGAAAGTCGTGTTTTTACCGAAACGCCACCCGAGTCGAAAGTTGCGATCTTTCGGGCACCGTCTCGAATTTCGATACCGAACTCACCGAACGTCTGGTCCTGTGTGAAATCCAAAAATAGACCAATCACGTTTCGTCCGGAACACACGCGGGGCGCGAAAGTCGTGTTTTTATCGAAACGCCACCCGAGTCGAAAGCTGCGATCTTCCGGGCACCGTCTCGAATTTCGATACCGAACTCACCGAACGTCTGGTCCTGTGTGAAATCCAAATATAGGCCATTCACGTTTCGTCCGGAATGTCCTACTGGCGGAAAATCCGTGTTTTTACAGAAACGCCAACCGAGTCGAACGTTGCGATCTTTCGGGCACCGTCTCGAATTTCGATACCGAACTCACCGAACGTCTGGTCCTGTGTGAAATCCAAAAATAAACCAATCACGTTTCGTCCTTAACACACGTGGGGCGCGAAAGTCGTGTTTTTACCGAAACGCCACCCGAGTCGAAAGTTGCGATCTTTCGGGCACCGTCTCGAATTTCGATACCGAACTCACCGAACGTCTGGTCCTGTGTGAAATCCAAAAATAGACCAATCACGTTTCGTCCGAACGTCTGGTCCTGTGTGAAATCCACAAATAGACCATTCACGTTTCGTCCGGAACGTCCTACGGGCGGGAAAGTCTTATTTTTACCGAAACGCCACCCGACTCGAAAGTTCAGATCTTCCGGGCACCGTCTCGAATTTCGATACCGAACTCAGGGAACGTCTGGTCCTATGTGAAATCCACAAATAGACCATTCACGTTTCGTCCGGAACGTCCTACGGGCGGGAAAGTCTTATTTTTACCGAAACGCCACCCGAGTCGAAAGTTGCGATCTTTCGGGCACCGTCTCGAATTTCGATACCGAACTCACGGAACGTCTGGTCCTATGTGAAATCCAAAATTAGACCATTCACGTTCCGTCCGGAACGTCCTACGGGCGGAAAAGTCATTTTTTTACCGAAACGCCACCGGAGTCGAAAGTTGCGATCTTTCGGGCACCGTCTCGAATTTCGATGCCGAACTCACCGAACGTCTGGTCCTGTGTGAAATCCAAAAATAGACCAATCACGTTTCGTCCGGAACACACGCGGGGCGCGAAAGTCGTGTTTTTATCGAAACGCCACCCGAGTCGAAAGTTGCGATCTTTCGGGCACCGTCTCGAATTTCGATACCGAACTCACCGAACGTCTGGTCCTGTGTGAAATCCAAAAATAGACCAATAACGTTTCGTCCGGAACACACGCGGGGCACGAAAGTCGTGTTTTTACCGAAACGCCACCCGAGTCGAAAGTTGCGATCTTTCGGGCACCGTCTCGAATTTCGATACCGAACTCACCGAACGTCTGGTCCTGTGTCAAATCCAAAAATAGACCAATCACGTTTCGTCCGGAACACACGCGGGGCGCGAAAGTCGTGTTTTTACCGAAACGCCACCCGAGTCGAAAGGTTCGATCTTTCGGGCACTGTCTCGAATTTCGATACCGAACTCACCGAACGTCTGGTCCTATGTGAAATCCAAAAATAGACCAATCACGTTTCGTCCGAACGTCTGGTCCTGTGTGAAATCCACAAATAGACCATTCACGTTTCGACCGGAACGTCCTACGGGCGGGAAAGTCTTATTTTTAGCGAAACGCCACCCGAGTCGAAAGTTGCGATCTTCCGGGCACCGTCTCGAATTTCGATACCGAACTCAGGGAACGTCTGGACCTATGTGAAATCCACAAATAGACCATTCACGTTTCGTCCGGAACGTCCTACGGGCGGGAAAGTCTTATTTTTACCGAAACGCCACCCGAGTCGAAAGTTGCGATCTTTCGGGCACCGTCTCGAATTTCGATACCGAACTCACGGAACGTCTGGTCCTATGTGAAATCCAAAATTAGACCATTCACGTTCCGTCCGGAACGTCCTACGGGCGGAAAAGTCGTTTTTTTACCGAAACGCCACCCGAGTCGAAAGTTGCGATCTTTCGGGCACCGTCTCGAATTTCGATACCGAACTCACCGAACGTCTGGTCCTGTGTGAAATCCAAAAATAGACCAATCACGTTTCGTCCGGAACACACGCGGGGCGCGAAAGCCGTGTTTTTACCGAAACGCCACCCGAGTCGAAAGTTGCAATCTTTCGGGCACCGTCTCGAATTTCGATACCGAACTCACCGAACGTCTGGTCCTGTGTGAAATCCAAAAATAGACCAATCACGTTTCGTCCGGAACACACGCGGGGCGCGAAAGTCGTGTTTTTACCGAAACGCCACCCGAGTCGAAAGTTGCGATCTTTCGGGCACCGTCTCGAATTTCGATACCGAACTCACCGAACGTCTGGTCCTGTGTCAAATCCAAAAATAGACCAATCACGTTTCGTCCGGAACACACGCGGGGCGCGAAAGTCGTGTTTTTATCGAAACGCCACCCGAGTCGAAAGTTGCGATCTTTCGGGCACCGTCTCGAATTTCGATACCGAACTCACCGAACGTCTGGTCCTGTGTGAAATCCAAATATAGGCCATTCACGTTTCGTCCGGAACGTCCTACGGGCGGGAAAGTCGTGTTTTTACCGAAACGCCACCCGAGTCGAAAGTTGCGATCTTTCGGGCACCGTCTCGAATTTCGATACCCAACTCACCGAACGTCTGGTCCTGTGTGAAATCCAAAAATAGACCAATCACGTTTCGTCCGGAACACACGCGGGGCGCGAAAGTCGTGTTTTTATCGAAACGCCACCCGAGTCGAAAGTTGCGATCTTTCGGGCACCGTCTCGAATTTCGATACCGAACTTACCGAACGTCTGGTCCTGTGTGAAATCCAAAAATAGACCAATCACGTTTCGTCCGGAACACACGCGGGGCACGAAAGTCGTGTTTTTACCGAAACGCCACCGGAGTCGAAAGTTGCGATCTTTCGGGCACCGTCTCGAATTTCGATACCGAACTCACCGAACGTCTGGTCCTGTGTGAAATCCAAAAATAGACCAATCACGTTTTGTCCGGAACACACGCGGGGCACGAAAGTCGTGTTTTTATCGAAACGCCACCCGAGTCGAAAGTTGCGATCTTTCGGGCACCGTCTCGAATTTCGATACCGAACTCACCGAACGTCTGGTCCTGTGTGAAATCCAAAAATAGACCAATAACGTTTCGTCCGGAACACACGCGGGGCACGAAAGTCGTGTTTTTACCGAAACGCCACCCGAGTCGAAAGTTGCGATCTTTCGGGCACCGTCTCGAATTTCGATACCGAACTCACCGAACGTCTGGTCCTGTGTGAAATCCAAAAATAGACCAATCACGTTTCGTCCGGAACACACGCGGGGCGCGAAAGTCGTGTTTTTACCGAAACGCCACCCGAGTCGAAAGGTTCGATCTTTCGGGCACTGTCTCGAATTTCGATACCGAACTCACCGAACGTCTGGTCCTATGTGAAATCCAAAAATAGACCAATCACGTTTCGTCCGAACGTCTGGTCCTGTGTGAAATCCACAAATAGACCATTCACGTTTCGACCGGAACGTCCTACGGGCGGGAAAGTCTTATTTTTACCGAAACGCCACCCGAGTCGAAAGTTGCGATCTTCCGGGCACCGTCTCGAATTTCGATACCGAACTCAGGGAACGTCTGGACCTATGTGAAATCCACAAATAGACCATTCACGTTTCGTCCGGAACGTCCTACGGGCGGGAAAGTCTTATTTTTACCGAAACGCCACCCGAGTCGAAAGTTGCGATCTTTCGGGCACCGTCTCGAATTTCGATACCGAACTCACGGAACGTCTGGTCCTATGTGAAATCCAAAATTAGACCATTCACGTTCCGTCCGGAACCTCCTACGGGCGGAAAAGTCATTTTTTTACCGAAACGCCACCGGAGTCGAAAGTTGCGATCTTTCGGGCACCGTCTCGAATTTCGATACCGAACTCACCGAACGTCTGGTCCTGTGTGAAATCCAAAAATAGACCAATCACGTTTCGTCCGGAACACACGCGGGGCGCGAAAGTCGTGTTTTTATCGAAACGCCACCCGAGTCGAAAGTTGCGATCTTTCGGGCACCGTCTCGAATTTCGATACCGAACTCACCGAACGTCTGGTCCTGTGTGAAATCCAAAAATAGACCAATAACGTTTCGTCCGGAACACAC
Organism: Arctostaphylos glauca; assembly: GCA_019985065.2. Taxonomy (NCBI): domain Eukaryota; kingdom Viridiplantae; phylum Streptophyta; class Magnoliopsida; order Ericales; family Ericaceae; genus Arctostaphylos; species Arctostaphylos glauca. Next base: position 1,224,880 of record JAHSPW020000022.1, read on the forward strand.
GCGGGGCACGAAAGTCGTGTTTTTACCGAAACGCCACCCGAGTCGAAAGTTGCGATCTTTCGGGCACCGTCTCGAATTTCGATACCGAACTCACCGAACGTCTGGTCCTGTGTCAAGTCCAAAAATAGACCAATCACGTTTCGTCCGGAACACACGCGGGGCGCGAAAGTCGTGTTTTTACCGAAACGCCACCCGAGTCGAAAGGTTCGATCTTTCGGGCACTGTCTCGAATTTCGATACCGAACTCACCGAACGTCTGGTCCTATGTGAAATCCAAAAATAGACCAATCACGTTTCGTCCGAACGTCTGGTCCTGTGTGAAATCCACAAATAGACCATTCACGTTTCGACCGGAACGTCCTACGGGCGGGAAAGTCTTATTTTTACCGAAACGCCACCCGAGTCGAAAGTTGCGATCTTCCGGGCACCGTCTCGAATTTCGATACCGAACTCAGGGAACCTCTGGACCTATGTGAAATCCACAAATAGACCATTCACGTTTCGTCCGGAACGTCCTACGGGCGGGAAAGTCTTATTTTTACCGAAACGCCACCCGAGTCGAAAGTTGCGATCTTTCGGGCACCGTCTCGAATTTCGATACCGAACTCACGGAACGTCTGGTCCTATGTGAAATCCAAAATTAGACCATTCACGTTCCGTCCGGAACGTCCTACGGGCGGAAAAGTCGTTTTTTTACCGAAACGCCACCCGAGTCGAAAGTTGCGATCTTTCGGGCACCGTCTCGGATTTCGATACCGAACTCACCGAACGTCTGGTCCTGTGTGAAATCCAAAAATAGACCAATCACATTTCGTCCGGAACACACGCGGGGCGCGAAAGTCGTGTTTTTACCGAAACGCCACCCGAGTCGAAAGTTGCGATCTTTCGGGCACCGTCTCGAATTTCGATACCGAACTCACCGAACGTCTGGTCCTGTGTGAAATCCAAAAATAGACCAATCACGTTTCGTCCGGAACACACGCGGGGCGCGAAAGTCGTGTTTTTACCGAAACGCCACCCGAGTCGAAAGTTGCGATCTTTCGGGCACCGTCTCGAATTTCGATACCGAACTCACCGAACGTCTGGTCCTGTGTCAAATCCAAAAATAGACCAATCACGTTTCGTCCGGAACACACGCGGGGCGCGAAAGTCGTGTTTTTATCGAAACGCCACCCGAGTCGAAAGTTGCGATCTTTCGGGCACCGTCTCGAATTTCGATACCGAACTCACCGAACGTCTGGTCCTGTGTGAAATCCAAAAATAGACCAATAACGTTTCGTCCGGAACACACGCGGGGCACGAAAGTCATGTTTTTACCGAAACGCCACCCGAGTCGAAAGTTGCGATCTTTCGGGCACCGTCTCGAATTTCGATACCGAACTCACCGAACGTCTGGTCCTGTGTCAAATCCAAAAATAGACCAATCACGTTTCGTCCGGAACACACGCGGGGCGCGAAAGTCGTGTTTTTACCGAAACGCCACCCGAGTCGAAAGGTTCGATCTTTCGGGCACTGTCTCGAATTTCGATACCGAACTCACCGAACGTCTGGTCCTATGTGAAATCCAAAAATAGACCAATCACGTTTCGTCCGAACGTCTGGTCCTGTGTGAAATCCACAAATAGACCATTCACGTTTCGACCGGAACGTCCTACGGGCGGGAAAGTCTTATTTTTACCGAAACGCCACCCGAGTCGAAAGTTGCGATCTTCCGGGCACCGTCTCGAATTTCGATACCGAACTCAGGGAACGTCTGGACCTATGTGAAATCCACAAATAGACCATTCACGTTTCGTCCGGAACGTCCTACGGGCGGGAAAGTCTTATTTTTACCGAAACGCCACCCGAGTCGAAAGTTGCGATCTTTCGGGCACCGTCTCGAATTTCGATACCGAACTCACGGAACGTCTGGTCCTATGTGAAATCCAAAATTAGACCATTCACGTTCCGTCCGGAACGTCCTACGGGCGGAAAAGTCGTTTTTTTACCGAAACGCCACCCGAGTCGAAAGTTGCGATCTTTCGGGCACCGTCTCGAATTTCGATACCGAACTCACCGAACGTCTGGTCCTGTGTGAAATCCAAAAATAGACCAATCACGTTTCGTCCGGAACACACGCGGGGCGCGAAAGTCGTGTTTTTACCGAAACGCCACCCGAGTCGAAAGTTGCAATCTTTCGGGCACCGTCTCGAATTTCGATACCGAACTCACCGAACGTCTGGTCCTGTGTGAAATCCAAAAATAGACCAATCACGTTTCGTCCGGAACACACGCGGGGCGCGAAAGTCGTGTTTTTACCGAAACGCCACCCGAGTCGAAAGTTGCGATCTTTCGGGCACCGTCTCGAATTTCGATACCGAACTCACCGAACGTCTGGTCCTGTGTCAAATCCAAAAATAGACCAATCACGTTTCGTCCGGAACACACGCGGGGCGCGAAGGTCGTGTTTTTATCGAAACGCCACCCGAGTCGAAAGTTGCGATCTTTCGGGCACCGTCTCGAATTTCGATACCGAACTCACCGAACGTCTGGTCCTGTGTGAAATCCAAATATAGGCCATTCACGTTTCGTCCGGAACGTCCTACGGGCGGGAAAGTCGTGTTTTTACCGAAACGCCACCCGAGTCGAAAGTTGCGATCTTTCGGGCACCGTCTCGAATTTCGATACCCAACTCACCGAACGTCTGGTCCTGTGTGAAATCCAAAAATAGACCAATCACGTTTCGTCCGGAACACACGCGGGGCGCGAAAGTCGTGTTTTTATCGAAACGCCACCCGAGTCGAAAGTTGCGATCTTTCGGGCACCGTCTCGAATTTCGATACCGAACTTACCGAACGTCTGGTCCTGTGTGAAATCCAAAAATAGACCAATCACGTTTCGTCCGGAACACACGCGGGGCACGAAAGTCGTGTTTTTACCGAAACGCCACCGGAGTCGAAAGTTGCGATCTTTCGGGCACCGTCTCGAATTTCGATACCGAACTCACCGAACGTCTGGTCCTGTGTGAAATCCAAAAATAGACCAATCACGTTTTGTCCGGAACACACGCGGGGCGCGAAAGTCGTGTTTTTATCGAAACGCCACCCGAGTCGAAAGTTGCGATCTTTCGGGCACCGTCTCGAATTTCGATACCGAACTCACCGAACGTCTGGTCCTGTGTGAAATCCAAAAATAGACCAATAACGTTTCGTCCGGAACACACGCGGGGCACGAAAGTCGTGTTTTTACCGAAACGCCACCCGAGTCGAAAGTTGCGATCTTTCGGGCACCGTCTCGAATTTCGATACCGAACTCACCGAACGTCTGGTCCTGTGTGAAATCCAAAAATAGACCAATCACGTTTCGTCCGGAACACACGCGGGGCGCGAAAGTCGTGTTTTTACCGAAACGCCACCCGAGTCGAAAGGTTCGATCTTTCGGGCACTGTCTCGAATTTCGATACCGAACTCACCGAACGTCTGGTCCTATGTGAAATCCAAAAATAGACCAATCACGTTTCGTCCGAACGTCTGGTCCTGTGTGAAATCCACAAATAGACCATTCACGTTTCGACCGGAACGTCCTACGGGCGGGAAAGTCTTATTTTTACCGAAACGCCACCCGAGTCGAAAGTTGCGATCTTCCGGGCACCGTCTCGAATTTCGATACCGAACTCAGGGAACGTCTGGACCTATGTGAAATCCACAAATAGACCATTCACGTTTCGTCCGGAACGTCCTACGGGCGGGAAAGTCTTATTTTTACCGAAACGCCACCCGAGTCGAAAGTTGCGATCTTTCGGGCACCGTCTCGAATTTCGATACCGAACTCACGGAACGTCTGGTCCTATGTGAAATCCAAAATTAGACCATTCACGTTCCGTCCGGAACCTCCTACGGGCGGAAAAGTCATTTTTTTACCGAAACGCCACCGGAGTCGAAAGTTGCGATCTTTCGGGCACCGTCTCGAATTTCGATACCGAACTCACCGAACGTCTGGTCCTGTGTGAAATCCAAAAATAGACCAATCACGTTTCGTCCGGAACACACGCGGGGCGCGAAAGTCGTGTTTTTATCGAAACGCCACCCGAGTCGAAAGTTGCGATCTTTCGGGCACCGTCTCGAATTTCGATACCGAACTCACCGAACGTCTGGTCCTGTGTGAAATCCAAAAATAGACCAATAACGTTTCGTCCGGAACACACGCGGGGCACGAAAGTCGTGTTTTTACCGAAACGCCACCCGAGTCGAAAGTTGCGATCTTTCGGGCACCGTCTCGAATTTCGATACCGAACTCACCGAACGTCTGGTCCTGTGTCAAGTCCAAAAATAGACCAATCACGTTTCGTCCGGAACACACGCGGGGCGCGAAAGTCGTGTTTTTACCGAAACGCCACCCGAGTCGAAAGGTTCGATCTTTCGGGCACTGTCTCGAATTTCGATACCGAACTCACCGAACGTCTGGTCCTATGTGAAATCCAAAATTAGACCATTCACGTTCCGTCCGGAACGTCCTACGGGCGGAAAAGTCGTTTTTTTTACCGAAACGCCACCCGAGTCGAAAGTTGCGATCTTTCGGGCACCGTCTCGGATTTCGATACCGAACTCACCGAACGTCTGGTCCTGTGTGAAATCCAAAAATAGACCAATCACATTTCGTCCGGAACACACGCGGGGCGCGAAAGTCGTGTTTTTACCGAAACGCCACCCGAGTCGAAAGTTGCGATCTTTCGGGCACCGTCTCGAATTTCGATACCGAACTCACCGAACGTCTGGTCCTGTGTGAAATCCAAAAATAGACCAATCACGTTTCGTCCGGAACACACGCGGGGCGCGAAAGTCGTGTTTTTACCGAAACGCCACCCGAGTCGAAAGTTGCGATCTTTCGGGCACCGTCTCGAATTTCGATACCGAACTCACCGAACGTCTGGTCCTGTGTCAAATCCAAAAATAGACCAATCACGTTTCGTCCGGAACACACGCGGGGCGCGAAAGTCGTGTTTTTATCGAAACGCCACCCGAGTCGAAAGTTGCGATCTTTCGGGCACCGTCTCGAATTTCGATACCGAACTCACCGAACGTCTGGTCCTGTGTGAAATCCAAATATAGGCCATTCACGTTTCGTCCGGAACGTCCTACGGGCGGGAAAGTCGTGTTTTTACCGAAACGCCACCCGAGTCGAAAGTTGCGATCTTTCGGGCACCGTCTCGAATTTCGATACCCAACTCACCGAACGTCTGGTCCTGTGTGAAATCCAAAAATAGACCAATCACGTTTCGTCCAGAACACACGCGGGGCGCGAAAGTCGTGTTTTTATCGAAACGCCACCCGAGTCGAAAGTTGCGATCTTTCGGGCACCGTCTCGAATTTCGATACCGAACTTACCGAACGTCTGGTCCTGTGTGAAATCCAAAAATAGACCAATCACGTTTCGTCCGGAACACACGCGGGGCACGAAAGTCGTGTTTTTACCGAAACGCCACCGGAGTCGAAAGTTGCGATCTTTCGGGCACCGTCTCGAATTTCGATACCGAACTCACCGAACGTCTGGTCCTGTGTGAAATCCAAAAATAGACCAATCACGTTTCGTCCGGAACACACGCGGGGCGCGAAAGTCGTGTTTTTATCGAAACGCCACCCGAGTCGAAAGTTGCGATCTTTCGGGCACCGTCTCGAATTTCGATACCGAACTCACCGAACGTCTGGTCCTGTGTGAAATCCAAAAATAGACCAATAACGTTTCGTCCGGAACACACGCGGGGCACGAAAGTCGTGTTTTTACCGAAACGCCACCCGAGTCGAAAGTTGCGATCTTTCGGGCACCGTCTCGAATTTCGATACCGAACTCACCGAACGTCTGGTCCTGTGTCAAGTCCAAAAATAGACCAATCACGTTTCGTCCGGAACACACGCGGGGCGCGAAAGTCGTGTTTTTACCGAAACGCCACCCGAGTCGAAAGGTTCGATCTTTCGGGCACTGTCTCGAATTTCGATACCGAACTCACCGAACGTCTGGTCCTATGTGAAATCCAAAAATAGACCAATCACGTTTCGTCCGAACGTCTGGTCCTGTGTGAAATCCACAAATAGACCATTCACGTTTCGACCGGAACGTCCTACGGGCGGGAAAGTCTTATTTTTACCGAAACGCCACCCGAGTCGAAAGTTGCGATCTTCCGGGCACCGTCTCGAATTTCGATACCGAACTCAGGGAACCTCTGGACCTATGTGAAATCCAGAAATAGACCATTCACGTTTCGTCCGGAACGTCCTACGGGCGGGAAAGTCTTATTTTTACCGAAACGCCACCCGAGTCGAAAGTTGCGATCTTTCGGGCACCGTCTCGAATTTCGATACCGAACTCACGGAACGTCTGGTCCTATGTGAAATCCAAAATTAGACCATTCACGTTCCGTCCGGAACGTCCTACGGGCGGAAAAGTCGTTTTTTTACCGAAACGCCACCCGAGTCGAAAGTTGCGATCTTTCGGGCACCGTCTCGGATTTCGATACCGAACTCACCGAACGTCTGGTCCTGTGTGAAATCCAAAAATAGACCAATCACATTTCGTCCGGAACACACGCGGGGCGCGAAAGTCGTGTTTTTACCGAAACGCCACCCGAGTCGAAAGTTGCGATCTTTCGGGCACCGTCTCGAATTTCGATACCGAACTCACCGAACGTCTGGTCCTGTGTGAAATCCAAAAATAGACCAATCACGTTTCGTCCGGAACACACGCGGGGCGCGAAAGTCGTGTTTTTACCGAAACGCCACCCGAGTCGAAAGTTGCGATCTTTCGGGCACCGTCTCGAATTTCGATACCGAACTCACCGAACGTCTGGTCCTGTGTCAAATCCAAAAATAGACCAATCACGTTTCGTCCGGAACACACGCGGGGCGCGAAAGTCGTGTTTTTATCGAAACGCCACCCGAGTCGAAAGTTGCGATCTTTCGGGCACCGTCTCGAATTTCGATACCGAACTCACCGAACGTCTGGTCCTGTGTGAAATCCAAATATAGGCCATTCACGTTTCGTCCGGAACGTCCTACGGGCGGGAAAGTCGTGTTTTTACCGAAACGCCACCCGAGTCGAAAGTTGCGATCTTTCGGGCACCGTCTCGAATTTCGATACCCAACTCACCGAACGTCTGGTCCTGTGTGAAATCCAAAAATAGACCAATCACGTTTCGTCCAGAACACACGCGGGGCGCGAAAGTCGTGTTTTTATCGAAACGCCACCCGAGTCGAAAGTTGCGATCTTTCGGGCACCGTCTCGAATTTCGATACCGAACTTACCGAACGTCTGGTCCTGTGTGAAATCCAAAAATAGACCAATCACGTTTCGTCCGGAACACACGCGGGGCACGAAAGTCGTGTTTTTACCGAAACGCCACCGGAGTCGAAAGTTGCGATCTTTCGGGCACCGTCTCGAATTTCGATACCGAACTCACCGAACGTCTGGTCCTGTGTGAAATCCAAAAATAGACCAATCACGTTTCGTCCGGAACACACGCGGGGCGCGAAAGTCGTGTTTTTATCGAAACGCCACCCGAGTCGAAAGTTGCGATCTTTCGGGCACCGTCTCGAATTTCGATACCGAACTCACCGAACGTCTGGTCCTGTGTGAAATCCAAAAATAGACCAATAACGTTTCGTCCGGAACACACGCGGGGCACGAAAGTCGTGTTTTTACCGAAACGCCACCCGAGTCGAAAGTTGCGATCTTTCGGGCACCGTCTCGAATTTCGATACCGAACTCACCGAACGTCTGGTCCTGTGTGAAATCCAAAAATAGACCAATCACGTTTCGTCCGGAACACACGCGGGGCGCGAAAGTCGTGTTTTTACCGAAACGCCACCCGAGTCGAAAGTTGCGATCTTTCGGGCACCGTCTCGAATTTCGATACCGAACTCACCGAACGTCTGGTCCTGTGTGAAATCCAAAAATAGACCAATCACGTTTCGTCCGGAACACACGCGGGGCGCGAAAGTCGTGTTTTTATCGAAACGCCACCCGAGTCGAAAGTTGCGATCTTTCGGGCACCGTCTCGAATTTCGATACCGAACTCACCGAACGTCTGGTCCTGTGTGAAATCCAAATATAGGCCATTCACGTTTCGTCCGGAACGTCCTACGGGCGGGAAAGTCGTGTTTTTACCGAAACGCCACCCGAGTCGAAAGTTGCGATCTTTCGGGCACCGTCTCGAATTTCGATACCCAACTCACCGAACGTCTGGTCCTGTGTGAAATCCAAAAATAGACCAATCACGTTTCGTCCAGAACACACGCGGGGCGCGAAAGTCGTGTTTTTATCGAAACGCCACCCGAGTCGAAAGTTGCGATCTTTCGGGCACCGTCTCGAATTTCGATACCGAACTTACCGAACGTCTGGTCCTGTGTGAAATCCAAAAATAGACCAATCACGTTTCGTCCGGAACACACGCGGGGCACGAAAGTCGTGTTTTTACCGAAACGCCACCGGAGTCGAAAGTTGCGATCTTTCGGGCACCGTCTCGAATTTCGATACCGAACTCACCGAACGTCTGGTCCTGTGTGAAATCCAAAAATAGACCAATCACGTTTCGTCCGGAACACACGCGGGGCGCGAAAGTCGTGTTTTTATCGAAACGCCACCCGAGTCGAAAGTTGCGATCTTTCGGGCACCGTCTCGAATTTCGATACCGAACTCACCGAACGTCTGGTCCTGTGTGAAATCCAAAAATAGACCAATAACGTTTCGTCCGGAACACACGCGGGGCACGAAAGTCGTGTTTTTACCGAAACGCCACCCGAGTCGAAAGTTGCGATCTTTCGGGCACCGTCTCGAATTTCGATACCGAACTCACCGAACGTCTGGTCCTGTGTGAAATCCAAAAATAGACCAATCACGTTTCGTCCGGAACACACGCGGGGCGCGAAAGTCGTGTTTTTACCGAAACGCCACCCGAGTCGAAAGTTGCGATCTTTCGGGCACCGTCTCGAATTTCGATACCGAACTCACCGAACGTCTGGTCCTGTGTGAAATCCAAAAATAGACCAATCACGTTTCGTCCGGAACACACGCGGGGCGCGAAAGTCGTGTTTTTACCGAAACGCCACCCGAGTCGAAAGTTGCGATCTTTCGGGCACCGTCTCGAATTTCGATACCGAACTCACCGAACGTCTGGTCCTGTGTCAAATCCAAAAATAGACCAATCACGTTTCGTCCGGAACACACGCGGGGCGCGAAAGTCGTGTTTTTATCGAAACGCCACCCGAGTCGAAAGTTGCGATCTTTCGGGCACCGTCTCGAATTTCGATACCGAACTCACCGAACGTCTGGTCCTGTGTGAAATCCAAAAATAGACCAATAACGTTTCGTCCGGAACACACGCGGGGCACGAAAGTCGTGTTTTTACCGAAACGCCACCCGAGTCGAAAGTTGCGATCTTTCGGGCACCGTCTCGAATTTCGATACCGAACTCACCGAACGTCTGGTCCTGTGTCAAATCCAAAAATAGACCAATCACGTTTCGTCCGGAACACACGCGAGGCGCGAAAGTCGTGTTTTTATCGAAACGCCACCCGAGTCGAAAGTTGCGATCTTTCGGGCACCGTCTCGAATTTCGATACCGAACTCACCGAACGTCTGGTCCTGTGTGAAATCCAAATATAGGCCATTCACGTTTCGTCCGGAACGTCCTACGGGCGGGAAAGTCGTGTTTTTACCGAAACGCCACCCGAGTCGAAAGTTGCGATCTTTCGGGCACCGTCTCGAATTTCGATACCCAACTCACCGAACGTCTGGTCCTGTGTGAAATCCAAAAATAGACCAATCACGTTTCGTCCGGAACACACGCGGGGCGCGAAAGTCGTGTTTTTATCGAAACGCCACCCGAGTCGAAAGTTGCGATCTTTCGGGCACCGTCTCGAATTTCGATACCGAACTTACCGAACGTCTGGTCCTGTGTGAAATCCAAAAATAGACCAATCACGTTTCGTCCGGAACACACGCGGGGCACGAAAGTCGTGTTTTTACCGAAACGCCACCGGAGTCGAAAGTTGCGATCTTTCGGGCACCGTCTCGAATTTCGATACCGAACTCACCGAACGTCTGGTCCTGTGTGAAATCCAAAAATAGACCAATCACGTTTCGTCCGGAACACACGCGGGGCGCGAAAGTCGTGTTTTTATCGAAACGCCACCCGAGTCGAAAGTTGCGATCTTTCGGGCACCGTCTCGAATTTCGATACCGAACTCACCGAACGTCTGGTCCTGTGTGAAATCCAAAAATAGACCAATAACGTTTCGTCCGGAACACACGCGTGGCACGAAAGTCGTGTTTTTACCGAAACGCCACCCGAGTCGAAAGTTGCGATCTTTCGGGCACCGTCTCGAATTTCGATACCGAACTCACCGAACGTCTGGTCCTGTGTGAAATCCAAAAATAGACCAATCACGTTTCGTCCGGAACACACGCGGGGCGCGAAAGTCGTGTTTTTACCGAAACGCCACCCGAGTCGAAAGGTTCGATCTTTCGGGCACTGTCTCGAATTTCGATACCGAACTCACCGAACGTCTGGTCCTATGTGAAATCCAAAAATAGACCAATCACGTTTCGTCCGAACGTCTGGTCCTGTGTGAAATCCACAAATAGACCATTCACGTTTCGACCGGAACGTCCTACGGGCGGGAAAGTCTTATTTTTACCGAAACGCCACCCGAGTCGAAAGTTGCGATCTTCCGGGCACCGTCTCGAATTTCGATACCGAACTCAGGGAACGTCTGGACCTATGTGAAATCCACAAATAGACCATTCACGTTTCGTCCGGAACGTCCTACGGGCGGGAAAGTCTTATTTTTACCGAAACGCCACCCGAGTCGAAAGTTGCGATCTTTCGGGCACCGTCTCGAATTTCGATACCGAACTCACGGAACGTCTGGTCCTATGTGAAATCCAAAATTAGACCATTCACGTTCCGTCCGGAACGTCCTACGGGCGGAAAAGTCATTTTTTTACCGAAACGCCACCCGAGTCGAAAGTTGCGATCTTTCGGGCACCGTCTCGAATTTCGATACCGAACTCACCGAACGTCTGGTCCTGTGTGAAATCCAAAAATAGACCAATCACGTTTCGTCCGAAACACACGCGGGGCGCGAAAGTCGTGTTTTTACCGAAACGCCACCCGAGTCGAAAGTTGCGATCTTTCGGGCACCGTCTCGAATTTCGATACCGAACTCACCGAACGTCTGGTCCTGTGTGAAATCCAAAAATAGACCAATCACGTTTCGTCCGGAACACACGCGGGGCGCGAAAGTCGTGTTTTTACCGAAACGCCACCCGAGTCGAAAGTTGCGATCTTTCGGGCACCGTCTCGAATTTCGATACCGAACTCACCGAACGTCTGGTCCTGTGTCAAATCCAAAAATAGACCAATCACGTTTCGTCCGGAACACACGCGGGGCGCGAAAGTCGTGTTTTTATCGAAACGCCACCCGAGTCGAAAGTTGCGATCTTTCGGGCACCGTCTCGAATTTCGATACCGAACTCACCGAACGTCTGGTCCTGTGTGAAATCCAAAAATAGACCAATCACGTTTCGTCCGGAACACACGCGGGGCACGAAAGTCGTGTTTTTACCGAAACGCCACCCGAGTCGAAAGTTGCGATCTTTCGGGCACCGTCTCGAATTTCGATACCGAACTCACCGAACGTCCGGTCCTGTGTGAAATCCAAAAATAGACCAATCACGTTTCGTCCGGAACACACGCGGGGCGCGAAAGTCGTGTTTTTATCGAAACGCCACCCGAGTCGAAAGCTGCGATCTTCCGGGCACCGTCTCGAATTTCGATACCGAACTCACCGAACGTCTGGTCCTGTGTGAAATCCAAATATAGGCCATTCGCGTTCCGTCCGGAACGTCCTACGGGCGGAAAAGTCATTTTTTTACCGAAACGCCACCCGAGTCGAAAGTTGCGATCTTCCGGGCACCGTCTCGAATTTCGATACCGAACTCAGGGAACGTCTGGTCCTATGTGAAATCCACAAATAGACCATTCACGTTTCGTCCGGAACGTCCTACGGGCGGGAAAGTTTTATTTTTACCGAAACGCCACCCGAGTCGAAAGTTGCGACCTTTCGGGCACCGTCTCGCATTTCGATACCGAACTCACGGAACGTCTGGTCCTATGTGAAATCCAAATTAGACCATTCACGTTCCGTCCGGAACGTCCTACGGTCGGAAAAGTCATTTTTTTACCGAAACGCCACCCGAGTCGAAAGTTGCGATCTTTCGGGCACCGTCTCGAATTTCGATACCGAACTCACCGAACGTCTGGTCCTGTGTGAAATCCAAAAATAGACCAATCACGTTTCGTCCGGAACACACGCGGGGCGCGAAAGTCGTGTTTTTACTGAAACGCCACCCGAGTCGAAAGTTGCGATCTTTCGGCCACCGTCTCGAATTTGGATACCGAACTCACCGAACGTCTGGTCCTGTGTCAAATCCAAAAATAGACCAATCACGTTTCGTCCGGAACACACGCGGGGCGCGAAAGTCGTGTTTTTATCGAAACGCCACCCGAGTCGAAAGTTGCGATCTTTTGGGCACCGTCTCGAATTTCGATACCGAACTCACCGAACGTCTGGTCCTGTGTGAAATCCAAATATAGGCCATTCACGTTTCGTCCGGAACGTCCTACGGGCGGGAAAGTCGTGTTTTTACCGAAACGCCACCCGAGTCGAAAGTTGCGATCTTTCGGGCACCGTCTCGAATTTCGATACCGAACTCACCGAACGTCTGGTCCTGTGTGAAATCCAAAAATAGACCAATCACGTTTCGTCCGGAACACACGCGGGGCGCGAAAGTCGTGTTTTTATCGAAACGCCACCCGAGTCGAAAGTTGCGATCTTTCGGGCACCGTCTCGAATTTCGATACCGAACTCACCGAACGTCTGGTCCTGTGTGAAATCCAAAAATAGACCAATCACGTTTCGTCCGGAACACACGCGGGGCACGAAAGTCGTGTTTTTACCGAAACGCCACCCGAGTCGAAAGTTGCGATCTTTCGGGCACCGTCTCGAATTTCGATACCGAACTCACCGAACGTCTGGTCCTGTGTGAAATCCAAATATAGGACATTCACGTTTCGTCCGGAACGTCCTACGGGCGGGAAAGTCGTGTTTTTACCGAAACGCCACCCGAGTCGAAAGTTGCGATCTTTCGGGCACCGTCTCGAATTTCGATACCCAACTCACGGAACGTCTGGTCCTATGTGAAATCCAAAATTAGACCATTCACGTTCCGTCCGGAACGTCCTATGGGCGGAAAAGTCATTTTTTTACCGAAACGCCACCCGAGTCGAAAGTTGCGATCTTTCGGGCACCGTCTCGAATTTCGATACCGAACTCACCGAACGTCTGGTCCTGTGTGAAATCCAAAAATAGACCAATCACGTTTCGTCCGGAACACACGCGGGGCGCGAAAGTCGTGTTTTTATCGAAACGCCACCCGAGTCGAAAGTTGCGATCTTTCGGGCACCGTCTCGAATTTCGATACCGAACTCACCGAACGTCTGGTCCTGTGTGAAATCCAAAAATAGACCAATCACGTTTCGTCCAGAACACACGCGGGGCGCGAAAGTCGTGTTTTTACCGAAACGCCACCCGAGTCGAAAGTTGCGATCTTTCGGGCACTGTCTCGAATTTCGATACCAAACTCACCGAACGTCTGGTCCTGTGTCAAATCCAAAAATAGACCAATCACGTTTCGTCCGGAACACACGCGGGGCGCGAAAGTCGTGTTTTTATCGAAACGCCACCCGAGTCGAAAGTTGCGATCTTTCGGGCACCGTCTCGAATTTCGATACCGAACTCACCGAACGTCTGGTCCTGTGTGAAATCCAAATATAGGCCATTCACGTTTCGTCCGGAACGTCCTACGGGCGGGAAAGTCGTGTTTTTACCGAAACGCCACCCGAGTCGAAAGTTGCGATCTTTCGGGCACCGTCTCGAATTTCGATACCCAACTCACCGAACGTCTGGTCCTGTGTGAAATCCAAAAATAGACCAATCACGTTTCGTCCGGAACACACGCGGGGCGCGAAAGTCGTGTTTTTATCGAAACGCCACCCGAGTCGAAAGTTGCGATCTTTCGGGCACCGTCTCGAATTTCGATACCAAACTTACCGAACGTCTGGTCCTGTGTGAAATCCAAAAATAGACCAATCACGTTTCGTCCGGAACACACGCGGGGCACGAAAGTCGTGTTTTTACCGAAACGCCACCGGAGTCGAAAGTTGCGATCTTTCGGGCACCGTCTCGAATTTCGATACCGAACTCACCGAACGTCTGGTCCTGTGTGAAATCCAAAAATAGACCAATCACGTTTCGTCCGGAACACACGCGGGGCGCGAAAGTCGTGTTTTTATCGAAACGCCACCCGAGTCGAAAGTTGCGATCTTTCGGGCACCGTCTCGAATTTCGATACCGAACTCACCGAACGTCTGGTCCTGTGTGAAATCCAAAAATAGACCAATAACGTTTCGTCCGGAACACACGCGGGGCACGAAAGTCGTGTTTTTACCGAAACGCCACCCGAGTCGAAAGTTGCGATCTTTCGGGCACCGTCTCGAATTTCGATACCGAACTCACCGAACGTCTGGTCCTGTGTGAAATCCAAAAATAGACCAATCACGTTTCGTCCGGAACACACGCGGGGCGCGAAAGTCGTGTTTTTACCGAAACGCCACCCGAGTCGAAAGGTTCGATCTTTCGGGCACTGTCTCGAATTTCGATACCGAACTCACCGAACGTCTGGTCCTATGTGAAATCCAAAAATAGACCAATCACGTTTCGTCCGAACGTCTGGTCCTGTGTGAAATCCACAAATAGACCATTCACGTTTCGACCGGAACGTCCTACGGGCGGGAAAGTCTTATTTTTACCGAAACGCCACCCGAGTCGAAAGTTGCGATCTTCCGGGCACCGTCTCGAATTTCGATACCGAACTCAGGGAACGTCTGGACCTATGTGAAATCCACAAATAGACCATTCACGTTTCGTCCGGAACGTCCTACGGGCGGGAAAGTCTTATTTTTACCGAAACGCCACCCGAGTCGAAAGTTGCGATCTTTCGGGCACCGTCTCGAATTTCGATACCGAACTCACGGAACGTCTGGTCCTATGTGAAATCCAAAATTAGACCATTCACGTTCCGTCCGGAACGTCCTACGGGCGGAAAAGTCATTTTTTTACCGAAACGCCACCCGAGTCGAAAGTTGCGATCTTTCGGGCACCGTCTCGAATTTCGATACCGAACTCACCGAACGTCTGGTCCTGTGTGAAATCCAAAAATAGACCAATCACGTTTCGTCCGAAACACACGCGGGGCGCGAAAGTCGTGTTTTTACCGAAACGCCACCCGAGTCGAAAGTTGCGATCTTTCGGGCACCGTCTCGAATTTCGATACCGAACTCACCGAACGTCTGGTCCTGTGTGAAATCCAAAAATAGACCAATCACGTTTCGTCCGGAACACACGCGGGGCGCGAAAGTCGTGTTTTTACCGAAACGCCACCCGAGTCGAAAGTTGCGATCTTTCGGGCACCGTCTCGAATTTCGATACCGAACTCACCGAACGTCTGGTCCTGTGTCAAATCCAAAAATAGACCAATCACGTTTCGTCCGGAACACACGCGGGGCGCGAAAGTCGTGTTTTTATCGAAACGCCACCCGAGTCGAAAGTTGCGATCTTTCGGGCACCGTCTCGAATTTCGATACCGAACTCACCGAACGTCTGGTCCTGTGTGAAATCCAAAAATAGACCAATCACGTTTCGTCCGGAACACACGCGGGGCACGAAAGTCGTGTTTTTACCGAAACGCCACCCGAGTCGAAAGTTGCGATCTTTCGGGCACCGTCTCGAATTTCGATACCGAACTCACCGAACGTCCGGTCCTGTGTGAAATCCAAAAATAGACCAATCACGTTTCGTCCGGAACACACGCGGGGCGCGAAAGTCGTGTTTTTATCGAAACGCCACCCGAGTCGAAAGCTGCGATCTTCCGGGCACCGTCTCGAATTTCGATACCGAACTCACCGAACGTCTGGTCCTGTGTGAAATCCAAATATAGGCCATTCACGTTCCGTCCGGAACGTCCTACGGGCGGAAAAGTCATTTTTTTACCGAAACGCCACCCGAGTCGAAAGTTGCGATCTTCCGGGCACCGTCTCGAATTTCGATACCGAACTCAGGGAACGTCTGGTCCTATGTGAAATCCACAAATAGACCATTCACGTTTCGTCCGGAACGTCCTACGGGCGGGAAAGTTTTATTTTTACCGAAACGCCACCCGAGTCGAAAGTTGCGACCTTTCGGGCACCGTCTCGCATTTCGATACCGAACTCACGGAACGTCTGGTCCTATGTGAAATCCAAATTAGACCATTCACGTTCCGTCCGGAACGTCCTACGGTCGGAAAAGTCATTTTTTTACCGAAACGCCACCCGAGTCGAAAGTTGCGATCTTTCGGGCACCGTCTCGAATTTCGATACCGAACTCACCGAACGTCTGGTCCTGTGTGAAATCCAAAAATAGACCAATCACGTTTCGTCCGGAACACACGCGGGGCGCGAAAGTCGTGTTTTTACTGAAACGCCACCCGAGTCGAAAGTTGCGATCTTTCGGGCACCGTCTCGAATTTGGATACCGAACTCACCGAACGTCTGGTCCTGTGTCAAATCCAAAAATAGACCAATCACGTTTCGTCCGGAACACACGCGGGGCGCGAAAGTCGTGTTTTTATCGAAACGCCACCCGAGTCGAAAGTTGCGATCTTTCGGGCACCGTCTCGAATTTCGATACCGAACTCACCGAACGTCTGGTCCTGTGTGAAATCCAAATATAGGCCATTCACGTTTCGTCCGGAACGTCCTACGGGCGGGAAAGTCGTGTTTTTACCGAAACGCCACCCGAGTCGAAAGTTGCGATCTTTCGGGCACCGTCTCGAATTTCGATACCGAACTCACCGAACGTCTGGTCCTGTGTGAAATCCAAAAATAGACCAATCACGTTTCGTCCGGAACACACGCGGGGCGCGAAAGTCGTGTTTTTATCGAAACGCCACCCGAGTCGAAAGTTGCGATCTTTCGGGCACCGTCTCGAATTTCGATACCGAACTCACCGAACGTCTGGTCCTGTGTGAAATCCAAAAATAGACCAATCACGTTTCGTCCGGAACACACGCGGGGCACGAAAGTCGTGTTTTTACCGAAACGCCACCCGAGTCGAAAGTTGCGATCTTTCGGGCACCGTCTCGAATTTCGATACCGAACTCACCGAACGTCTGGTCCTGTGTGAAATCCAAATATAGGACATTCACGTTTCGTCCGGAACGTCCTACGGGCGGGAAAGTCGTGTTTTTACCGAAACGCCACCCGAGTCGAAAGTTGCGATCTTTCGGGCACCGTCTCGAATTTCGATACCCAACTCACGGAACGTCTGGTCCTATGTGAAATCCAAAATTAGACCATTCACGTTCCGTCCGGAACGTCCTATGGGCGGAAAAGTCATTTTTTTACCGAAACGCCACCCGAGTCGAAAGTTGCGATCTTTCGGGCACCGTCTCGAATTTCGCTACCGAACTCACCGAACGTCTGGTCCTGTGTGAAATCCAAAAATAGACCAATCACGTTTCGTCCGGAACACACGCGGGGCGCGAAAGTCGTGTTTTTATCGAAACGCCACCCGAGTCGAAAGTTGCGATCTTTCGGACACCGTCTCGAATTTCGATACCGAACTCACCGAACGTCTGGTCCTGTGTGAAATCCAAAAATAGACCAATCACGTTTCGTCCGGAACACACGCGGGGCACGAAAGTCGTGTTTTTACCGAAACGCCACCCGAGTCGAAAGTTGCGATCTTTCGGGCACCGTCTCGAATTTCGATACCGAACTCACCGAACGTCTGGTCCTGTGTGAAATCCAAATATAGGACATTCACGTTTCGTCCGGAACGTCCTACGGGCGGGAAAGTCGTGTTTTTACCGAAACGACACCCGAGTCGAAAGTTGCGATCTTTCGGGCACCGTCTCGAATTTCGATACCCAACTCACGGAACGTCTGGTCCTATGTGAAATCCAAAATTAGACCATTCACGTTCCGTCCGGAACGTCCTATGGGCGGAAAAGTCATTTTTTTACCGAAACGCCACCCGAGTCGAAAGTTGCGATCTTTCGGGCACCGTCTCGAATTTCGATACCGAACTCACCGAACGTCTGGTCCTGTGTGAAATCCAAAAATAGACCAATAACGTTTCGTCCGGAACACACGCGGGGCACGAAAGTCGTGTTTTTACCGAAACGCCACCCGAGTCGAAAGTTGCGATCTTTCGGGCACCGTCTCGAATTTCGATACCGAACTCACCGAACGTCTGGTCCTGTGTGAAATCCAAAAATAGACCAATCACGTTTCGTCCGGAACACACGCGGGGCGCGAAAGTCGTGTTTTTACCGAAACGCCACCCGAGTCGAAAGGTTCGATCTTTCGGGCACTGTCTCGAATTTCGATACCGAACTCACCGAACGTCTGGTCCTATGTGAAATCCAAAAATAGACCAATCACGTTTCGTCCGAACGTCTGGTCCTGTGTGAAATCCACAAATAGACCATTCACGTTTCGACCGGAACGTCCTACGGGCGGGAAAGTCTTATTTTTACCGAAACGCCACCCGAGTCGAAAGTTGCGATCTTCCGGGCACCGTCTCGAATTTCGATACCGAACTCAGGGAACGTCTGGACCTATGTGAAATCCACAAATAGACCATTCACGTTTCGTCCGGAACGTCCTACGGGCGGGAAAGTCTTATTTTTACCGAAACGCCACCCGAGTCGAAAGTTGCGATCTTTCGGGCACCGTCTCGAATTTCGATACCGAACTCACGGAACGTCTGGTCCTATGTGAAATCCAAAATTAGACCATTCACGTTCCGTCCGGAACGTCCTACGGGCGGAAAAGTCATTTTTTTACCGAAACGCCACCCGAGTCGAAAGTTGCGATCTTTCGGGCACCGTCTCGAATTTCGATACCGAACTCACCGAACGTCTGGTCCTGTGTGAAATCCAAAAATAGACCAATCACGTTTCGTCCGGAACACACGCGGGGCGCGAAAGTCGTGTTTTTACCGAAACGCCACCCGAGTCGAAAGTTGCGATCTTTCGGGCACCGTCTCGAATTTCGATACCGAACTCACCGAACGTCTGGTCCTGTGTGAAATCCAAAAATAGACCAATCACGTTTCGTCCGGAACACACGCGGGGCGCGAAAGTCGTGTTTTTACCGAAACGCCACCCGAGTCGAAAGGTTCGATCTTTCGGGCACTGTCTCGAATTTCGATACCGAACTCACCGAACGTCTGGTCCTATGTGAAATCCAAAAATAGACCAATCACGTTTCGTCCGAACGTCTGGTCCTGTGTGAAATCCACAAATAGACCATTCACGTTTCGACCGGAACGTCCTACGGGCGGGAAAGTCTTATTTTTACCGAAACGCCACCCGAGTCGAAAGTTGCGATCTTCCGGGCACCGTCTCGAATTTCGATACCGAACTCAGGGAACGTCTGGACCTATGTGAAATCCACAAATAGACCATTCACGTTTCGTCCGGAACGTCCTACGGGCGGGAAAGTCTTATTTTTACCGAAACGCCACCCGAGTCGAAAGTTGCGATCTTTCGGGCACCGTCTCGAATTTCGATACCGAACTCACCGAACGTCTGGTCCTGTGTGAAATCCAAATATAGGCCATTCACGTTTCGTCCGGAACGTCCTACGGGCGGGAAAGTCGTGTTTTTACCGAAACGCCACCCGAGTCGAAAGTTGCGATCTTTCGGGCACCGTCTCGAATTTCGATACCGAACTCATCGAACGTCTGGTCCTGTGTGAAATCCAAAAATAGACCAATCACGTTTCGTCCGGAACACACGCGGGGCGCGAAAGTCGTGTTTTTATCGAAACGCCACCCGAGTCGAAAGTTGCGATCTTTCGGGCACCGTCTCGAATTTCGATACCGAACTTACCGAACGTCTGGTCCTGTGTGAAATCCAAAAATAGACCAATCACGTTTCGTCCGGAACACACGCGGGGCACGAAAGTCGTGTTTTTACCGAAACGCCACCGGAGTCGAAAGTTGCGATCTTTCGGGCACCGTCTCGAATTTCGATACCGAACTCACCGAACGTCTGGTCCTGTGTGAAATCCAAAAATAGACCAATCACGTTTCGTCCGGAACACACGCGGGGCGCGAAAGTCGTGTTTTTATCGAAACGCCACCCGAGTCGAAAGTTGCGATCTTTCGGGCACCGTCTCGAATTTCGATACCGAACTCACCGAACGTCTGGTCCTGTGTGAAATCCAAAAATAGACCAATAACGTTTCGTCCGGAACACACGCGGGGCACGAAAGTCGTGTTTTTACCGAAACGCCACCCGAGTCGAAAGTTGCGATCTTTCGGGCACCGTCTCGAATTTCGATACCGAACTCACCGAACGTCTGGTCCTGTGTGAAATCCAAAAATAGACCAATCACGTTTCGTCCGGAACACACGCGGGGCGCGAAAGTCGTGTTTTTACCGAAACGCCACCCGAGTCGAAAGGTTCGATCTTTCGGGCACTGTCTCGAATTTCGATACCGAACTCACCGAACGTCTGGTCCTATGTGAAATCCAAAAATAGACCAATCACGTTTCGTCCGAACGTCTGGTCCTGTGTGAAATCCACAAATAGACCATTCACGTTTCGACCGGAACGTCCTACGGGCGGGAAAGTCTTATTTTTACCGAAACGCCACCCGAGTCGAAAGTTGCGATCTTCCGGGCACCGTCTCGAATTTCGATACCGAACTCAGGGAACGTCTGGACCTATGTGAAATCCACAAATAGACCATTCACGTTTCGTCCGGAACGTCCTACGGGCGGGAAAGTCTTATTTTTACCGAAACGCCACCCGAGTCGAAAGTTGCGATCTTTCGGGCACCGTCTCGAATTTCGATACCGAACTCACGGAACGTCTGGTCCTATGTGAAATCCAAAATTAGACCATTCACGTTCCGTCCGGAACGTCCTACGGGCGGAAAAGTCATTTTTTTACCGAAACGCCACCCGAGTCGAAAGTTGCGATCTTTCGGGCACCGTCTCGAATTTCGATACCGAACTCACCGAACGTCTGGTCCTGTGTGAAATCCAAAAATAGACCAATCACGTTTCGTCCGGAACACACGCGGGGCGCGAAAGTCGTGTTTTTACCGAAACGCCACCCGAGTCGAAAGTTGCGATCTTTCGGGCACCGTCTCGAATTTCGATACCGAACTCACCGAACGTCTGGTCCTGTGTGAAATCCAAAAATAGACCAATCACGTTTCGTCCGGAACACACGCGGGGCGCGAAAGTCGTGTTTTTACCGAAACGCCACCCGAGTCGAAAGTTGCGATCTTTCGGGCACCGTCTCGAATTTCGATACCGAACTCACCGAACGTCTGGTCCTGTGTCAAATCCAAAAATAGACCAATCACGTTTCGTCCGGAACACAAGCGAGGCGCGAAAGTCGTGTTTTTATCGAAACGCCACCCGAGTCGAAAGTTGCGATCTTTCGGGCACCGTCTCGAATTTCGATACCGAACTTACCGAACGTCTGGTCCTGTGTGAAATCCAAAAATAGACCAATCACGTTTCGTCCGGAACACACGCGGGGCACGAAAGTCGTGTTTTTACCGAAACGCCACCGGAGTCGAAAGTTGCGATCTTTCGGGCACCGTCTCGAATTTCGATACCGAACTCACCGAACGTCTGGTCCTGTGTGAAATCCAAAAATAGACCAATCACGTTTCGTCCGGAACACACGCGGGGCGCGAAAGTCGTGTTTTTATCGAAACGCCACCCGAGTCGAAAGTTGCGATCTTTCGGGCACCGTCTCGAATTTCGATACCGAACTTACCGAACGTCTGGTCCTGTGTGAAATCCAAAAATAGACCAATCACGTTTCGTCCGGAACACACGCGGGGCGCGAAAGTCGTGTTTTTACCGAAACGCCACCCGAGTCGAAAGTTGCGATCTTTCGGGCACCGTCTCGAATTTCGATACCGAACTCACCGAACGTCTGGTCCTGTGTGAAATCCAAAAATAGACCAATCACGTTTCGTCCGGAACACACGCGGGGCGCGAAAGTCGTGTTTTTACCGAAACGCCACCCGAGTCGAAAGGTTCGATCTTTCGGGCACTGTCTCGAATTTCGATACCGAACTCACCGAACGTCTGGTCCTATGTGAAATCCAAAAATAGACCAATCACGTTTCGTCCGAACGTCTGGTCCTGTGTGAAATCCACAAATAGACCATTCACGTTTCGACCGGAACGTCCTACGGGCGGGAAAGTCTTATTTTTACCGAAACGCCACCCGAGTCGAAAGTTGCGATCTTCCGGGCACCGTCTCGAATTTCGATACCGAACTCAGGGAACGTCTGGACCTATGTGAAATCCACAAATAGACCATTCACGTTTCGTCCGGAACGTCCTACGGGCGAGAAAGTCTTATTTTTACCGAAACGCCACCCGAGTCGAAAGTTGCGATCTTTCGGGCACCGTCTCGAATTTATACCGAACTCACCGAACGTCTGGTCCTGTGTGAAATCCAAATATAGGCCATTCACGTTTCGTCCGGAACGTCCTACGGGCGGGAAAGTCGTGTTTTTACCGAAACGCCACCCGAGTCGAAAGTTGCGATCTTTCGGGCACCGTCTCGAATTTCGATACCGAACTCACCGAACGTCTGGTCCTGTGTGAAATCCAAAAATAGACCAATCACGTTTCGTCCGGAACACACGCGGGGCGCGAAAGTCGTGTTTTTATCGAAACGCCACCCGAGTCGAAAGTTGCGATCTTTCGGGCACCGTCTCGAATTTCGATACCGAACTTACCGAACGTCTGGTCCTGTGTGAAATCCAAAAATAGACCAATCACGTTTCGTCCGGAACACACGCGGGGCACGAAAGTCGTGTTTTTACCGAAACGCCACCGGAGTCGAAAGTTGCGATCTTTCGGGCACCGTCTCGAATTTCGATACCGAACTCACCGAACGTCTGGTCCTGTGTGAAATCCAAAAATAGACCAATCACGTTTCGTCCGGAACACACGCGGGGCGCGAAAGTCGTGTTTTTATCGAAACGCCACCCGAGTCGAAAGTTGCGATCTTTCGGGCACCGTCTCGAATTTCGATACCGAACTCACCGAACGTCTGGTCCTGTGTGAAATCCAAAAATAGACCAATAACGTTTCGTCCGGAACACACGCGGGGCACGAAAGTCGTGTTTTTACCGAAACGCCACCCGAGTCGAAAGTTGCGATCTTTCGGGCACCGTCTCGAATTTCGATACCGAACTCACCGAACGTCTGGTCCTGTGTGAAATCCAAAAATAGACCAATCACGTTTCGTCCGGAACACACGCGGGGCGCGAAAGTCGTGTTTTTACCGAAACGCCACCCGAGTCGAAAGGTTCGATCTTTCGGGCACTGTCTCGAATTTCGATACCGAACTCACCGAACGTCTGGTCCTATGTGAAATCCAAAAATAGACCAATCACGTTTCGTCCGAACGTCTGGTCCTGTGTGAAATCCACAAATAGACCATTCACGTTTCGACCGGAACGTCCTACGGGCGGGAAAGTCTTATTTTTACCGAAACGCCACCCGAGTCGAAAGTTGCGATCTTCCGGGCACCGTCTCGAATTTCGATACCGAACTCAGGGAACGTCTGGACCTATGTGAAATCCACAAATAGACCATTCACGTTTCGTCCGGAACGTCCTACGGGCGGGAAAGTCTTATTTTTACCGAAACGCCACCCGAGTCGAAAGTTGCGATCTTTCGGGCACCGTCTCGAATTTCGATACCGAACTCACGGAACGTCTGGTCCTATGTGAAATCCAAAATTAGACCATTCACGTTCCGTCCGGAACGTCCTACGGGCGGAAAAGTCATTTTTTTACCGAAACGCCACCCGAGTCGAAAGTTGCGATCTTTCGGGCACCGTCTCGAATTTCGATACCGAACTCACCGAACGTCTGGTCCTGTGTGAAATCCAAAAATAGACCAATCACGTTTCGTCCGGAACACACGCGGGGCGCGAAAGTCGTGTTTTTACCGAAACGCCACCCGAGTCGAAAGTTGCGATCTTTCGGGCACCGTCTCGAATTTCGATACCGAACTCACCGAACGTCTGGTCCTGTGTGAAATCCAAAAATAGACCAATCACGTTTCGTCCGGAACACACGCGGGGCGCGAAAGTCGTGTTTTTACCGAAACGCCACCCGAGTCGAAAGTTGCGATCTTTCGGGCACCGTCTCGAATTTCGATACCGAACTCACCGAACGTCTGGTCCTGTGTCAAATCCAAAAATAGACCAATCACGTTTCGTCCGGAACACAAGCGAGGCGCGAAAGTCGTGTTTTTATCGAAACGCCACCCGAGTCGAAAGTTGCGATCTTTCGGGCACCGTCTCGAATTTCGATACCGAACTTACCGAACGTCTGGTCCTGTGTGAAATCCAAAAATAGACCAATCACGTTTCGTCCGGAACACACGCGGGGCACGAAAGTCGTGTTTTTACCGAAACGCCACCGGAGTCGAAAGTTGCGATCTTTCGGGCACCGTCTCGAATTTCGATACCGAACTCACCGAACGTCTGGTCCTGTGTGAAATCCAAAAATAGACCAATCACGTTTCGTCCGGAACACACGCGGGGCGCGAAAGTCGTGTTTTTATCGAAACGCCACCCGAGTCGAAAGTTGCGATCTTTCGGGCACCGTCTCGAATTTCGATACCGAACTTACCGAACGTCTGGTCCTGTGTGAAATCCAAAAATAGACCAATCACGTTTCGTCCGGAACACACGCGGGGCACGAAAGTCGTGTTTTTACCGAAACGCCACCGGAGTCGAAAGTTGCGATCTTTCGGGCACCGTCTCGAATTTCGATACCGAACTCACCGAACGTCTGGTCCTGTGTGAAATCCAAAAATAGACCAATCACGTTTCGTCCGGAACACACGCGGGGCGCGAAAGTCGTGTTTTTATCGAAACGCCACCCGAGTCGAAAGTTGCGATCTTTCGGGCACCGTCTCGAATTTCGATACCGAACTCACCGAACGTCTGGTCCTGTGTGAAATCCAAAAATAGACCAATAACGTTTCGTCCGGAACACACGCGGGGCACGAAAGTTGTGTTTTTACCGAAACGCCACCCGAGTCGAAAGTTGCGATCTTTCGGGCACCGTCTCGAATTTCGATACCGAACTCACCGAACGTCTGGTCCTGTGTGAAATCCAAAAATAGACCAATCACGTTTCGTCCGGAACACACGCGGGGCGCGAAAGTCGTGTTTTTACCGAAACGCCACCCGAGTCGAAAGGTTCGATCTTTCGGGCACTGTCTCGAATTTCGATACCGAACTCACCGAACGTCTGGTCCTATGTGAAATCCAAAAATAGACCAATCACGTTTCGTCCGAACGTCTGGTCCTGTGTGAAATCCACAAATAGACCATTCACGTTTCGACCGGAACGTCCTACGGGCGGGAAAGTCTTATTTTTACCGAAACGCCACCCGAGTCGAAAGTTGCGATCTTCCGGGCACCGTCTCGAATTTCGATACCGAACTCAGGGAACGTCTGGACCTATGTGAAATCCACAAATAGACCATTCACGTTTCGTCCGGAACGTCCTACGGGCGGGAAAGTCTTATTTTTACCGAAACGCCACCCGAGTCGAAAGTTGCGATCTTTCGGGCACCGTCTCGAATTTCGATACCGAACTCACGGAACGTCTGGTCCTATGTGAAATCCAAAATTAGACCATTCACGTTCCGTCCGGAACGTCCTACGGGCGGAAAAGTCATTTTTTTACCGAAACGCCACCCGAGTCGAAAGTTGCGATCTTTCGGGCACCGTCTCGAATTTCGATACCGAACTCACCGAACGTCTGGTCCTGTGTGAAATCCAAAAATAGACCAATCACGTTTCATCCGGAACACACGCGGGGCGCGAAAGTCGTGTTTTTACCGAAACGCCACCCGAGTCGAAAGTTGCGATCTTTCGGGCACCGTCTCGAATTTCGATACCGAACTCACCGAACGTCTGGTCCTGTGTGAAATCCAAAAATAGACCAATCACGTTTCGTCCGGAACACACGCGGGGCGCGAAAGTCGTGTTTTTACCGAAACGCCACCCGAGTCGAAAGTTGCGATCTTTCGGGCACCGTCTCGAATTTCGATACCGAACTCACCGAACGTCTGGTCCTGTGTCAAATCCAAAAATAGACCAATCACGTTTCGTCCGGAACACACGCGGGGCGCGAAAGTCGTGTTTTTATCGAAACGCCACCCGAGTCGAAAGTTGCGATCTTTCGGGCACCGTCTCGAATTTCGATACCGAACTCACCGAACGTCTGGTCCTGTGTGAAATCCAAAAATAGACCAATCACGTTTCGTCCGGAACACACGCGGGGCACGAAAGTCGTGTTTTTACCGAAACGCCACCCGAGTCGAAAGTTGCGATCTTTCGGGCACCGTCTCGAATTTCGATACCGAACTCACCGAACGTCCGGTCCTGTGTGAAATCCAAAAATAGACCAATCACGTTTCGTCCGGAACACACGCGGGGCGCGAAAGTCGTGTTTTTATCGAAACGCCACCCGAGTCGAAAGCTGCGATCTTCCGGGCACCGTCTCGAATTTCGATACCGAACTCACCGAACGTCTGGTCCTGTGTGAAATCCAAATATAGGCCATTCACGTTCCGTCCGGAACGTCCTACGGGCGGAAAAGTCATTTTTTTACCGAAACGCCACCCGAGTCGAAAGTTGCGATCTTCCGGGCACCGTCTCGAATTTCGATACCGAACTCAGGGAACGTCTGGTCCTATGTGAAATCCACAAATAGACCATTCACGTTTCGTCCGGAACGTCCTACGGGCGGGAAAGTTTTATTTTTACCGAAACGCCACCCGAGTCGAAAGTTGCGACCTTTCGGGCACCGTCTCGCATTTCGATACCGAACTCACGGAACGTCTGGTCCTATGTGAAATCCAAATTAGACCATTCACGTTCCGTCCGGAACGTCCTACAGTCCGAAAAGTCATTTTTTTACCGAAACGCCACCCGAGTCGAAAGTTGCGATCTTTCGGGCACCGTCTCGAATTTCGATACCGAACTCACCGAACGTCTGGTCCTGTGTGAAATCCAAAAATAGACCAATCACGTTTCGTCCGGAACACACGCGGGGCGCGAAAGTCGTGTTTTTACTGAAACGCCACCCGAGTCGAAAGTTGCGATCTTTCGGGCACCGTCTCGAATTTGGATACCGAACTCACCGAACGTCTGGTCCTGTGTCAAATCCAAAAATAGACCAATCACGTTTCGTCCGGAACACACGCGGGGCGCGAAAGTCGTGTTTTTATCGAAACGCCACCCGAGTCGAAAGTTGCGATCTTTCGGGCACCGTCTCGAATTTCGATACCGAACTCACCGAACGTCTGGTCCTGTGTGAAATCCAAATATAGGCCATTCACGTTTCGTCCGGAACGTCCTACGGGCGGGAAAGTCGTGTTTTTACCGAAACGCCACCCGAGTCGAAAGTTGCGATCTTTCGGGCACCGTCTCGAATTTCGATACCGAACTCACCGAACGTCTGGTCCTGTGTGAAATCCAAAAATAGACCAATCACGTTTCGTCCGGAACACACGCGGGGCGCGAAAGTCGTGTTTTTATCGAAACGCCACCCGAGTCGAAAGTTGCGATCTTTCGGGCACCGTCTCGAATTTCGATACCGAACTCACCGAACGTCTGGTCCTGTGTGAAATCCAAAAATAGACCAATCACGTTTCGTCCGGAACACACGCGGGGCACGAAAGTCGTGTTTTTACCGAAACGCCACCCGAGTCGAAAGTTGCGATCTTTCGGGCACCGTCTCGAATTTCGATACCGAACTCACCGAACGTCTGGTCCTGTGTGAAATCCAAATATAGGACATTCACGTTTCGTCCGGAACGTCCTACGGGCGGGAAAGTCGTGTTTTTACCGAAACGCCACCCGAGTCGAAAGTTGCGATCTTTCGGGCACCGTCTCGAATTTCGATACCCAACTCACGGAACGTCTGGTCCTATGTGAAATCCAAAATTAGACCATTCACGTTCCGTCCGGAACGTCCTATGGGCGGAAAAGTCATTTTTTTACCGAAACGCCACCCGAGTCGAAAGTTGCGATCTTTCGGGCACCGTCTCGAATTTCGATACCGAACTCACCGAACGTCTGGTCCTGTGTGAAATCCAAAAATAGACCAATCACGTTTCGTCCGGAACACACGCGGGGCGCGAAAGTCGTGTTTTTATCGAAACGCCACCCGAGTCGAAAGTTGCGATCTTTCGGGCACCGTCTCGAATTTCGATACCGAACTCACCGAACGTCTGGTCCTGTGTGAAATCCAAAAATAGACCAATCACGTTTCGTCCGGAACACACGCGGGGCACGAAAGTCGTGTTTTTACCGAAACGCCACCCGAGTCGAAAGTTGCGATCTTTCGGGCACCGTCTCGAATTTCGATACCGAACTCACCGAACGTCTGGTCCTGTGTGAAATCCAAAAATAGACCAATCACGTTTCGTCCGGAACACACGCGGGGCGCGAAAGTCGTGTTTTTACCGAAACGCCACCCTAGTCGAAAGGTTCTATCTTTCGGGCACTGTCTCGAATTTCGATACCAAACTCACCGAACGTCTGGTCCTATGTGAAATCCAAAAATAGACCAATCACGTTTCGTCCGAACGTCTGGTCCTGTGTGAAATCCACAAATAGACCATTCACGTTTCGTCCGGAACGTCCTACGGGCGGGAAAGTCTTATTTTTACCGAAACGCCACCCGAGTCGAAAGTTGCGATCTTCCGGGCACCGTCTCGAATTTCGATACCGAACTCAGGGAACGTCTGGTCCTATGTGAAATCCACAAATAGACCATTCACGTTTCGTCCGGAACGTCCTACGGGCGGGAAAGTCTTATTTTTACCGAAACGCCACCCGAGTCGAAAGTTGCGATCTTTCGGGCACCGTCTCGAATTTCGATACCGAACTCACGGAACGTCTGGTCCTATGTGAAATCCAAAATTAGACCATTCACGTTCCGTCCGGAACGTCCTACGGGCGGAAAAGTCATTTTTTTACCGAAACGCCATCCGAGTCGAAAGTTGCGATCTTTCGGGCACCGTCTCGAATTTCGATACCGAACTCACCGAACGTCTGGTCCTGTGTGAAATCCAAAAATAGACCAATCACGTTTCGTCCGGAACACACGCGGGGCGCGAAAGTCGTGTTTTTACCGAAACGCCACCCGAGTCGAAAGTTGCGATCTTTCGGGCACCGTCTCGAATTTCGATACCGAACTCACCGAACGTCTGGTCCTGTGTGAAATCCAAAAATAGACCAATCACGTTTCGTCCGGAACACACGCGGGGCGCGAAAGTCGTGTTTTTACCGAAACGCCACCCGAGTCGAAAGTTGCGATCTTTCGGGCACCGTCTCGAATTTCGATACCGAACTCACCGAATGTCTGGTCCTGTGTCAAATCCAAAAATAGACCAATCACGTTTCGTCCGGAACACACGCGGGGCGCGAAAGTCGTGTTTTTATCGAAACGCCACCCGAGTCGAAAGTTGCGATCTTTCGGGCACCGTCTCGAATTTCGATACCGAACTCACCGAACGTCTGGTCCTGTGTGAAATCCAAATATAGGCCATTCACGTTTCGTCCGGAACGTCCTACGGGCGGGAAAGTCGTGTTTTTACCGAAACGCCACCCGAGTCGAAAGTTGCGATCTTTCGGGCCCCGTCTCGAATTTCGATACCCAACTCACCGAACGTCTGGTCCTGTGTGAAATCCAAAAATAGACCAATCACGTTTCGTCCGGAACACACGCGGGGCGCGAAAGTCGTGTTTTTATCGAAACGCCACTCGAGTCGAAAGTTGCGATCTTTCGGGCACCGTCTCGAATTTCGATACCGAACTCACCGAACGTCTGGTCCTGTGTGAAATCCAAAAATAGACCAATCACGTTTCGTCCGGAACACACGCGGGGCACGAAAGTCGTGTTTTTACCGAAACGCCACCCGAGTCGAAAGTTGCGATCTTTCGGGCACCGTATCGAATTTCGATACCGAACTCACCGAACGTCCGGTCCTGTGTGAAATCCAAAAATAGACCAATCACGTTTCGTCCGGAACACACGCGGGGCGCGAAAGTCGTGTTTTTACCGAAACGCCACCCGAGTCGAAAGTTGCGATCTTTCGGGCACCGTCTCGAATTTCGATACCGAACTCACCGAACGTCTGGTCCTGTGTCAAATCCAAAAATAGACCAATCACGTTTCGTCCGGAACACACGCGGGGCGCGAAAGTCGTGTTTTTATCGAAACGCCACCCGAGTCGAAAGTTGCGATCTTTCGGGCACCGTCTCGAATTTCGATACCGAACTCACCGAACGTCTGGTCCTGTGTGAAATCCAAATATAGGCCATTCACGTTTCGTCCGGAACGTCCTACGGGCGGGAAAGTCGTGTTTTTACCGAAACGCCACCCGAGTCGAAAGTTGCGATCTTTCGGGCACCGTCTCGAATTTCGATACCGAACTCACCGAACGTCTGGTCCTGTGTGAAATCCAAAAATAGACCAATCACGTTTCGTCCGGAACACACGCGGGGCGCGAAAGTCGTGTTTTTACCGAAACGCCACCCGAGTCGAAAGTTGCGATCTTTCGGGCACCGTCTCGAATTTCGATACCGAACTCACCGAACGTCTGGTCCTGTGTGAAATCCAAAAATAGACCAATCACGTTTCGTCCGGAACACACGCGGGGCGCGAAAGTCGTGTTTTTATCGAAACGCCACTCGAGTCGAAAGTTGCGATCTTTCGGGCACCGTCTCGAATTTCGATACCGAACTCACCGAACGTCTGGTCCTGTGTGAAATCCAAAAATAGACCAATCACGTTTCGTCCGGAACACACGCGGGGCACGAAAGTCGTGTTTTTACCGAAACGCCACCCGAGTCGAAAGTTGCGATCTTTCGGGCACCGTCTCGAATTTCGATACCCAACTCACCGAACGTCTGGTCCTGTGTGAAATCCAAAAATAGACCAATCACGTTTCGTCCGGAACACACGCGGGGCGCGAAAGTCGTGTTTTTACCGAAACGCCACCCGAGTCGAAAGTTGCGATCTTTCGGGCACCGTCTCGAATTTCGATACCCAACTCACCGAACGTCTGGTCCTGTGTGAAATCCAAAAATAGACCAATCACGTTTCATCCGGAACACACGCGGGGCGCGAAAGTCGTGTTTTTATCGAAACGCCACCCGAGTCGAAAGTTGCGATCTTTCGGGCACCGTCTCGAATTTCGATACCGAACTCACCGAACGTCTGGTCCTGCGTGAAATCCAAAAATAGACCAATCACGTTTCGTCCGGAACACACGCGGGGCACGAAAGTCGTGTTTTTACCGAAACGCCACCCGAGTCGAAAGTTGCGATCTTTTGGGCACCGTCTCGAATTTCGATACCGAACTCACCGAACGTCCGGTCCTGTGTGAAATCCAAAAATAGACCAATCACGTTTCGTCCGGAACACACGCGGGGCGCGAAAGTCGTGTTTTTATCGAAACGCCACCCGAGTCGAAAGCTGCGATCTTCCGGGCACCGTCTCGAATTTCGATACCGAACTCACCGAACGTCTGGTCCTGTGTGAAATCAAAATATAGGCCATTCACGTTTCGTCCGGAACGTCCTACGGGCTGAAAATCCGTGTTTTTACCGAAACGCCAACCGAGTCGAACGTTGCGATCTTTCGGGCACCGTCTCGAATTTCGATACCGAACTCACCGAACGTCTGGTCCTGTGTGAAATCCAAAAATAAACCAATCATGTTTCGTCCTTAACACACGCGGGGCGCGAAAGTCGTGTTTTTACCGAAACGCCACCCGAGTCGAAAGTTGCGATCTTTCGGGCACCGTCTCGAATTTCGATACCGAACTCACCGAACGTCTGGTCCTGTGTGAAATCCAAAAATAGACCAATCACGTTTCGTCCGAACGTCTGGTCCTGTGTGAAATCCACAAATAGACCATTCACGTTTCGTCCGGAACGTCCTACGGGCGGGAAAGTCTTATTTTTACCGAAACGCCACCCGAGTCGAAAGTTGCGATCTTCCGGGCACCGTCTCGAATTTCGATACCGAACTTAGGGAACGTCTGGTGCTATGTGAAATCCACGAATAGACCATTCACGTTTCGTCCGGAACGTCCTACGGGCGGGAAAGTCTTATTTTTACCGAAACGCCACCCGAGTCGAAAGTTGCGATCTTTCGGGCACCGTCTCGAATTTCGATACCGAACTCACGGAACGTCTGGTCCTATGTGAAATCCAAAATTAGACCATTCACGTTCCGTCCGGAACGTCCTACGGGCGGAAAAGTCATTTTTTTACCGAAACGCCACCCGAGTCGAAAGTTGCGATCTTCCGGGCACCGTCTCGAATTTCGATACCGAACTCAGGGAACGTCTGGTCCTATGTGAAATCCACAAATAGACCATTCACGTTTCGTCCGGAACGTCCTACGGGCGGGAAAGTCTTATTTTTACCGAAACGCCACCCGAGTCGAAAGTTGCGATCTTTCGGGCACCGTCTCGCATTTCGATACCGAACTCACGGAACGTCTGGTCCTATGTGAAATCCAAAATTAGACCATTCACGTTCCGTCCGGAACGTCCTACGGTCGGAAAAGTCATTTTTTTACCGAAACGCCACCCGAGTCGAAAGTTGCGATCTTTCGGGCACCGTCTCAAATTTCGATACCGAACTCACCGAACGTCTGGTCCTGTGTGAAATCCAAAAATAGACCAATCACGTTTCGTCCGGAACACACGCGGGGCGCGAAAGTCGTGTTTTTATCGAAACGCCACCCGAGTCGAAAGTTGCGATCTTTCGGGCACCGTCTCGAATTTCGATACCGAACTCACCGAACGTCTGGTCCTGTGTGAAATCCAAAAATAGACCAATCACGTTTCGTCCAGAACACACGCGGGGCACGAAAGTCGTGTTTTTACCGAAACGCCACCCGAGTCGAAAGTTGCGATCTTTCGGGCACCGTCTCGAATTTCGATACCGAACTCACCGAACGTCTGGTCCTGTGTGAAATCCAAAAATAGACCAATCACGTTTCGTCCGGAACACACGCGGGGCGCGAAAGTCGTGTTTTTACCGAAACGCCACCCGAGTCGAAAGGTTCGATCTTTCGGGCACTGTCTCGAATTTCGATACCGAACTCACTGAACGTCTGCTCCTATGTGAAATCCAAAAATAGACCAATCACGTTTCGTCCGAACGTCTGGTCCTGTGTGAAATCCACAAATAGACCATTCACGTTTCGTCCGGAACGTCCTACGGGCGGGAAAGTCTTATTTTTACCGAAACGCCACCCGAGTCGAAAGTTGCGATCTTCCGGGCACCGTCTCGAATTTCGATACCGAACTCAGGGAACGTCTGGTCCTATGTGAAATCCACAAATAGACCATTCACGTTTCGTCCGGAACGTCCTACGGGCGGGAATGTCTTATTTTTACCGAAACGCCACCCGAGTCGAAAGTTGCGATCTTTCGGGCACCGTCTCGAATTTCGATACCGAACTCACGGAACGTCTGGTCCTATGTGAAATCCAAAATTAGACCATTCACGTTCCGTCCGGAACGTCCTACGGGCGGAAAAGTCATTTTTTTACCGAAACGCCACCCGAGTCGAAAGTTGCGATCTTTCGGGCACCGTCTCGAATTTCGATACCGAACTCACCGAACGTCTGGTCCTGTGTGAAATCCAAAAATAGACCAATCACGTTTCGTCCGGAACACACGCGGGGCGCGAAAGTCGTGTTTTTACCGAAACGCCACCCGAGTCGAAAGTTGCGATCTTTCGGGCACCGTCTCGAATTTCGATACCGAACTCACCGAACATCTGGTCCTGTGTGAAATCCAAAAATAGACCAATCACGTTTCGTCCGGAACACACGCGGGGCGCGAAAGTCGTGTTTTTATCGAAACGCCACCCGAGTCGAAAGCTGCGATCTTCCGGGCACCGTCTCGAATTTCGATACCGAACTCACCGAACGTCTGGTCCTGTGTGAAATCAAAATATAGGCCATTCACGTTTCGTCCGGAACGTCCTACGGGCTGAAAATCCGTGTTTTTACCGAAACGCCAACCGAGTCGAACGTTGCGATCTTTCGGGCACCGTCTCGAATTTCGATACCGAACTCACCGAACGTCTGGTCCTGTGTGAAATCCAAAAATAAACCAATCATGTTTCGTCCTTAACACACGCGGGGCGCGAAAGTCGTGTTTTTACCGAAACGACACCCGAGTCGAAAGTTGCGATCTTTCGGGCACCGTCTCGAATTTTGATACCGAACTCACCGAACGTCTGGTCCTGTGTGAAATCCAAAAATAGACCAATCACGTTTCGTCCGAACGTCTGGTCCTGTGTGAAATCCACAAATAGACCATTCACGTTTCGTCCGGAACGTCCTACGGGCGGGAAAGTCTTATTTTTACCGAAACGCCACCCGAGTCGAAAGTTGCGATCTTCCGGGCACCGTCTCGAATTTCGATACCGAACTTAGGGAACGTCTGGTGCTATGTGAAATCCACAAATAGACCATTCACGTTTCGTCCGGAACGTCCTACGGGCGGGAAAGTCTTATTTTTACCGAAACGCCACCCGAGTCGAAAGTTGCGATCTTTCGGGCACCGTCTCGAATTTCGATACCGAACTCACGGAACGTCTGGTCCTATGTGAAATCCAAAATTAGACCATTCACGTTCCGTCCGGAACGTCCTACGGGCGGAAAAGTCATTTTTTTACCGAAACGCCACCCGAGTCGAAAGTTGCGATCTTCCGGGCACCGTCTCGAATTTCGATACCGAACTTAGGGAACGTCTGGTGCTATGTGAAATCCACGAATAGACCATTCACGTTTCGTCCGGAACGTCCTACGGGCGGGAAAGTCTTATTTTTACCGAAACGCCACCCGAGTCGAAAGTTGCGATCTTTC
This sequence comes from Arctostaphylos glauca, assembly GCA_019985065.2. Lineage (NCBI taxonomy): Eukaryota > Viridiplantae > Streptophyta > Magnoliopsida > Ericales > Ericaceae > Arctostaphylos > Arctostaphylos glauca. The sequence continues at coordinate 1,260,008 of JAHSPW020000022.1, forward strand.
GGGCACCGTCTCGAATTTCGATACCGAACTCACGGAACGTCTGGTCCTATGTGAAATCCAAAATTAGACCATTCACGTTCCGTCCGGAACGTCCTACGGGCGGAAAAGTCATTTTTTTACCGAAACGCCACCCGAGTCGAAAGTTGCGATCTTCCGGGCACCGTCTCGAATTTCGATACCGAACTCAGGGAACGTCTGGTCCTATGTGAAATCCACAAATAGACCATTCACGTTTCGTCCGGAACGTCCTACGGGCGGGAAAGTCTTATTTTTACCGAAACGCCACCCGAGTCGAAAGTTGCGATCTTTCGGGCACCGTCTCGCATTTCGATACCGAACTCACGGAACGTCTGGTCCTATGTGAAATCCAAAATTAGACCATTCACGTTCCGTCCGGAACGTCCTACGGTCGGAAAAGTCATTTTTTTACCGAAACGCCACCCGAGTCGAAAGTTGCGATCTTTCGGGCACCGTCTCAAATTTCGATACCGAACTCACCGAACGTCTGGTCCTGTGTGAAATCCAAAAATAGACCAATCACGTTTCGTCCGGAACACACGCGGGGCGCGAAAGTCGTGTTTTTATCGAAACGCCACCCGAGTCGAAAGTTGCGATCTTTCGGGCACCGTCTCGAATTTCGATACCGAACTCACCGAACGTCTGGTCCTGTGTGAAATCCAAAAATAGACCAATCACGTTTCGTCCAGAACACACGCGGGGCACGAAAGTCGTGTTTTTACCGAAACGCCACCCGAGTCGAAAGTTGCGATCTTTCGGGCACCGTCTCGAATTTCGATACCGAACTCACCGAACGTCTGGTCCTGTGTGAAATCCAAAAATAGACCAATCACGTTTCGTCCGGAACACACGCGGGGCGCGAAAGTCGTGTTTTTACCGAAACGCCACCCGAGTCGAAAGGTTCGATCTTTCGGGCACTGTCTCGAATTTCGATACCGAACTCACTGAACGTCTGCTCCTATGTGAAATCCAAAAATAGACCAATCACGTTTCGTCCGAACGTCTGGTCCTGTGTGAAATCCACAAATAGACCATTCACGTTTCGTCCGGAACGTCCTACGGGCGGGAAAGTCTTATTTTTACCGAAACGCCACCCGAGTCGAAAGTTGCGATCTTCCGGGCACCGTCTCGAATTTCGATACCGAACTCAGGGAACGTCTGGTCCTATGTGAAATCCACAAATAGACCATTCACGTTTCGTCCGGAACGTCCTACGGGCGGGAATGTCTTATTTTTACCGAAACGCCACCCGAGTCGAAAGTTGCGATCTTTCGGGCACCGTCTCGAATTTCGATACCGAACTCACGGAACGTCTGGTCCTATGTGAAATCCAAAATTAGACCATTCACGTTCCGTCCGGAACGTCCTACGGGCGGAAAAGTCATTTTTTTACCGAAACGCCACCCGAGTCGAAAGTTGCGATCTTTCGGGCACCGTCTCGAATTTCGATACCGAACTCACCGAACGTCTGGTCCTGTGTGAAATCCAAAAATAGACCAATCACGTTTCGTCCGGAACACACGCGGGGCGCGAAAGTCGTGTTTTTACCGAAACGCCACCCGAGTCGAAAGTTGCGATCTTTCGGGCACCGTCTCGAATTTCGATACCGAACTCACCGAACATCTGGTCCTGTGTGAAATCCAAAAATAGACCAATCACGTTTCGTCCGGAACACACGCGGGGCGCGAAAGTCGTGTTTTTATCGAAACGCCACCCGAGTCGAAAGCTGCGATCTTCCGGGCACCGTCTCGAATTTCGATACCGAACTCACCGAACGTCTGGTCCTGTGTGAAATCAAAATATAGGCCATTCACGTTTCGTCCGGAACGTCCTACGGGCTGAAAATCCGTGTTTTTACCGAAACGCCAACCGAGTCGAACGTTGCGATCTTTCGGGCACCGTCTCGAATTTCGATACCGAACTCACCGAACGTCTGGTCCTGTGTGAAATCCAAAAATAAACCAATCATGTTTCGTCCTTAACACACGCGGGGCGCGAAAGTCGTGTTTTTACCGAAATGACACCCGAGTCGAAAGTTGCGATCTTTCGGGCACCGTCTCGAATTTTGATACCGAACTCACCGAACGTCTGGTCCTGTGTGAAATCCAAAAATAGACCAATCACGTTTCGTCCGAACGTCTGGTCCTGTGTGAAATCCACAAATAGACCATTCACGTTTCGTCCGGAACGTCCTACGGGCGGGAAAGTCTTATTTTTACCGAAACGCCACCCGAGTCGAAAGTTGCGATCTTCCGGGCACCGTCTCGAATTTCGATACCGAACTTAGGGAACGTCTGGTGCTATGTGAAATCCACAAATAGACCATTCACGTTTCGTCCGGAACGTCCTACGGGCGGGAAAGTCTTATTTTTACCGAAACGCCACCCGAGTCGAAAGTTGCGATCTTTCGGGCACCGTCTCGAATTTCGATACCGAACTCACGGAACGTCTGGTCCTATGTGAAATCCAAAATTAGACCATTCACGTTCCGTCCGGAACGTCCTACGGGCGGAAAAGTCATTTTTTTACCGAAACGCCACCCGAGTCGAAAGTTGCGATCTTCCGGGCACCGTCTCGAATTTCGATACCGAACTCAGGGAACGTCTGGTCCTATGTGAAATCCACAAATAGACCATTCACGTTTCGTCCGGAACGTCCTACGGGCGGGAAAGTCTTATTTTTACCGAAACGCCACCCGAGTCGAAAGTTGCGATCTTTCGGGCACCGTCTCGCATTTCGATACCGAACTCACGGAACGTCTGGTCCTATGTGAAATCCAAAATTAGACCATTCACGTTCCGTCCGGAACGTCCTACGGTCGGAAAAGTCATTTTTTTACCGAAACGCCACCCGAGTCGAAAGTTGCGATCTTTCGGGCACCGTCTCGAATTTCGATACCGAACTCACCGAACGTCTGGTCCTGTGTGAAATCCAAAAATAGACCAATCACGTTTCGTCCGGAACACACGCGGGGCGCGAAAGTCGTGTTTTTATCGAAACGCCACCCGAGTCGAAAGTTGCGATCTTTCGGGCACCGTCTCGAATTTCGATACCGAACTCACCGAACGTCTGGTCCTGTCTGAAATCCAAAAATAGACCAATCACGTTTCGTCCGGAACACACGCGGGGCACGAAAGTCGTGTTTTTACCGAAACGCCACCCGAGTCGAAAGTTGCGATCTTTCGGGCACCGTCTCGAATTTCGATACCGAACTCACCGAACGTCTGGTCCTGTGTGAAATCCAAAAATAGACCAATCACGTTTCGTCCGGAACACACGCGGGGCGCGAAAGTCGTGTTTTTACCGAAACGCCACCCGAGTCGAAAGGTTCGATCTTTCGGGCACTGTCTCGAATTTCGATACCGAACTCACTGAACGTCTGCTCCTATGTGAAATCCAAAAATAGACCAATCACGTTTCGTCCGAACGTCTGGTCCTGTGTGAAATCCACAAATAGACCATTCACGTTTCGTCCGGAACGTCCTACGGGCGGGAAAGTCTTATTTTTACCGAAACGCCACCCGAGTCGAAAGTTGCGATCTTCCGGGCACCGTCTCGAATTTCGATACCGAACTCAGGGAACGTCTGGTCCTATGTGAAATCCACAAATAGACCATTCACGTTTCGTCCGGAACGTCCTACGGGCGGGAATGTCTTATTTTTACCGAAACGCCACCCGAGTCGAAAGTTGCGATCTTTCGGGCACCGTCTCGAATTTCGATACCGAACTCACGGAACGTCTGGTCCTATGTGAAATCCAAAATTAGACCATTCACGTTCCGTCCGGAACGTCCTACGGGCGGAAAAGTCGTTTTTTTACCGAAACGCCACCCGAGTCGAAAGTTGCGATCTTTCGGGCACCGTCTCGAATTTCGATACCGAACTCACCGAACGTCTGGTCCTGTGTGAAATCCAAAAATAGACCAATCACGTTTCGTCCGGAACACACGCGGGGCGCGAAAGTCGTGTTTTTACCGAAACGCCACCCGAGTCGAAAGTTGCGATCTTTCGGGCACCATCTCGAATTTCGATACCGAACTCACCGAACGTCTGGTCCTGTGTGAAATCCAAAAATAGACCAATCACGTTTCGTCCGGAACACACGCGGGGCGCGAAAGTCGTGTTTTTACCGAAACGCCACCCGAGTCGAAAGTTGCGATCTTTCAGGCACCGTCTCGAATTTCGATACCGAACTCACCGAACGTCTGGTCCTGTGTCAAATCCAAAAATAGACCAATCACGTTTCGTCCGGAACACACGCGGGGCGCGAAAGTCGTGTTTTTACCGAAACGCCACCCGAGTCGAAAGTTGCGATCTTTCGGGCACCGTGTCGAATTTCGATACCGAACTCACCGAACGTCTGGTCCTGTGTGAAATCCAAAAATAGACCAATCACGTTTCGTCCGGAACACACGCGGGGCGCGAAAGTCGTGTTTTTACCGAAACGCCACCCGAGTCGAAAGCTGCGATCTTCCGGGCACCGTCTCGAATTTCGATACCGAACTCACCGAACGTCTGGTCCTGTGTGAAATCCAAATATAGGCCATTCACGTTCCGTCCGGAACGTCCTACGGGCGGAAAAGTCATTTTTTTACCGAAACGCCACCCGAGTCGAAAGTTGCGATCTTCCGGGCACCGTCTCGAATTTCGATACCGAACTCAGGGAACGTCTAGTCCTATGTGAAATCCACAAATAGACCATTCACGTTTCGTCCGGAACGTCCTACGGGCGGGAAAGTTTTATTTTTACCGAAACGCCACCCGAGTCGAAAGTTGCGACCTTTCGGGCACCGTCTCGCATTTCGATACCGAACTCACGGAACGTCTGGTCCTATGTGAAATCCAAATTAGACCATTCACGTTCCGTCCGGAACGTCCTACGGTCGGAAAAGTCATTTTTTTACCGAAACGCCACCCGAGTCGAAAGTTGCGATCTTTCGGGCACCGTCTCGAATTTCGATACCGAACTCACCGAACGTCTGGTCCTGTGTGAAATCCAAAAATAGACCAATCACGTTTCGTCCGGAACACACGCGGGGCGCGAAAGTCGTGTTTTTACTGAAACGCCACCCGAGTCGAAAGTTGCGATCTTTCGGGCACCGTCTCGAATTTGGATACCGAACTCACCGAACGTCTGGTCCTGTGTCAAATCCAAAAATAGACCAATCACGTTTCGTCCGGAACACACGCGGGGCGCGAAAGTCGTGTTTTTATCGAAACGCCACCCGAGTCGAAAGTTGCGATCTTTCGGGCACCGTCTCGAATTTCGATACCGAACTCACCGAACGTCTGGTCCTGTGTGAAATCCAAATATAGGCCATTCACGTTTCGTCCGGAACGTCCTACGGGCGGGAAAGTCGTGTTTTTACCGAAACGCCACCCGAGTCGAAAGTTGCGATCTTTCGGGCACCGTCTCGAATTTCGATACCGAACTCACCGAACGTCTGGTCCTGTGTGAAATCCAAAAATAGACCAATCACGTTTCGTCCGGAACACACGCGGGGCGCGAAAGTCGTGTTTTTATCGAAACGCCACCCGAGTCGAAAGTTGCGATCTTTCGGGCACCGTCTCGAATTTCGATACCGAACTCACCGAACGTCTGGTCCTGTGTGAAATCCAAAAATAGACCAATCACGTTTCGTCCGGAACACACGCGGGGCACGAAAGTCGTGTTTTTACCGAAACGCCACCCGAGTCGAAAGTTGCGATCTTTCGGGCACCGTCTCGAATTTCGATACCGAACTCACCGAACGTCTGGTCCTGTGTGAAATCCAAAAATAGACCAATCACGTTTCGTCCGGAACACACGCGGGGCGCGAAAGTCGTGTTTTTACCGAAACGCCACCCGAGTCGAAAGGTTCGATCTTTCGGGCACTGTCTCGAATTTCGATACCGAACTCACTGAACGTCTGCTCCTATGTGAAATCCAAAAATAGACCAATCACGTTTCGTCCGAACGTCTGGTCCTGTGTGAAATCCACAAATAGACCATTCACGTTTCGTCCGGAACGTCCTACGGGCGGGAAAGTCTTATTTTTACCGAAACGCCACCCGAGTCGAAAGTTGCGATCTTCCGGGCACCGTCTCGAATTTCGATACCGAACTCAGGGAACGTCTGGTCCTATGTGAAATCCACAAATAGACCATTCACGTTTCGTCCGGAACGTCCTACGGGCGGGAATGTCTTATTTTTACCGAAACGCCACCCGAGTCGAAAGTTGCGATCTTTCGGGCACCGTCTCGAATTTCGATACCGAACTCACGGAACGTCTGGTCCTATGTGAAATCCAAAATTAGACCATTCACGTTCCGTCCGGAACGTCCTACGGGCGGAAAAGTCGTTTTTTTACCGAAACGCCACCCGAGTCGAAAGTTGCGATCTTTCGGGCACCGTCTCGAATTTCGATACCGAACTCACCGAACGTCTGGTCCTGTGTGAAATCCAAAAATAGACCAATCACGTTTCGTCCGGAACACACGCGGGGCGCGAAAGTCGTGTTTTTACCGAAACGCCACCCGAGTCGAAAGTTGCGATCTTTCGGGCACCGTCTCGAATTTCGATACCGAACTCACCGAACGTCTGGTCCTGTGTGAAATCCAAAAATAGACCAATCACGTTTCGTCCGGAACACACGCGGGGCGCGAAAGTCGTGTTTTTACCGAAACGCCACCCGAGTCGAAAGTTGCGATCTTTCAGGCACCGTCTCGAATTTCGATACCGAACTCACCGAACGTCTGGTCCTGTGTCAAATCCAAAAATAGACCAATCACGTTTCGTCCGGAACACACGCGGGACGCGAAAGTCGTGTTTTTATCGAAACGCCACCCGAGTCGAAAGTTGCGATCTTTCGGGCACCGTCTCGAATTTCGATACCGAACTCACCGAACGTCTGGTCCTGTGTGAAATCCAAATATAGGCCATTCACGTTTCGTCCGGAACGTCCTACGGGCGGGAAAGTCGTGTTTTTACCGAAACGCCACCCGAGTCGAAAGTTGCGATCTTTCGGGCACCGTCTCGAATTTCGATACCCAACTCACCGAACGTCTGGTCCTGTGTGAAATCCAAAAATAGACCAATCACGTTTCGTCCGGAACACACGCGGGGCGCGAAAGTCGTGTTTTTATCGAAACGCCACCCGAGTCGAAAGTTGCGATCTTTCGGGCACCGTCTCGAATTTCGATACCGAACTCACCGAACGTCTGGTCCTGTGTGAAATCCAAAAATAGACCAATCACGTTTCGTCCGGAACACACGCGGGGCACGAAAGTCATGTTTTTACCGAAACGCCACCCGAGTCGAAAGTTGCGATCTTTCGGGCACCGTCTCGAATTTCGATACCGAACTCACCGAACGTCCGGTCCTGTGTGAAATCCAAAAATAGACCAATCACGTTTCGTCCGGAACACACGCGGGGCGCGAAAGTCGTGTTTTTATCGAAACGCCACCCGAGTCGAAAGCTGCGATCTTCCGGGCACCGTCTCGAATTTCGATACCGAACTCACCGAACGTCTGGTCCTGTGTGAAATCCAAATATAGGCCATTCACGTTCCGTCCGGAACGTCCTAAGGGCGGAAAAGTCATTTTTTTACCGAAACGCCACCCGAGTCGAAAGTTGCGATCTTCCGGGCACCGTCTCGAATTTCGATACCGAACTCAGGGAACGTCTGGTCCTATGTGAAATCCACAAATAGACCATTCACGTTTCGTCCGGAACGTCCTACGGGCGGGAAAGTTTTATTTTTACCGAAACGCCACCCGAGTCGAAAGTTGCGACCTTTCGGGCACCGTCTCGCATTTCGATACCGAACTCACCGAACGTCTGGTCCTGTGTGAAATCCAAAAATGGACCAATCACGTTTCGTCCGGAACACACGCGGGGCGCGAAAGTCGTGTTTTTACCGAAACGCCACCCGAGTCGAAAGTTGCGATCTTTCGGGCACCGTCTCGAATTTCGATACCGAACTCACTGAACGTCTGCTCCTATGTGAAATCCAAAAATAGACCAATCACGTTTCGTCCGAACGTCTGGTCCTGTGTGAAATCCACAAATAGACCATTCACGTTTCGTCCGGAACGTCCTACGGGCGGGAAAGTCTTATTTTTACCGAAACGCCACCCGAGTCGAAAGTTGCGATCTTCCGGGCACCGTCTCGAATTTCGATACCCAACTCAGGGAACGTCTGGTCCTATGTGAAATCCACAAATAGACCATTCACGTTTCGTCCGGAACGTCCTACGGGCGGGAATGTCTTATTTTTACCGAAACGCCACCCGAGTCGAAAGTTGCGATCTTTCGGGCACCGTCTCGAATTTCGATACCGAACTCACGGAACGTCTGGTCCTATGTGAAATCCAAAATTAGACCATTCACGTTCCGTCCGGAACGTCCTACGGGCGGAAAAGTCGTTTTTTTACCGAAACGCCACCCGAGTCGAAAGTTGCGATCTTTCGGGCACCGTCTCGAATTTCGATACCGAACTCACCGAACGTCTGGTCCTGTGTGAAATCCAAAAATAGACCAATCACGTTTCGTCCGGAACACACGCGGGGCGCGAAAGTCGTGTTTTTACCGAAACGCCACCCGAGTCGAAAGTTGCGATCTTTCGGGCACCGTCTCGAATTTCGATACCGAACTCACCGAACGTCTGGTCCTGTGTGAAATCCAAAAATAGACCAATCACGTTTCGTCCGGAACACACGCGGGGCGCGAAAGTCGTGTTTTTACCGAAACGCCACCCGAGTCGAAAGTTGCGATCTTTCAGGCACCGTCTCGAATTTCGATACCGAACTCACCGAACGTCTGGTCCTGTGTCAAATCCAAAAATAGACCAATCACGTTTCGTCCGGAACACACGCGGGGCGCGAAAGTCGTGTTTTTATCGAAACGCCACCCGAGTCGAAAGTTGCGATCTTTCGGGCACCGTCTCGAATTTCGATACCGAACTCACCGAACGTCTGGTCCTGTGTGAAATCCAAATATAGGCCATTCACGTTTCGTCCGGAACGTCCTACGGGCGGGAAAGTCGTGTTTTTACCGAAACGCCACCCGAGTCGAAAGTTGCGATCTTTCGGGCACCGTCTCGAATTTCGATACCCAACTCACCGAACGTCTGGTCCTGTGTGAAATCCAAAAATAGACCAATCACGTTTTGTCCGGAACACACGCGGGGCGCGAAAGTCGTGTTTTTATCGAAACGCCACCCGAGTCGAAAGTTGCGATCTTTCGGGCACCGTCTCGAATTTCGATACCGAACTCACCGAACGTCTGGTCCTGTGTGAAATCCAAAAATAGACCAATCACGTTTCGTCCGGAACACACGCGGGGCACGAAAGTCATGTTTTTACCGAAACGCCACCCGAGTCGAAAGTTGCGATCTTTCGGGCACCGTCTCGAATTTCGATACCGAACTCACCGAACGTCCGGTCCTGTGTGAAATCCAAAAATAGACCAATCACGTTTCGTCCGGAACACACGCGGGGCGCGAAAGTCGTGTTTTTATCGAAACGCCACCCGAGTCGAAAGCTGCGATCTTCCGGGCACCGTCTCGAATTTCGATACCGAACTCACCGAACGTCTGGTCCTGTGTGAAATCCAAATATAGGCCATTCACGTTCCGTCCGGAACGTCCTAAGGGCGGAAAAGTCATTTTTTTACCGAAACGCCACCCGAGTCGAAAGTTGCGATCTTCCGGGCACCGTCTCGAATTTCGATACCGAACTCAGGGAACGTCTGGTCCTATGTGAAATCCACAAATAGACCATTCACGTTTCGTCCGGAACGTCCTACGGGCGGGAAAGTTTTATTTTTACCGAAACGCCACCCGAGTCGAAAGTTGCGACCTTTCGGGCACCGTCTCGCATTTCGATACCGAACTCACCGAACGTCTGGTCCTGTGTGAAATCCAAAAATGGACCAATCACGTTTCGTCCGGAACACACGCGGGGCGCGAAAGTCGTGTTTTTACCGAAACGCCACCCGAGTCGAAAGTTGCGATCTTTCGGGCACCGTCTCGAATTTCGATACCGAACTCACCGAACGTCTGGTCCTGTGTGAAATCCAAAAATAGACCAATCACGTTTCGTCCGGAACACACGCGGGGCGCGAAAGTCGTGTTTTTACCGAAACGCCACCCGAGTCGAAAGTTGCGATCTTTCAGGCACCGTCTCGAATTTCGATACCGAACTCACCGAACGTCTGGTCCTGTGTCAAATCCAAAAATAGACCAATCACGTTTCGTCCGGAACACACGCGGGGCGCGAAAGTCGTGTTTTTATCGAAACGCCACCCGAGTCGAAAGTTGCGATCTTTCGGGCACCGTCTCGAATTTCGATACCGAACTCACCGAACGTCTGGTCCTGTGTGAAATCCAAATATAGGCCATTCACGTTTCGTCCGGAACGTCCTACGGGCGGGAAAGTCGTGTTTTTACCGAAACGCCACCCGAGTCGAAAGTTGCGATCTTTTGGGCACCGTCTCGAATTTCGATACCCAACTCACCGAACGTCTGGTCCTGTGTGAAATCCAAAAATAGACCAATCACGTTTTGTCCGGAACACACGCGGGGCGCGAAAGTCGTGTTTTTATCGAAACGCCACCCGAGTCGAAAGTTGCGATCTTTCGGGCACCGTCTCGAATTTCGATACCGAACTCACCGAACGTCTGGTCCTGTGTGAAATCCAAAAATAGACCAATCACGTTTCGTCCGGAACACACGCGGGGCACGAAAGTCATGTTTTTACCGAAACGCCACCCGAGTCGAAAGTTGCGATCTTTCGGGCACTGTCTCGAATTTCGATACCGAACTCACCGAACGTCCGGTCCTGTGTGAAATCCAAAAATAGACCAATCACGTTTCGTCCGGAACACACGCGGGGCGCGAAAGTCGTGTTTTTATCGAAACGCCACCCGAGTCGAAAGCTGCGATCTTCCGGGCACCGTCTCGAATTTCGATACCGAACTCACCGAACGTCTGGTCCTGTGTGAAATCCAAATATAGGCCATTCACGTTCCGTCCGGAACGTCCTACGGGCGGAAAAGTCATTTTTTTACCGAAACGCCACCCGAGTCGAAAGTTGCGATCTTCCGGGCACCGTCTCGAATTTCGATACCGAACTCAGGGAACGTCTGGTCCTATGTGAAATCCACAAATAGACCATTCACGTTTCGTCCGGAACGTCCTACGGGCGGGAAAGTTTTATTTTTACCGAAACGCCACCCGAGTCGAAAGTTGCGACCTTTCGGGCACCGTCTCGCATTTCGATACCGAACTCACGGAACGTCTGGTCCTATGTGAAATCCAAATTAGACCATTCACGTTCCGTCCGGAACGTCCTACGGTCGGAAAAGTCATTTTTTTACCGAAACGCCACCCGAGTCGAAAGTTGCGATCTTTCGGGCACCGTCTCGAATTTCGATACCGAACTCACCGAACGTCTGGTCCTGTGTGAAATCCAAAAATAGACCAATCACGTTTCGTCCGGAACACACGCGGGGCGCGAAAGTCGTGTTTTTACTGAAACGCCACCCGAGTCGAAAGTTGCGATCTTTCGGGCACCGTCTCGAATTTGGATACCGAACTCACCGAACGTCTGGTCCTGTGTCAAATCCAAAAATAGACCAATCACGTTTCGTCCGGAACACACGCGGGGCGCGAAAGTCGTGTTTTTATCGAAACGCCACCCGAGTCGAAAGTTGCGATCTTTCGGGCACCGTCTCGAATTTCGATACCGAACTCACCGAACGTCTGGTCCTGTGTGAAATCCAAATATAGGCCATTCACGTTTCGTCCGGAACGTCCTACGGGCGGGAAAGTCGTGTTTTTACCGAAACGCCACCCGAGTCGAAAGTTGCGATCTTTCGGGCACCGTCTCGAATTTCGATACCCAACTCACCGAACGTCTGGTCCTGTGTGAAATCCAAAAATAGACCAATCACGTTTCGTCCGGAACACACGCGGGGCGCGAAAGTCGTGTTTTTATCGAAACGCCACCCGAGTCGAAAGTTGCGATCTTTCGGGCACCGTCTCGAATTTCGATACCGAACTCACCGAACGTCTGGTCCTGTGTGAAATCCAAAAATAGACCAATCACGTTTCGTCCGGAACACACGCGGGGCACGAAAGTCGTGTTTTTACCGAAACGCCACCCGACTCGAAAGTTGCGATCTTTCGGGCACCGTCTCGAATTTCGATACCGAACTCACCGAACGTCCGGTCCTGTGTGAAATCCAAAAATAGACCAATCACGTTTCGTCCGGAACACACGCGGGGCGCGAAAGTCGTGTTTTTATCGAAACGCCACCCGAGTCGAAAGCTGCGATCTTCCGGGCACCGTCTCGAATTTCGATACCGAACTCACCGAACGTCTGGTCCTGTGTGAAATCCAAATATAGGCCATTCACGTTCCGTCCGGAACGTCCTATGGGCGGAAAAGTCATTTTTTTACCGAAACGCCACCCGAGTCGAAAGTTGCGATCTTCCGGGCACCGTCTCGAATTTCGATACCGAACTCAGGGAACGTCTGGTCCTATGTGAAATCCACAAATAGACCATTCACGTTTCGTCCGGAACGTCCTACGGGCGGGAAAATCTTATTTTTACCGAAACGCCACCCGAGTCGAAAGTTGCGATCTTTCGGGCACCGTCTCGCATTTCGATACCGAACTCACGGAACGTCTGGTCCTATGTGAAATCCAAAATTAGACCATTCACGTTCCGTCCGGAACGTCCTACGGTCGGAAAAGTCATTTTTTTACCGAAACGCCACCCGAGTCGAAAGTTGCGATCTTCCGGGCACCGTCTCGAATTTCGATACCGAACTCAGGGAACGTCTGGTCCTATGTGAAATCCACAAATAGACCATTCACGTTTCGTCCGGAACGTCCTACGGGCGGGAAAGTCTTATTTTTACCGAAACGCCACCCGAGTCGAAAGTTGCGATCTTTCGGGCACCGTCTCGAATTTCGATACCGAACTCACGGAACGTCTGGTCCTATGTGAAATCCAAAATTAGACCATTCACGTTCCGTCCGGAACGTCCTACGGGCGGAAAACTCGTTTTTTTACCGAAACGCCACCCGAGTCGAAAGTTGCGATCTTTCGGGCACCGTCTCGAATTTCGATACCGAACTCACCGAACGTCTGGTCCTGTGTGAAATCCAAAAATAGACCAATCACGTTTCGTCCGGAACACACGCGGGGCGCGAAAGTCGTGTTTTTACCGAAACGCCACCCGAGTCGAAAGTTGCGATCTTTCGGGCACCGTCTCGAATTTCGATACCGAACTCACCGAACGTCTGGTCCTGTGTGAAATCCAAAAATAGACCAATCACATTTCGTCCGAACGTCTGGTCCTGTGTGAAATCCACAAATAGACCATTCACGTTTCGTCCGGAACGTCCTACGGGCGGGAAAGTCTTATTTTTACCGAAACGCCACCCGAGTCGAAAGTTGCGATCTTCCGGGCACCGTCTCGAATTTCGATACCGAACTCAGGGAACGTCTGGTCCTATGTGAAATCCACAAATAGACCATTCACGTTTCGTCCGGAACGTCCTACGGGCGGGAAAGTCTTATTTTTACCGAAACGCCACCCGAGTCGAAAGTTGCGATCTTTCGGGCACCGTCTCGAATTTCGATACCGAACTCACGGAACGTCTGGTCCTATGTGAAATCCAAAATTAGACCATTCACGTTCCGTCCGGAACGTCCTACGGGCGGAAAAGTCATTTTTTTACCGAAACGCCACCCGAGTCGAAAGTTGCGATCTTTCGGGCACCGTCTCGAATTTCGATACCGAACTCACCGAACGTCTGGTCCTGTGTGAAATCCAAAAATAGACCAATCACGTTTCGTCCGGAACACACGCGGGGCGCGAAAGTCGTGTTTTTACCGAAACGCCACCCGAGTCGAAAGTTGCGATCTTTCGGGCACCGTCTCGAATTTCGATACCGAACTCACCGAACGTCTGGTCCTGTGTGAAATCCAAAAATAGACCAATCACGTTTCGTCCGGAACACACGCGGGGCGCGAAAGTCGTGTTTTTACCGAAACGCCACCCGAGTCGAAAGTTGCGATCTTTCGGGCACCGTCTCGAATTTCGATACCGAACTCACCGAACGTCTGGTCCTGTGTGAAATCCAAAAATAGACCAATCACGTTTCGTCCGGAACACACGCGGGGCGCGAAAGTCGTGTTTTTACCGAAACGCCACCCGAGTCGAAACTTGCGATCTTTCGGGCACCGTCTCGAATGTCGATACCGAACTCACCGAACGTCTGGTCCTGTGTCAAATCCAAAAATAGACCAATCACGTTTCGTCCGGAACACACGCGGGGCGCGAAAGTCGTGTTTTTATCGAAACGCCACCCGAGTCGAAAGTTGCGATCTTTCGGGCACCGTCTCGAATTTCGATACCGAACTCACCGAACGTCTGGTCCTGTGTGAAATCCAAATATAGGCCATTCACGTTTCGTCCGGAACGTCCTACGGGCGGGAAAGTCGTGTTTTTACCGAAACGCCACCCGAGTCGAAAGTTGCGATCTTTCGGGCACCGTCTCGAATTTCGATACCCAACTCACCGAACGTCTGGTCCTGTGTGAAATCCAAAAATAGACCAATCACGTTTTGTCCGGAACACACGCGGGGCGCGAAAGTCGTGTTTTTATCGAAACGCCACCCGAGTCGAAAGTTGCGATCTTTCGGGCACCGTCTCGAATTTCGATACCGAACTCACCGAACGTCGGGTCCTGTGTGAAATCCAAAAATAGACCAATCACGTTTCGTCCGGAACACACGCGGGGCACGAAAGTCGTGTTTTTACCGAAACGCCACCCGAGTCGAAAGTTGCGATCTTTCGGGCACCGTCTCGAATTTCGATACCGAACTCACCGAACGTCCGGTCCTGTGTGAAATCCAAAAATAGACCAATCACGTTTCGTCCGGAACACACGCGGGGCGCGAAAGTCGTGTTTTTATCGAAACGCCACCCGAGTCGAAAGCTGCGATCTTCCGGGCACCGTCTCGAATTTCGATACCGAACTCACCGAACGTCTGGTCCTGTGTGAAATCCAAATATAGGCCATTCACGTTTCGTCCGGAACGTCCTATGGGCGGGAAAGTCGTGTTTTTATCGAAACGCCCCCCGAGTCGAAAGTTGCGATCTTTCGGGCACCGTCTCGAATTTCGATACCCAACTCACCGAACGTCTGGTCCTGTGTGAAATCCAAAAATAGACCAATCACGTTTCGTCCGGAACACACGCGGGGCGCGAAAGTCGTGTTTTTATCGAAACACCACCCGAGTCGAAAGTTGCGATCTTTCGGGCACCGTCTCGAATTTCGATACCGAACTCACCGAACGTCTGGTCCTGTGTGAAATCCAAAAATAGACCAATCACGTTTCGTCCGGAACACACGCGGGGCACGAAAGTCGTGTTTTTACCGAAACGCCACCCGAGTCGAAAGTTGCGATCTTTCGGGCACCGTCTCGAATTTCGATACCGAACTCACCGAACGTCCGGTCCTGTGTGAAATCCAAAAATAGACCAATCACGTTTCGTCCGGAACACACGCGGGGCGCGAAAGTCGTGTTTTTATCGAAACGCCACCCGAGTCGAAAGCTGCGATCTTCCGGGCACCGTCTCGAATTTCGATACCGAACTCACCGAACGTCTGGTCCTGTGTGAAATCCAAATATAGGCCATTCACGTTTCGTCCGGAACGTCCTACGGGCGGAAAATCCGTGTTTTTACCGAAACGCCAACCGAGTCGAACGTTGCGATCTTTCGGGCACCGTCTCGAATTTCGATACCGAACTCACCGAACGTCTGGTCCTGTGTGAAATCCAAAAATAAACCAATCATGTTTCGTCCTTAACACACGCGGGGCGCGAAAGTCGTGTTTTTACCGAAACGCCACCCGAGTCGAAAGTTGCGATCTTTCGGGCACCGTCTCGAATTTCTATACCGAACTCACCGAACGTCTGGTCCTGTGTGAAATCCAAAAATAGACCAATCACGTTTCGTCCGAACGTCTGGTCCTGTGTGAAATCCACAAATAGACCATTCACGTTTCGTCCGGAACGTCCTACGGGCGGGAAAGTCTTATTTTTACCGAAACGCCACCCGAGTCGAAAGTTGCGATCTTCCGGGCACCGTCTCGAATTTCGATACCGAACTCAGGGAACGTCTGGTCCTATGTGAAATCCACAAATAGACCATTCACGTTTCGTCCGGAACGTCCTACGGGCGGGAAAGTCTTATTTTTACCGAAACGCCACCCGAGTCGAAAGTTGCGATCTTTCGGGCACCGTCTCGAATTTCGATACCGAACTCACGGAACGTCTGGTCCTATGTGAAATCCAAAATTAGACCATTCACGTTCCGACCGGAACGTCCTACGGGCGGAAAAGTCATTTTTTTACCGAAACGCCACCCGAGTCGAAAGTTGCGATCTTTCGGGCACCGTCTCGAATTTCGATACCGAACTCACCGAACGTCTGGTCCTGTGTGAAATCCAAAAATAGACCAATCACGTTTCGTCCGGAACACACGCGGGGCGCGAAAGTCGTGTTTTTACCGAAACGCCACCCGAGTCGAAAGTTGCGATCTTTCGGGCACCGTCTCGAATTTCGATACCGAACTCACCGAACGTCTGGTCCTGTGTGAAATCCAAAAATAGACCAATCACGTTTCGTCCGAACGTCTGGTCCTGTGTGAAATCCACAAATAGACCATTCACGTTTCGTCCGGAACGTCCTACGGGCGGGAAAGTCTTATTTTTACCGAAACGCCACCCGAGTCGAAAGTTGCGATCTTCCGGGCACCGTCTCGAATTTCGATACCGAACTCAGGGAACGTCTGGTCCTATGTGAAATCCACAAATAGACCATTCACGTTTCGTCCGGAACGTCCTACGGGCGGGAAAGTCTTATTTTTACCGAAACGGCACCCGAGTCGAAAGTTGCGATCTTTCGGGCACCGTCTCGAATTTCGATACCGAACTCACGGAACGTCTGGTCCTATGTGAAATCCAAAATTAGACCATTGACGTTCCGTCCGGAACGTCCTACGGGCAGAAAAGTCGTGTTTTTACTGAAACGCCACCCGAGTCGAAAGTTGCGATCTTTCGGGCACCGTCTCGAATTTCGATACCGAACTCACCGAACGTCTGGTCCTGTGCGAAATCCAAAAATAGACCAATCACGTTTCGTCCGGAACACACGCGGGGCGCGAAAGTCGTGTTTTTACCGAAACGCCACCCGAGTCGAAAGTTGTGATCTTTCGGGCACCGTCTCGAATTTCGATACCGAACTCACCGAACGTCTGGTCCTGTGTGAAATCCAAAAATAGACCAATCACGTTTCGTCCGGAACACACGCGGGGCGCGAAAGTCGTGTTTTTACCGAAACGCCACCCGAGTCGAAAGGTTCGATCTTTCGGGCACTGTCTCGAATTTCGATACCGAACTCACCGAACGTCTGTTCCTGTGTGAAATCCAAAAATAGACCAATCACGTTTCGTCCGAACGTCTGGTCCTGTGTGAAATCCACAAATAGACCATTCACGTTTCGTCCGGAACGTCCTACGGGCGGGAAAGTCTTATTTTTACCGAAACGCCACCCGAGTCGAAAGTTGCGATCTTCCGGGCACCGTCTCGAATTTCGATACCGAACTCAGGGAACGTCTGGTCCTATGTGAAATCCACAAATAGACCATTCACGTTTCGTCCGGAACGTCCTACGGGCGGGAAAGTCTTATTTTTACCGAAACGCCACCCGAGTCGAAAGTTGCAATCTTTCGGGCACCGTCTCGAATTTTGATACCGAACTCACGGAACGTCTGGTCCTATGTGAAATCCAAAATTAGACCATTCACGTTCCGTCCGGAACGTCCGACGGGCGGAAAAGTCGTTTTTTTACCGAAACGCCACCCGAGTCGAAAGTTGCGATCTTTCGGGCACCGTCTCGAATTTCGATACCGAACTCACCGAACGTCTGGTCCTGTGTGAAATCCAAAAATAGACCAATCACGTTTCGTCCGGAACACACGCGGGGCGCGAAAGTCGTGTTTTTACCGAAACGCCACCCGAGTCGAAAGTTGCGATCTTTCGGGCACCGTCTCGAATTTCGATACCGAACTCACCGAACGTCTGGTCCTGTGTGAAATCCAAAAATAGACCAATCACGTTTCGTCCGAACGTCTGGTCCTGTGTGAAATCCACAAATAGACCATTCACGTTTCGTCCGGAACGTCCTACGGGCGGGAAAGTCTTATTTTTACCGAAACGCCACCCGAGTCGAAAGTTGCGATCTTCCGGGCACCGTCTCGAATTTCGATACCGAACTCAGGGAACGTCTGGTCCTATGTGAAATCCACAGATAGACCATTCACGTTTCGTCCGGAACGTCCTACGGGCGGGAAAGTCTTATTTTTACCGAAACGGCACCCGAGTCGAAAGTTGCGATCTTTCGGGCACCGTCTCGAATTTCGATACCGAACTCACGGAACGTCTGGTCCTATGTGAAATCCAAAATTAGACCATTGACGTTCCGTCCGGAACGTCCTACGGGCAGAAAAGTCGTGTTTTTACTGAAACGCCACCCGAGTCGAAAGTTGCGATCTTTCGGGCACCGTCTCGAATTTCGATACCGAACTCACCGAACGTCTGGTCCTGTGCGAAATCCAAAAATAGACCAATCACGTTTCGTCCGGAACACACGCGGGGCGCGAAAGTCGTGTTTTTACCGAAACGCCACCCGAGTCGAAAGTTGTGATCTTTCGGGCACCGTCTCGAATTTCGATACCGAACTCACCGAACGTCTGGTCCTGTGTGAAATCCAAAAATAGACCAATCACGTTTCGTCCGGAACACACGCGGGGCGCGAAAGTCGTGTTTTTACCGAAACGCCACCCGAGTCGAAAGGTTCGATCTTTCGGGCACTGTCTCGAATTTCGATACCGAACTCACCGAACGTCTGTTCCTGTGTGAAATCCAAAAATAGACCAATCACGTTTCGTCCGAACGTCTGGTCCTGTGTGAAATCCACAAATAGACCATTCACGTTTCGTCCGGAAAGTCGTACGGGCGGGAAAGTCTTATTTTTACCGAAACGCCACCCGAGTCGAAAGTTGCGATCTTCCGGGCACCGTCTCGAATTTCGATACCGAACTCAGGGAACGTCTGGTCCTATGTGAAATCCACAAATAGACCATTCACGTTTCGTCCGGAACGTCCTACGGGCGGGAAAGTCTTATTTTTACCGAAACGCCACCCGAGTCGAAAGTTGCAATCTTTCGGGCACCGTCTCGAATTTTGATACCGAACTCACGGAACGTCTGGTCCTATGTGAAATCCAAAATTAGACCATTCACGTTCCGTCCGGAACGTCCGACGGGCGGAAAAGTCGTTTTTTTACCGAAACGCCACCCGAGTCGAAAGTTGCGATCTTTCGGGCACCGTCTCGAATTTCGATACCGAACTCACCGAACGTCTGGTCCTGTGTGATATCCAAAAATAGACCAATCACGTTTCGTCCGGAACACACGCGGGGCGCGAAAGTCGTGTTTTTTCCGAAACGCCACCCGAGTCGAAAGTTGCGATCTTTCGGGCACCGTCTCGAATTTCGATTCCGAACTCACCGAACGTCTGGTCCTGTGTGAAATCCAAAAATAGACCAATCACGTTTCGTTCGAACGTCTGGTCCTATGTGAAATCCACAAATAGACCATTCACGTTTCGTCCGGAACGTCCTACGGGCGGGAAAGTCTTATTTTTACCGAAACGCCACCCGAGTCGAAAGTTGCGATCTTCCGGGCACCGTCTCGAATTTCGATACCGAACTCAGGGAACGTCTGGTCCTATGTGAAATCCACAAATAGACCATTCACGTTTCGTCCGGAACGTCCTACGGGCGGGAAAGTCTTATTTTTACCGAAACGCCACCCGAGTCGAAAGTTGCGATCTTTCGGGCACCGTCTCGAATTTCGATACCGAACTCACGGAACGTCTGGTCCTATGTGAAATCCAAAATTAGACCATTCACGTTCCGTCCGGAACGTCCTACGGGCGGAAAAGTCGTGTTTTTACCGAAACGCCACCCGAGTCGAAAGTTGCGATCTTTCGGGCACCGTCTCGAATTTCGATACCGAACTCACCGAACGTCTGGTCCTGTGCGAAATCCAAAAATAGACCAATCACGTTTCGTCCGGAACACACGCGGGGCGCGAAAGTCGTGTTTTTACCGAAACGCCACCCGAGTCGAAAGTTGCGATCTTTCGGGCACCGTCTCGAATTTCGATACCGAACTCACCGAACGTCTGGTCCTGTGTGAAATCCAAAAATAGACCAATCACGTTTCGTCCGAACGTCTGGTCCTGTGTGAAATCCACAAATAGACCATTCACGTTTCGTCCGGAACGTCCTACGGGCGGGAAAGTCTTATTTTTACCGAAACGCCACCCGAGTCGAAAGTTGCGATCTTCCGGGCACCGTCTCGAATTTCGATACCGAACTCAGGGAACGTCTGGTCCTATGTGAAATCCACAAATAGACCATTCACGTTTCGTCCGGAACGTCCTACGGGCGGGAAAGTCTTATTTTTACCGAAACGCCACCCGAGTCGAAAGTTGCGATCTTTCGGGCACCGTCTCGAATTTCGATACCGAACTCACGGAACGTCTGGTCCTATGTGAAATCCAAAATTAGACCATTCACATTCCGTCCGGAACGTCCTACGGGCGGAAAAGTCATTTTTTTACCGAAACGCCACCCGAGTCGAAAGTTGCGATCTTTCGGGCACCGTCTCGAATTTCGATACCGAAATCACCGAACGTCTGGTCCTGTGTGAAATCCAAAAATAGACCAATCACGTTTCGTCCGGAACACACGCGGGGCGCGAAAGTCGTGTTTTTACCGAAACGCCACCCGAGTCGAAAGTTGCGATCTTTCGGGCACCGTCTCGAATTTCGATACCGAACTCACCGAACGTCTGGTCCTGTGTGAAATCCAAAAATAGACCAATCACGTTTCGTCCGAACGTCTGGTCCTGTGTGAAATCCACAAATAGACCATTCACGTTTCGTCCGGAACGTCCTACGGGCGGGAAAGTCTTATTTTTACCGAAACGCCACCCGAGTCGAAAGTTGCGATCTTCCGGGCACCGTCTCGAATTTCGATACCGAACATAGGGAACGTCTGGTCCTATGTGAAATCCACAAATAGACCATTCACGTTTCGTCCGGAACGTCCTACGGGCGGGAAAGTCTTATTTTTACCAAAACGGCACCCGAGTCGAAAGTTGCGATCTTTCGGGCACCGTCTCGAATTTCGATACCGAACTCACAGAACGTCTGGTCCTATGTGAAATCTAAAATTAGACCATTCACGTTCCGTCCGGAACGTCCTACGGGCAGAAAAGTCGTGTTTTTACTGAAACGCCACCCGAGTCGAAAGTTGCGATCTTTCGGGCACCGTCTCGAATTTCGATACCGAACTCACCGAACGTCTGGTCCTGTGCGAAATCCAAAAATAGACCAATCACGTTTCGTCCGGAACACACGCGGGGCGCGAAAGTCGTGTTTTTACCGAAACGCCACCCGAGTCGAAAGTTGCGATCTTTCGGGCACCGTCTCGAATTTCGATTCCGAACTCACCGAACGTCTGGTCCTGTGTGAAATCCAAAAATAGACCAATCACGTTTCGTCCGAACGTCTGGTCCTATGTGAAATCCACAAATAGACCATTCACGTTTCGTCCGGAACGTCCTACGGGCGGGAAAGTCTTATTTTTACCGAAACGCCACCCGAGTCGAAAGTTGCGATCTTCCGGGCACCGTCTCGAATTTCGATACCGAACTCAGGGAACGTCTGGTCCTATGTGAAATCCACAAATAGACCATTCACGTTTCGTCCGGAACGTCCTACGGGCGGGAAAGTCTTATTTTTACCGAAACGCCACCCGAGTCGAAAGTTGCGATCTTTCGGGCACCGTCTCGAATTTCGATACCGAACTCACGGAACGTCTGGTCCTATGTGAAATCCAAAATTAGACCATTCACGTTCCGTCCGGAACGTCCTACGGGCGGAAAAGTCGTGTTTTTACCGAAACGCCACCCGAGTCGAAAGTTGCGATCTTTCGGGCACCGTCTCGAATTTCGATACCGAACTCACCGAACGTCTGGTCCTGTGCGAAATCCAAAAATAGACCAATCACGTTTCGTCCGGAACACACGCGGGGCGCGAAAGTCGTGTTTTTACCGAAACGCCACCCGAGTCGAAAGTTGCGATCTTTCGGGCACCGTCTCGAATTTCGATACCGAACTCACCGAACGTCTGGTCCTGTGTCAAATCCAAAAATAGACCAATCACGTTTCGTCCGGAACACACGCGGGGCGCGAAAGTCGTGTTTTTATCGAAACACCACCCGAGTCGAAAGTTGCGATCTTTCGGGCACCGTCTCGAATTTCGATACCGAACTCACCGAACGTCTGGTCCTGTGTGAAATCCAAATATAGGCCATTCACGTTTCGTCCGGAACGTCCTACGGGCGGGAAAGTCGTGTTTTTACCGAAACGCCACCCGAGTCGAAAGTTGCGATCTTTCGGGCACCGTCTCGAATTTCGATACCCAACTCACCGAACGTCTGGTCCTGTGTGAAATCCAAAAATAGACCAATCACGTTTCGTCCGGAACACACGCGGGGCGCGAAAGTCGTGTTTTTATCGAAACGCCACCCGAGTCGAAAGCTGCGATCTTCCGGGCACCGTCTCGAATTTCGATACCGAACTCACCGAACGTCTGGTCCTGTGTGAAATCCAAATATAGGCCATTCACGTTTCGTCCGGAACGTCCTACGGGCGGAAAATCCGTGTTTTTATCGAAACGCCAACCGAGTCGAACGTTGCGATCTTTCGGGCACCGTCTCGAATTTCGATACCGAACTCACCGAACGTCTGGTCCTATGTGAAATCCAAAAATAAACCAATCATGTTTCGTCCTTAACACACGCGGGGCGCGAAAGTCGTGTTTTTACCGAAACGCCACCCGAGTCGAAAGTTGCGATCTTTCGGGCACCGTCTCGAATTTCGATACCGAACTCACCGAACGTCTGGTCCTGTGTGAAATCCAAAAATAGACCAATCACGTTTCGTCCGAACGTCTGGTCCTGTGTGAAATCCACAAATAGACCATTCACGTTTCGTCCGGAACGTCCTACGGGCGGGAAAGTCTTATTTTTACCGAAACGCCACCCGAGTCGAAAGTTGCGATCTTCCGGGCACCGTCTCGAATTTCGATACCGAACTCAGGGCACGTCTGGTCCTATGTGAAATCCACAAATAGACCATTCACGTTTCGTCCGGAACGTCCTACGGGCGGGAAAGTCTTATTTTTACCGAAACGCCACCCGAGTCGAAAGTGGCGATCTTTCGGGCACCGTCTCGAATTTCGATACCGAACTCACGGAACGTCTGGTCCTATGTGAAATCCAAAATTAGACCATTCACGTTCCGTCCGGAACGTCCTACGGGCGGAAAAGTCATTTTTTTACCGAAACGCCACCCGAGTCGAAAGTTGCGATCTTTCGGGCACCGTCTCGAATTTCGATACCGAAATCACCGAACGTCTGGTCCTGTGTGAAATCCAAAAATAGACCAATCACGTTTCGTCCGGAACACACGCGGGGCGCGAAAGTCGTGTTTTTACCGAAACGCCACCCGAGTCGAAAGTTGCGATCTTTCGGGCACCGTCTCGAATTTCGATACCGAACTCACCGAACGTCTGGTCCTGTGTGAAATCCAAAAATAGACCAATCACGTTTCGTCCGAACGTCTGGTCCTGTGTGAAATCCACAAATAGACCATTCACGTTTCGTCCGGAACGTCCTACGGGCGGGAAAGTTTTATTTTTACCGAAACGCCACCCGAGTCGAAAGTTGCGATCTTCCGGGCACCGTCTCGAATTTCGATACCGAACTCAGGGAACGTCTGGTCCTATGTGAAATCCACAAATAGACCATTCACGTTTCGTCCGGAACGTCCTACGGGCGGGAAAGTCTTATTTTTACCGAAACGGCACCCGAGTCGAAAGTTGCGATCTTTCGGGCACCGTCTCGAATTTCGATACCGAACTCACGGAACGTCTGGTCCTATGTGAAATCCAAAATTAGACCATTCACGTTCCGTCCGGAACGTCCTACGGGCAGAAAAGTCGTGTTTTTACTGAAACGCCACCCGAGTCGAAAGTTGCGATCTTTCGGGCACCGTCTCGAATTTCGATACCGAACTCACCGAACGTCTGGTCCTGTGCGAAATCCAAAAATAGACCAATCACGTTTCGTCCGGAACACACGCGGGGCGCGAAAGTCGTGTTTTTACCGAAACGCCACCCGAGTCGAAAGTTGTGATCTTTCGGGCACCGTCTCGAATTTCGAAACCGAACTCAGGGAACGTCTGGTCCTATGTGAAATCCACAAATAGACCATTCACGTTTCGTCCGGAACGTCCTACGGGCGGGAAAGTCTTATTTTTACCGAAACGCCACCCGAGTCGAAAGTTGCGATCTTCCGGGCACCGTCTCGAATTTCGATACCGAACTCAGGGAACGTCTGGTCCTATGTGAAATCCACAAATAGACCATTCACGTTTCGTCCGGAACGTCCTACGGGCGGGAAAGTCTTATTTTTACCGAAACGGCACCCGAGTCGAAAGTTGCGATCTTTCGGGCACCGTCTCGAATTTCGATACCGAACTCACGGAACGTCTGGTCCTATGTGAAATCCAAAATTAGACCATTCACGTTCCGTCCGGAACGTCCTACGGGCAGAAAAGTCGTGTTTTTACTGAAACGCCACCCGAGTCGAAAGTTGCGATCTTTCGGGCACCGTCTCGAATTTCGATACCGAACTCACCGAACGTCTGGTCCTGTGCGAAATCCAAAAATAGACCAATCACGTTTCGTCCGGAACACACGCGGGGCGCGAAAGTCGTGTTTTTACCGAAACGCCACCCGAGTCGAAAGTTGTGATCTTTCGGGCACCGTCTCGAATTTCGATACCGAACTCACCGAACGTCTGGTCCTGTGTGAAATCCAAAAATAGACCAATCACGTTTCGTCCGGAACACACGCGGGGCACGAAAGTCGTGTTTTTACCGAAACGCCACCCGAGTCGAAAGTTGCGATCTTTCGGGCACCGTCTCGAATTTCGATACCGAACGTCTGGTCCTGTGTGAAATCCAAAAATAGACCAATCACGTTTCGTCCGGAACACACGCGGGGCGCGAAAGTCGTGTTTTTATCGAAACGCCACCCGAGTCGAAAGCTGCGATCTTCCGGGCACCGTCTCGAATTTCGATACCGAACTCACCGAACGTCCGGTCCTGTGTGAAATCCAAAAATAGACCAATCACGTTTCGTCCGGAACACACGCGGGGCGCGAAAGTCGTGTTTTTATCGAAACGCCACCCGAGTCGAAAGCTGCGATCTTCCGGGCACCGTCTCGAATTTCGATACCGAACTCACCGAACGTCTGGTCCTGTGTGAAATCCAAATATAGGCCATTCACGTTTCGTCCGGAACGTCCTACGGGCGGAAAATCCGTGTTTTTACCGAAACGCCAACCGAGTCGAACGTTGCGATCTTTCGGGCACCGTCTCGAATTTCGATACCGAACTCACCGAACGTCTGGTCCTGTGTGAAATCCAAAAATAAACCAATCATGTTTCGTCCTTAACACACGCGGGGCGCGAAAGTCGTGTTTTTACCGAAACGCCACCCGAGTCGAAAGTTGCGATCTTTCTGGCACCGTCTCGAATTTCGATACCGAACTCACCAAACGTCTGGTCCTGTGTGAAATCCAAAAATAGACCAATCACGTTTCGTCCGGAACACACGCGGGGCGCGAAAGTCGTGTTTTTACCGAAACGCCACCCGAGTCGAAAGTTGCGATCTTTCGGGCACCGTCTCGAATTTCGATACCGAACTCACCGAACGTCTGGTCCTGTGTGAAATCCAAAAATAGACCAATCACGTTTCGTCCGAACGTCTGGTCCTGTGTGAAATCCACAAATAGACCATTCACGTTTCGTCCGGAACGTCCTACGGGCGGGAAAGTCTTATTTTTACCGAAACGCCACCCGAGTCGAAAGTTGCGATCTTCCGGGCACCGTCTCGAATTTCGATACCGAACTCAGGGAACGTCTGGTCCTATGTGAAATCCACAAATAGACCATTCACGTTTCGTCCGGAACGTCCTACGGGCGGGAAAGTCTTATTTTTACCGAAACGGCACCCGAGTCGAAAGTTGCGATCTTTCGGGCACCGTCTCGAATTTCGATACCGAACTCACGGAACGTCTGGTCCTATGTGAAATCCAAAATTAGACCATTCACGTTCCGTCCGGAACGTCCTACGGGCAGAAAAGTCGTGTTTTTACTGAAACGCCACCCGAGTCGAAAGTTGCGATCTTTCGGGCACCGTCTCGAATTTCGATACCGAACTCACCGAACGTCTGGTCCTGTGCGAAATCCAAAAATAGACCAATCACGTTTCGTCCGGAACACACGCGGGGCGCGAAAGTCGTGTTTTTACCGAAACGCCACCCGAGTCGAAAGTTGTGATCTTTCGGGCACCGTCTCGAATTTCGATACCGAACTCACCGAACGTCTGGTCCTGTGTGAAATCCAAAAATAGACCAATCACGTTTCGTCCGGAACACACGCGGGGCGCGAAAGTCGTGTTTTTACCGAAACGCCACCCGAGTCGAAAGGTTCGATCTTTCGGGCACTGTCTCGAATTTCGATACCGAACTCACCGAACGTCTGGTCCTGTGTGAAATCCAAAAATAGACCAATCACGTTTCGTCCGAACGTCTGGTCCTGTGTGAAATCCACAAGTAGACCATTCACGTTTCGTCCGGAACGTCCTACGGGCGGGAAAGTCTTATTTTTACCGAAACGCCACCCGAGTCGAAAGTTGCGATCTTCCGGGCACCGTCTCGAATTTCGATACCGAACTCAGGGAACGTCTGGTCCTATGTGAAATCCACAAATAGACCATTCACGTTTCGTCCGGAACGTCCTACGGGCGGGAAAGTCTTATTTTTACGGAAACGCCACCCGAGTCGAAAGTTGCGATCTTTCGGGCACCGTCTCGAATTTTGATACCGAACTCACGGAACGTCTGGTCCTATGTTAAATCCAAAATTAGACCATTCACGTTCCGTCCGGAACGTCCGACGGGCGGAAAAGTCATTTTTTTACCGAAACGCCACCCGAGTCGAAAGTTGCGATCTTTCGAGCACCGTCTCGAATTTCGATACCGAACTCACCGAACGTCTGGTCCTGTGTGAAATCCAAAAATAGACCAATCACGTTTCGTCCGGAACACACGCGGGGCGCGAAAGTCGTGTTTTTACCGAAACGCCACCCGAGTCGAAAGTTGCGATCTTTCGGGCACCGTCTCGAATTTCGATTCCGAACTCACCGAACGTCTGGTCCTGTGTGAAATCCAAAAATAGACCAATCACGTTTCGTCCGAACGTCTGGTCCTATGTGAAATCCACAAATAGACCATTCACGTTTCGTCCGGAACGTCCTACGGGCGGGAAAGTCTTATTTTTACCGAAACGCCACCCGAGTCGAAAGTTGCGATCTTCCGAGCACCGTCTCGAATTTCGATACCAAACTCAGGGAACGTCTGGTCCTATGTGAAATCCACAAATAGACCATTCACGTTTCGTCCGGAACGTCCTACGGGCGGGAAAGTCTTATTTTTACCGAAACGCCACCCGAGTCGAAAGTTGAGATCTTTCGGGCACCGTCTCGAATTTCGATACCGAACTCACGGAACGTCTGGTCCTATGTGAAATCCAAAATTAGACCATTCACGTTCCGTCCGGAACGTCCTACGGGCGGAAAAGTCGTGTTTTTACCGAAACGCCACCCGAGTCGAAAGTTGCGATCTTTCGGGCACCGTCTCGAATTTCGATACCGAACTCACCGAACGTCTGGTCCTGTGCGAAATCCAAAAATAGACCAATCACGTTTCGTCCGGAACACACGCGGGGCGCGAAAGTCGTGTTTTTACCGAAACGCCACCCGAGTCGAAAGTTGCGATCTTTCGGGCACCGTCTCGAATTTCGATACCGAACTCACCGAACGTCTGGTCCTGTGTCAAATCCAAAAATAGACCAATCACGTTTCGTCCGGAACACACGCGGGGCGCGAAAGTCGTGTTTTTATCGAAACGCCACCCGAGTCGAAAGTTGCGATCTTTCGGGCACCGTCTCGAATTTCGATACCGAACTCACCGAACGTCTGGTCCTGTGTGAAATCCAAATATAGGCCATTCACGTTTCGTCCGGAACGTCCTACGGGCGGGAAAGTCGTGTTTTTACCGAAACGCCACCCGAGTCGAAAGTTGTGATCTTTCGGGCACCGTCTCGAATTTCGATACCGAACTCACCGAACGTCTGGTCCTGTGTGAAATCCAAAAATAGACCAATCACGTTTCGTCCGGAACACACGCGGGGCACGAAAGTCGTGTTTTTACCGAAACGCCACCCGAGTCGAAAGTTGCGATCTTTCGGGCACCGTCTCGAATTTCGATACCGAACGTCTGGTCCTGTGTGAAATCCAAAAATAGACCAATCACGTTTCGTCAAACACACGCGGGGCGCGAAAGTCGTGTTTTTATCGAAACGCCACCCGAGTCGAAAGCTGCGATCTTCCGGGCACCGTCTCGAATTTCGATACCGAACTCACCGAACGTCCGGTCCTGTGTGAAATCCAAAAATAGACCAATCACGTTTCGTCCGGAACACACGCGGGGCGCGAAAGTCGTGTTTTTATCGAAACGCCACCCGAGTCGAAAGCTGCGATCTTCCGGGCACCGTCTCGAATTTCGATACCGAACTCACCGAACGTCTGGTCCTGTGTGAAATCCAAATATAGGCCATTCACGTTTCGTCCGGAGCGTCCTACGGGCGGAAAATCCGTGTTTTTACCGAAACGCCAACCGAGTCGAACGTTGCGATCTTTCGGGCACCGTCTCGAATTTCGATACCGAACTCACCGAACGTCTGGTCCTGTGTGAAATCCAAAAATAAACCAATCATGTTTCGTCCTTAACACACGCGGGGCGCGAAAGTCGTGTTTTTACCGAAACGCCACCCGAGTCGAAAGTTGCGATCTTTCGGGCACCGTCTCGAATTTCGATACCGAACTCACCAAACGTCTGGTCCTGTGTGAAATCCAAAAATAGACCAATCACGTTTCGTCCGGAACACACGCGGGGCGCGAAAGTCGTGTTTTTACCGAAACGCCACCCGAGTCGAAAGTTGCGATCTTTCGGGCACCGTCTCGAATTTCGATACCGAACTCACCGAACGTCTGGTACTGTGTGAAATCCAAAAATAGACCAATCACGTTTCGTCCGAACGTCTGGTCCTGTGTGAAATCCACAAATAGACCATTCACGTTTCGTCCGGAACGTCCTACGGGCGGGAAAGTCTTATTTTTACCGAAACGCCACCCGAGTCGAAAGTTGCGATCTTCCGGGCACCGTCTCGAATTTCGATACCGAACTCAGGGAACGTCTGGTCCTATGTGAAATCCACAAATAGACCATTCACGTTTCGTCCGGAACGTCCTACGGGCGGGAAAGTCTTATTTTTACCGAAACGGCACCCGAGTCGAAAGTTGCGATCTTTCGGGCACCGTCTCGAATTTCGATACCGAACTCACGGAACGTCTGGTCCTATGTGAAATCCAAAATTAGACCATTCACGTTCCGTCCTGAACGTCCTACGGGCAGAAAAGTCGTGTTTTTACTGAAACGCCACCCGAGTCGAAAGTTGCGATCTTTCGGGCACCGTCTCGAATTTCGATACCGAACTCACCGAACGTCTGGTCCTGTGCGAAATCCAAAAATAGACCAATCACGTTTCGTCCGGAACACACGCGGGGCGCGAAAGTCGTGTTTTTACCGAAACGCCACCCGAGTCGAAAGTTGTGATCTTTCGGGCACCGTCTCGAATTTCGATACCGAACTCACCGAACGTCTGGTCCTGTGTGAAATCCAAAAATAGACCAATCACGTTTCGTCCGGAACACACGCGGGGCGCGAAAGTCGTGTTTTTACCGAAACGCCACCCGAGTCGAAAGGTTCGATCTTTCGGGCACTGTCTCGAATTTCGATACCGAACTCACCGAACGTCTGGTCCTGTGTGAAATCCAAAAATAGACCAATCACGTTTCGTCCGAACGTCTGGTCCTGTGTGAAATCCACAAATAGACCATTCACGTTTCGTCCGGAACGTCCTACGGGCGGGAAAGTCTTATTTTTACCGAAACGGCACCCGAGTCGAAAGTTGCGATCTTTCGGGCACCGTCTCGAATTTCGATACCGAACTCACGGAACGTCTGGTCCTATGTGAAATTCAAAATTAGACCATTCACGTTCCGTCCTGAACGTCCTACGGGCAGAAAAGTCGTGTTTTTACTGAAACGCCACCCGAGTCGAAAGTTGCGATCTTTCGGGCACCGTCTCGAATTTCGATACCGAACTCACCGAACGTCTGGTCCTGTGCGAAATCCAAAAATAGACCAATCACGTTTCGTCCGGAACACACGCGGGGCGCGAAAGTCGTGTTTTTACCGAAACGCCACCCGAGTCGAAAGTTGTGATCTTTCGGGCACCGTCTCGAATTTCGATACCGAACTCACCGAACGTCTGGTCCTGTGTGAAATCCAAAAATAGACCAATCACGTTTCGTCCGGAACACACGCGGGGCGCGAAAGTCGTGTTTTTACCGAAACGCCACCCGAGTCGAAAGGTTCGATCTTTCGGGCACTGTCTCGAATTTCGATACCGAACTCACCGAACGTCTGGTCCTGTGTGAAATCCAAAAATAGACCAATCACGTTTCGTCCGAACGTCTGGTCCTGTGTGAAATCCACAAATAGACCATTCACGTTTCGTCCGGAACGTCCTACGGGCGGGAAAGTCTTATTTTTACCGAAACGCCACCCGAGTCGAAAGTTGCGATCTTCCGGGCACCGTCTCGAATTTCGATACCGAACTCAGGGAACGTCTGGTCCTATGTGAAATCCACAAATAGACCATTCACGTTTCGTCCGGAACGTCCTACGGGCGGGAAAGTCTTATTTTTACGGAAACGCCACCCGAGTCGAAAGTTGCGATCTTTCGGGCACCGTCTCGAATTTTGATACCGAACTCACGCAACGTCTGGTCCTATGTTAAATCCAAAATTAGACCATTCACGTTCCGTCCGGAACGTCCGACGGGCGGAAAAGTCATTTTTTTACCGAAACGCCACCCGAGTCGAAAGTTGCGATCTTTCGAGCACCGTCTCGAATTTCGATACCGAACTCACCGAACGTCTGGTCCTGTGTGAAATCCAAAAATAGACCAATCACGTTTCGTCCGGAACACACGCGGGGCGCGAAAGTCGTGTTTTTACCGAAACGCCACCCGAGTCGAAAGTTGCGATCTTTCGGGCACCGTCTCGAATTTCGATTCCGAACTCACCGAACGTCTGGTCCTGTGTGAAATCCAAAAATAGACCAATCACGTTTCGTCCGAACGTCTGGTCCTATGTGAAATCCACAAATAGACCATTCACGTTTCGTCCGGAACGTCCTACGGGCGGGAAAGTCTTATTTTTACCGAAACGCCACCCGAGTCGAAAGTTGCGATCTTCCGAGCACCGTCTCGAATTTCGATACCAAACTCAGGGAACGTCTGGTCCTATGTGAAATCCACAAATAGACCATTCACGTTTCGTCCGGAACGTCCTACGGGCGGGAAAGTCTTATTTTTACCGAAACGCCACCCGAGTCGAAAGTTGAGATCTTTCGGGCACCGTCTCGAATTTCGATACCGAACTCACGGAACGTCTGGTCCTATGTGAAATCCAAAATTAGACCATTCACGTTCCGTCCGGAACGTCCTACGGGCGGAAAAGTCGTGTTTTTACCGAAACGCCACCCGAGTCGAAAGTTGCGATCTTTCGGGCACCGTCTCGAATTTCGATACCGAACTCACCGAACGTCTGGTCCTGTGCGAAATCCAAAAATAGACCAATCACGTTTCGTCCGGAACACACGCGGGGCGCGAAAGTCGTGTTTTTACCGAAACGCCACCCGAGTCGAAAGTTGCGATCTTTCGGGCACCGTCTCGAATTTCGATACCGAACTCACCGAACGTCTGGTCCTGTGTCAAATCCAAAAATAGACCAATCACGTTTCGTCCGGAACACACGCGGGGCGCGAAAGTCGTGTTTTTATCGAAACGCCACCCGAGTCGAAAGTTGCGATCTTTCGGGCACCGTCTCGAATTTCGATACCGAACTCACCGAACGTCTGGTCCTGTGTGAAATCCAAATATAGGCCATTCACGTTTCGTCCGGAACGTCCTACGGGCGGGAAAGTCGTGTTTTTACCGAAACGCCACCCGAGTCGAAAGTTGTGATCTTTCGGGCACCGTCTCGAATTTCGATACCGAACTCACCGAACGTCTGGTCCTGTGTGAAATCCAAAAATAGACCAATCACGTTTCGTCCGGAACACACGCGGGGCACGAAAGTCGTGTTTTTACCGAAACGCCACCCGAGTCGAAAGTTGCGATCTTTCGGGCACCGTCTCGAATTTCGATACCGAACGTCTGGTCCTGTGTGAAATCCAAAAATAGACCAATCACGTTTCGTCAAACACACGCGGGGCGCGAAAGTCGTGTTTTTATCGAAACGCCACCCGAGTCGAAAGCTGCGATCTTCCGGGCACCGTCTCGAATTTCGATACCGAACTCACCGAACGTCCGGTCCTGTGTGAAATCCAAAAATAGACCAATCACGTTTCGTCCGGAACACACGCGGGGCGCGAAAGTCGTGTTTTTATCGAAACGCCACCCGAGTCGAAAGCTGCGATCTTCCGGGCACCGTCTCGAATTTCGATACCGAACTCACCGAACGTCTGGTCCTGTGTGAAATCCAAATATAGGCCATTCACGTTTCGTCCGGAGCGTCCTACGGGCGGAAAATCCGTGTTTTTACCGAAACGCCAACCGAGTCGAACGTTGCGATCTTTCGGGCACCGTCTCGAATTTCGATACCGAACTCACCGAACGTCTGGTCCTGTGTGAAATCCAAAAATAAACCAATCATGTTTCGTCCTTAACACACGCGGGGCGCGAAAGTCGTGTTTTTACCGAAACGCCACCCGAGTCGAAAGTTGCGATCTTTCGGGCACCGTCTCGAATTTCGATACCGAACTCACCAAACGTCTGGTCCTGTGTGAAATCCAAAAATAGACCAATCACGTTTCGTCCGGAACACACGCGGGGCGCGAAAGTCGTGTTTTTACCGAAACGCCACCCGAGTCGAAAGTTGCGATCTTTCGGGCACCGTCTCGAATTTCGATACCGAACTCACCGAACGTCTGGTACTGTGTGAAATCCAAAAATAGACCAATCACGTTTCGTCCGAACGTCTGGTCCTGTGTGAAATCCACAAATAGACCATTCACGTTTCGTCCGGAACGTCCTACGGGCGGGAAAGTCTTATTTTTACCGAAACGCCACCCGAGTCGAAAGTTGCGATCTTCCGGGCACCGTCTCGAATTTCGATACCGAACTCAGGGAACGTCTGGTCCTATGTGAAATCCACAAATAGACCATTCACGTTTCGTCCGGAACGTCCTACGGGCGGGAAAGTCTTATTTTTACCGAAACGGCACCCGAGTCGAAAGTTGCGATCTTTCGGGCACCGTCTCGAATTTCGATACCGAACTCACGGAACGTCTGGTCCTATGTGAAATCCAAAATTAGACCATTCACGTTCCGTCCTGAACGTCCTACGGGCAGAAAAGTCGTGTTTTTACTGAAACGCCACCCGAGTCGAAAGTTGCGATCTTTCGGGCACCGTCTCGAATTTCGAAACCGAACTCACCGAACGTCTGGTCCTGTGCGAAATCCAAAAATAGACCAATCACGTTTCGTCCGGAACACACGCGGGGCGCGAAAGTCGTGTTTTTACCGAAACGCCACCCGAGTCGAAAGTTGTGATCTTTCGGGCACCGTCTCGAATTTCGATACCGAACTCACCGAACGTCTGGTCCTGTGTGAAATCCAAAAATAGACCAATCACGTTTCGTCCGGAACACACGCGGGGCGCGAAAGTCGTGTTTTTACCGAAACGCCACCCGAGTCGAAAGGTTCGATCTTTCGGGCACTGTCTCGAATTTCGATACCGAACTCACCGAACGTCTGGTCCTGTGTGAAATCCAAAAATAGACCAATCACGTTTCGTCCGAACGTCTGGTCCTGTGTGAAATCCACAAATAGACCATTCACGTTTCGTCCGGAACGTCCTACGGGCGGGAAAGTCTTATTTTTACCGAAACGCCACCCGAGTCGAAAGTTGCGATCTTCCGGGCACCGTCTCGAATTTCGATACCGAACTCAGGGAACGTCTGGTCCTATGTGAAATCCACAAATAGACCATTCACGTTTCGTCCGGAACGTCCTACGGGCGGGAAAGTCTTATTTTTACGGAAACGCCACCCGAGTCGAAAGTTGCGATCTTTCGGGCACCGTCTCGAATTTTGATACCGAACTCACGCAACGTCTGGTCCTATGTTAAATCCAAAATTAGACCATTCACGTTCCGTCCGGAACGTCCGACGGGCGGAAAAGTCATTTTTTTACCGAAACGCCACCCGAGTCGAAAGTTGCGATCTTTCGAGCACCGTCTCGAATTTCGATACCGAACTCACCGAACGTCTGGTCCTGTGTGAAATCCAAAAATAGACCAATCACGTTTCGTCCGGAACACACGCGGGGCGCGAAAGTCGTGTTTTTACCGAAACGCCACCCGAGTCGAAAGTTGCGATCTTTCGGGCACCGTCTCGAATTTCGATTCCGAACTCACCGAACGTCTGGTCCTGTGTGAAATCCAAAAATAGACCAATCACGTTTCGTCCGAACGTCTGGTCCTATGTGAAATCCACAAATAGACCATTCACGTTTCGTCCGGAACGTCCTACGGGCGGGAAGGTCTTATTTTTACCGAAACGCCACCCGAGTCGAAAGTTGCGATCTTCCGAGCACCGTCTCGAATTTCGATACCAAACTCAGGGAACGTCTGGTCCTATGTGAAATCCACAAATAGACCATTCACGTTTCGTCCGGAACGTCCTACGGGCGGGAAAGTCTTATTTTTACCGAAACGCCACCCGAGTCGAAAGGTTCGATCTTTCGGGCACTGTCTCGAATTTCGATACCGAACTCACCGAACGTCTGGTCCTGTGTGTAATCCAAAAATAGACCAATCACGTTTCGTCCGAACGTCTGGTCCCGTGTGAAATCCACAAATAGACCATTCACGTTTCGTCCGGAACGTCCTACGGGCGGGAAAGTCTTATTTTTACCGAAACGCCACCCGAGTCGAAAGTTGCG
Organism: Arctostaphylos glauca; assembly: GCA_019985065.2. Classification (NCBI taxonomy): domain Eukaryota; kingdom Viridiplantae; phylum Streptophyta; class Magnoliopsida; order Ericales; family Ericaceae; genus Arctostaphylos; species Arctostaphylos glauca. The sequence continues at coordinate 1,295,496 of JAHSPW020000022.1, forward strand.
ATCTTCCGGGCACCGTCTCGAATTTCGATACCGAACTCAGGGAACGTCTGGTCCTATGTGAAATCCACAAATAGACCATTCACGTTTCGTCCGGAACGTCCTACGGGCGGGAAAGTCTTATTTTTACCGAAACGCCACCCGAGTCGAAAGTTGCGATCTTTCGGGCACCGTCTCGAATTTCGATACCGAACTCACGGAACGTCTGGTCGTATGTGAAATCCAAAATTAGACCAATCACGTTTCGTCCGGAACACACGCGGGGCGCGAAAGTCGTGTTTTTACCGAAACGCCACCCGAGTCGAAAGTTGCGATCTTTCGGGCACCGTCTCGAATTTCGATACCGAACTCACCGAACGTCTGGTACTGTGTGAAATCCAAAAATAGACCAATCACGTTTCGTCCGAACGTCTGGTCCTGTGTGAAATCCACAAATAGACCATTCACGTTTCGTCCGGAACGTCCTACGGGCGGGAAAGTCTTATTTTTACCGAAACGCCACCCGAGTCGAAAGTTGCGATCTTCCGGGCACCGTCTCGAATTTCGATACCGAACTCAGGGAACGTCTGGTCCTATGTGAAATCCACAAATAGACCATTCACGTTTCGTCCGGAACGTCCTACGGGCGGGAAAGTCTTATTTTTACCGAAACGGCACCCGAGTCGAAAGTTGCGATCTTTCGGGCACCGTCTCGAATTTCGATACCGAACTCACGGAACGTCTGGTCCTATGTGAAATCCAAAATTAGACCATTCACGTTCCGTCCTGAACGTCCTACGGGCAGAAAAGTCGTGTTTTTACTGAAACGCCACCCGAGTCGAAAGTTGCGATCTTTCGGGCACCGTCTCGAATTTCGATACCGAACTCACCGAACGTCTGGTCCTGTGCGAAATCCAAAAATAGACCAATCACGTTTCGTCCGGAACACACGCGGGGCGCGAAAGTCGTGTTTTTACCGAAACGCCACCCGAGTCGAAAGTTGTGATCTTTCGGGCACCGTCTCGAATTTCGATACCGAACTCACCGAACGTCTGGTCCTGTGTGAAATCCAAAAATAGACCAATCACGTTTCGTCCGGAACACACGCGGGGCGCGAAAGTCGTGTTTTTACCGAAACGCCACCCGAGTCGAAAGGTTCGATCTTTCGGGCACTGTCTCGAATTTCGATACCGAACTCACCGAACGTCTGGTCCTGTGTGAAATCCAAAAATAGACCAATCACGTTTCGTCCGAACGTCTGGTCCTGTGTGAAATCCACAAATAGACCATTCACGTTTCGTCCGGAACGTCCTACGGGCGGGAAAGTCTTATTTTTACCGAAACGCCACCCGAGTCGAAAGTTGCGATCTTCCGGGCACCGTCTCGAATTTCGATACCGAACTCAGGGAACGTCTGGTCCTATGTGAAATCCACAAATAGACCATTCACGTTTCGTCCGGAACGTCCTACGGGCGGGAAAGTCTTATTTTTACGGAAACGCCACCCGAGTCGAAAGTTGCGATCTTTCGGGCACCGTCTCGAATTTTGATACCGAACTCACGCAACGTCTGGTCCTATGTTAAATCCAAAATTAGACCATTCACGTTCCGTCCGGAACGTCCGACGGGCGGAAAAGTCATTTTTTTACCGAAACGCCACCCGAGTCGAAAGTTGCGATCTTTCGAGCACCGTCTCGAATTTCGATACCGAACTCACCGAACGTCTGGTCCTGTGTGAAATCCAAAAATAGACCAATCACGTTTCGTCCGGAACACACGCGGGGCGCGAAAGTCGTGTTTTTACCGAAACGCCACCCGAGTCGAAAGTTGCGATCTTTCGGGCACCGTCTCGAATTTCGATTCCGAACTCACCGAACGTCTGGTCCTGTGTGAAATCCAAAAATAGACCAATCACGTTTCGTCCGAACGTCTGGTCCTATGTGAAATCCACAAATAGACCATTCACGTTTCGTCCGGAACGTCCTACGGGCGGGAAGGTCTTATTTTTACCGAAACGCCACCCGAGTCGAAAGTTGCGATCTTCCGAGCACCGTCTCGAATTTCGATACCAAACTCAGGGAACGTCTGGTCCTATGTGAAATCCACAAATAGACCATTCACGTTTCGTCCGGAACGTCCTACGGGCGGGAAAGTCTTATTTTTACCGAAACGCCACCCGAGTCGAAAGGTTCGATCTTTCGGGCACTGTCTCGAATTTCGATACCGAACTCACCGAACGTCTGGTCCTGTGTGTAATCCAAAAATAGACCAATCACGTTTCGTCCGAACGTCTGGTCCCGTGTGAAATCCACAAATAGACCATTCACGTTTCGTCCGGAACGTCCTACGGGCGGGAAAGTCTTATTTTTACCGAAACGCCACCCGAGTCGAAAGTTGCGATCTTCCGGGCACCGTCTCGAATTTCGATACCGAACTCAGGGAACGTCTGGTCCTATGTGAAATCCACAAATAGACCATTCACGTTTCGTCCGGAACGTCCTACGGGCGGGAAAGTCTTATTTTTACCGAAACGCCACCCGAGTCGAAAGTTGCGATCTTTCGGGCACCGTCTCGAATTTCGATACCGAACTCACGGAACGTCTGGTCGTATGTGAAATCCAAAATTAGACCATTCACGTTCCGTCCGGAACGTCCGACGGGCGGAAAAGTCATTTTTTTACCGAAACGCCACCCGAGTCGAAAGTTGCGATCTTTCGGGCACCGTCTCGAACTTCGATACCGAACTCACCGAACGTCTGGTCCTGTGTGAAATCCAAAAATAGACCAATCACGTTTCGTCCGGAACACACGCGGGGCGCGAAAGTCGTGTTTTTACCGAAACACCACCCGAGTCGAAAGTTGCGATCTTTCGGGCACCGTCTCGAATTTCGATTCCGAACTCACCGAACGTCTGGTCCTGTGTGAAATCCAAAAATAGACCAATCACGTTTCGTCCGAACGTCTGGTCCTATGTGAAATCCACAAATAGACCATTCACATTTCGTCCGGAACGTCCTACGGGCGGGAAAGTCTTATTTTTACCGAAACGCCACCCGAGTCGAAAGTTGCGATCTTCCGGGCACCGTCTCGAATTTCGATACCGAACTCAGGGAACGTCTGGTCCTATGTGAAATCCACAAATAGACCATTCACGTTTCGTCCGGAACGTCCTACGGGCGGGAAAGTCTTATTTTTACCGAAACGCCACCCGAGTCGAAAGTTGTGATCTTCCGGGCACCGTCTCGAATTTCGATACCGAACTCACGGAACGTCTGGTCCTATGTGAAATCCAAAATTAGACCATTCACGTTCCGTCCGGAACGTCCTACGGGCGGAAAAGTCGTGTTTTTACCGAAACGCCACCCGAGTCGAAAGTTGCGATCTTTCGGGCACCGTCTCGAATTTCGATACCGAACTCACCGAACGTCTGGTCCTGTGCGAAATCCAAAAATAGACCAATCACGTTTCGTCCGGAACACACGCGGGGCGCGAAAGTCGTGTTTTTACCGAAACGCCACCCGAGTCGAAAGTTGCGATCTTTCGGGCACCGTCTCGAATTTCGATACCGAACTCACCGAACGTCTGGTCCTGCGTCAAATCTAAAAATAGACCAATCACGTTTCGTCCGGAACACACGCGGGGCGCGAAAGTCGTGTTTTTATCGAAACGCCACCCGAGTCGAAAGTTGCGATCTTTCGGGCACCGTCTCGAATTTCGATACCGAACTCACCGAACGTCTGGTCCTGTGTGAAATCCAAATATAGGCCATTCACGTTTCGTCCGGAACGTCCTACGGGCAGGAAAGTCGTGTTTTTACCGAAACGCCACCCGAGTCGAAAGTTGCGATCTTTCGGGCACCATCTCGAATTTCGATACCGAACTCACCGAACGTCTGGTCCTGTGTGAAATCCAAAAATAGACCAATCACGTTTCGTCCGGAACACACGCGGGGCACGAAAGTCGTGTTTTTACCGAAACGCCACCCGAGTCGAAAGTTGCGATCTTTCGGGCACCGTCTCGAATTTCGATACCGAACTCACCGAACGTCTGGTCCTGTGTGAAATCCAAAAATAGACCACTCACGTTTCGTCCGGAACACACGCGGGGCGCGAAAGTCGTGTTTTTATCGAAACGCCACCCGAGTCGAAAGCTGCGATCTTCCAGGCACCGTCTCGAATTTCGATACCGAACTCACCGAACGTCTGGTCCTGTGTGAAATCCAAATATAGGCCATTCACGTTTCGTCCGGAACGTCCTACGGGCGGAAAATCCGTGTTTTTACCGAAACGCCAACCGAGTCGAACGTTGCGATCTTTCGGGCACCGTCTCGAATTTCGATACCGAACTCACCGAACGTCTGGTCCTGTGTGAAATCCAAAAATAAACCAATCACGTTTCGTGCTTAACACACGCGGGGCGCGAAAGTCGTGTTTTTACCGAAATGCCACCCGAGTCGAAAGTTGCGATCTTTCGGACACCGTCTCGAATTTCGATACCGAACTCACCAAACGTCTGGTCCTGCGTCAAATCTAAAAATAGACCAATCACGTTTCGTCCGGAACACACGCGGGGCGCGAAAGTCGTGTTTTTATCGAAACGCCACCCGAGTCGAAAGTTGCGATCTTTCGGGCACCGTCTCGAATTTCGATACCGAACTCACCGAACGTCTGGTCCTGTGTGAAATCCAAATATAGGCCATTCACGTTTCGTCCGGAACGTCCTACGGGCAGGAAAGTCGTGTTTTTACCGAAACGCCACCCGAGTCGAAAGTTGCGATCTTTCGGGCACCGTCTCGAATTTCGATACCGAACTCACCGAACGTCTGGTCCTGTGTGAAATCCAAAAATAGACCAATCACGTTTCGTCCGGAACACACGCGGGGCACGAAAGTCGTGTTTTTACCGAAACGCCACCCGAGTCGAAAGTTGCGATCTTTCGGGCACCGTCTCGAATTTCGATACCGAACTCACCGAACGTCTGGTCCTGTGTGAAATCCTAAAATAGACCAATCACGTTTCGTCCGGAACACACGCGGGGCACGAAAGTCGTGTTTTTACCGAAACGCCACCCGAGTCGAAAGTTGCGATCTTTCGGGCACCGTCTCGAATTTCGATACCGAACTCACCGAACGTCTGGTCCTGTGTGAAATCCAAAAATAGACCACTCACGTTTCGTCCGGAACACACGCGGGGCGCGAAAGTCGTGTTTTTATCGAAACGCCACCCGAGTCGAAAGCTGCGATCTTCCGGGCACCGTCTCGAATTTCGATACCGAACTCACCGAACGTCTGGTCCTGTGTGAAATCCAAATATAGGCCATTCACGTTTCGTCCGGAACGTCCTACGGGCGGAAAATCCGTGTTTTTACCGAAACGCCAACCGAGTCGAACGTTGCGATCTTTCGGGCACCGTCTCGAATTTCGATACCGAACTCACCGAACGTCTGGTCCTGTGTGAAATCCAAAAATAAACCAATCACGTTTCGTGCTTAACACACGCGGGGCGCGAAAGTCGTGTTTTTACCGAAATGCCACCCGAGTCGAAAGTTGCGATCTTTCGGACACCGTCTCGAATTTCGATACCGAACTCACCGAACGTCTGGTCCTGCGTCAAATCTAAAAATAGACCAATCACGTTTCGTCCGGAACACACGCGGGGCGCGAAAGTCGTGTTTTTATCGAAACGCCACCCGAGTCGAAAGTTGCGATCTTTCGGGCACCGTCTCGAATTTCGATACCGAACTCACCGAACGTCTGGTCCTGTGTGAAATCCAAATATAGGCCATTCACGTTTCGTCCGGAACGTCCTACGGGCAGGAAAGTCGTGTTTTTACCGAAACGCCACCCGAGTCGAAAGTTGCGATCTTTCGGGCACCGTCTCGAATTTCGATACCGAACTCACCGAACGTCTGGTCCTGTGTGAAATCCAAAAATAGACCAATCACGTTTCGTCCGGAACACACGCGGGGCACGAAAGTCGTGTTTTTACCGAAACGCCACCCGAGTCGAAAGTTGCGATCTTTCGGGCACCGTCTCGAATTTCGATACCGAACTCACCGAACGTCTGGTCCTGTGTGAAATCCAAAAATAGACCAATCACGTTTCGTCCGGAACACACGCGGGGCGCGAAAGTCGTGTTTTTATCGAAACGCCACCCGAGTCGAAAGCTGCGATCTTCCGGGCACCGTCTCGAATTTCGATACCGAACTCACCGAACGTCTGGTCCTGTGTGAAATCCAAATATAGGCCATTCACGTTTCGTCCGGAACGTCCTACGGGCGGAAAATCTGTGTTTTTACCGAAACGCCAACCGAGTCGAACGTTGCGATCTTTCGGGCACCGTCTCGAATTTCGATACCGAACTCACCGAACGTCTGGTCCTGTGTGAAATCCAAAAATAAACCAATCACGTTTCGTCCTTAACACACGCGGGGCGCGAAAGTCGTGTTTTTACCGAAACGCCACCCGAGTCGAAAGTTGCGATCTTTCGGGCACCGTCTCGAATTTCGATACCGAACTCACCGAACGTCTGGTCCTGTGTGAAATCCAAAAATAGACCAATCACGTTTCGTCCGAACGTCTGGTCCTGTGTGAAATCCACAAATAGACCATTCACGTTTCGTCCGGAACGTCCTACGGGCGGGAAAGTCTTATTTTTACCGAAACGCCACCCGAGTCGAAAGTTGCGATCTTCCGGGCACCGTATCGAATTTCGATACCGAACTCAGGGAACGTCTGGTCCTATGTGAAATCCACAAATAGACCATTCACGTTTCGTCCGGAACGTCCTACGGGCGGGAAAGTCTTATTTTTACCGAAACGCCACCCGAGTCGAAAGTTGCGATCTTTCGGGCACCGTCTCGAATTTCGATACCGAACTCACGGAACGTCTGGTCCTATGTGAAATCCAAAATTAGGCCATTCACGTTCCGTCCGGAACGTCCGACGGGCGGAAAAGTCGTTTTTTTTACCGAAACGCCACCCGAGTCGAAAGTTGTGATCTTTCGGGCACCGGCTCGAATTTCGATACCGAACTCACCGAACGTCTGGTCCTGTGTGAAATCCAAAAATAGACCAATCACGTTTCGTCCGGAACACACGCGGGGCGCGAAAGTCGTGTTTTTACCGAAACGCCACCCGAGTCGAAAGTTGCGATCTTTCGGGCACCGTCTCGAATTTCGATTCCGAACTCACCGAACGTCTGGTCCTGTGTGAAATCCAAAAATAGACCAATCACGTTTCGTCCGAACGTCTGGTCCTATGTGAAATCCACAAATAGACCATTCACGTTTTGTCCGGAACGTCCTACGGGCGGGAAAGTCTTATTTTTACCGAAACGCCACCCGAGTCGAAAGTTGCGATCTTCCGGGCACCGTCTCGAATTTCGATACCGAACTCAGGGAACGTCTGGTCCTATGTGAAATCCACAAATAGACCATTCACGTTTCGTCCGGAACGTCCTACGGGCGGGAAAGTCTTATTTTTACCGAAACGCCACCCGAGTCGAAAGTTGCGATCTTTCGGGCACTGTCTCGAATTTCGATACCGAACTCACGGAACGTCTGGTCCTATGTGAAATCCAAAATTAGACCATTCACGTTCCGTCCGGAACGTCCTACGGGCGGAAAAGTCGTGTTTTTACCGAAACGCCACCCGAGTCGAAAGTTGCGATCTTTCGGGCACCGTCTCGAATTTCGATACCGAACTCACCGAACGTCTGGTCCTGTGCGAAATCCAAAAATAGACCAATCACGTTTCGTCCGGAACACACGCGGGGCGCGAAAGTCGTGTTTTTACCGAAACGCCACCCGAGTCGAAAGTTGCGATCTTTCGGGCACCGTCTCGAATTTCGATACCGAACTCACCGAACGTCTGGTCCTGTGTGAAATCCAAAAATAGACCAATCACGTTTCGTCCGGAACACACGCGGGGCGCGAAAGTCGTGTTTTTATCGAAACGCCACCCGAGTCGAAAGTTGCGATCTTTCGGGCACCGTCTCGAATTTCGATACCGAACTCACCGAACGTCTGGTCCTGTGTGAAATCCAAATATAGGCCATTCACGTTTCGTCCGGAACGTCCTACGGGCGGGAAAGTCGTGTTTTTACCGAAACGCCACCCGAGTCGAAAGCTGCGATCTTCCGGGCACCGTCTCGAATTTCGATACCGAACTCACCGAACGTCTGGTCCTGTGTGAAATCCAAATATAGGCCATTCACGTTTCGTCCGGAACGTCCTACGGGCGGAAAATTCGTGTTTTTACCGAAACGCCAACCGAGTCGAACGTTGCGATCTTTCGGGCACCGTCTCGAATTTCGATACCGATCTCACCGAACGTCTGGTCCTGTGTGAAATCCAAAAATAAACCAATCACGTTTCGTCCTTAACACACGCGGGGCGCGAAAGTCGTGTTTTTACCGAAACGCCACCCGAGTCGAAAGTTGCGATCTTTCGGGCACCGTCTCGAATTTCGATACCGAACTCACCGAACGTCTGGTCCTCTGTGAAATCCAAAAATAGACCAATCACGTTTCGTCCGAACGTCTGGTCCTGTGTGAAATCCACAAATAGACCATTCACGTTTCGTCCGGAACGTCCTACGGGCGGGAAAGTCTTATTTTTACCGAAACGCCACCCGAGTCGAAAGTTGCGATCTTCCGGGCACCGTCTCGAATTTCGATACCGAACTCAGGGAACGTCTGGTCCTATGTGAAATCCACAAATAGACCATTCACGTTTCGTCCGGAACGTCCTACGGGCGGGAAAGTCTTATTTTTACCGAAACGCCACCCGAGTCGAAAGTTGCGATCTTTCGGGCACCGTCTCGAATTTCGATACCGAACTCACGGAACGTCTGGTCCTATGTGAAATCCAAAATTAGACCATTCACGTTCCGTCCGGAACGTCCTACGGGCGGAAAAGTCATTTTTTTACCGAAACGCCACCCGAGTCGAAAGTTGCGATCTTTCGGGCACCGTCTCGAATTTCGACACCGAACGTCTGGTCCTGTGTGAAATCCAAAAATAGACCAATCACGTTTCGTCCGGATCACACGCGGGGCGCGAAAGTCGTGTTTTTACCGAAACGCCACCCGAGTCGAAAGTTGCGATCTTTCGGGCACCGTCTCGAATTTTGATACCGAACTCACCGAACGTCTGGTCCTGTGTGAAATCCAAAAATAGACCAATCACGTTTCGTCCGAACGTCTGGTCCTGTGTGAAATCCACAAATAAATCATTCACGTTTCGTCCGGAACGTCCTACGGGCGGGAAAGTCTTATTTTTACCGAAACGCCACCCGAGTCGAAAGTTGCGATCTTCCGGGCACCGTCTCGAATTTCGATACCGAACTCAGGGAACGTCTGGTCCTATGTGAAATCCACAAATAGACCATTCACGTTTCGTCCGGAACGTCCTACGGGCGGGAAAGTCTTATTTTTACCGAAACGCCACCCGAGTCGAAAGTTGCGATCTTTCGGGCACCGTCTCGAATTTCGATACCGAACTCACAGAACGTCTGGTCCTATGTGAAATCCAAAATTAGACCATTTACGAGCGGAAAAGTCGTGTTTTTACCGAAATGCCACCCGAGTCGAAAGTTGCGATCTTTCGGACACCGTCTCGAATTTCGATACCGAACTCACCGAACGTCTGGTCCTGTGCGAAATCCAAAAATAGACCAATCACGTTTCGTCCGGAACACACGCGGGGCGCGAAAGTCGTGTTTTTACCGAAACGCCACCCGAGTCGAAAGTTGCGATCTTTCGGGCACCGTCTCGAATTTCGATACCGAACTCACCGAACGTCTGGTCCTGTGTGAAATCCAAAAATAGACCAATCACGTTTCGTCCGGAACACACGCGGGGCGCGAAAGTCGTGTTTTTACCGAAACGCCACCCGAGTCGAAAGGTTCGATCTTTCGGGCACTGTCTCGAATTTCGATACCGAACTCACCGAACGTCTGGTCCTGTGTGAAATCCAAAAATAGACCAATCACGTTTCGTCCGAACGTCTGGTCCTGTGTGAAATCCACAAATAGACCATTCACGTTTCGTCCGGAACGTCCTACGGGCGGGAAAGTCTTATTTTTACCGAAACGCCACCCGAGTCGAAAGTTGCGATCTTCCGGGCACCGTCTCGAATTTCGATACCGAACTCAGGGAACGTCTGGTCCTATGTGAAATCCACAAATAGACCATTCACGTTTCGTCCGGAACGTCCTACGGGCGGGAAAGTCTTATTTTTACCGAAACGCCACCCGAGTCGAAAGTTGTGATCTTTCGGGCACCGTCTCGAATTTCGATACCGAACTCACGGAACGTCTGGTCCTATGTGAAATCCAAAATTAGACCATTCACGTTCCGTCCGGAACGTCCTACGGGCGGAAAAGTCGTTTTTTTACCGAAACGCCACCCGAGTCGAAAGTTGCGATCTTTCGGGCACCGTCTCGAATTTCGATACCGAACTCACCGAACGTCTGGTCCTGTGTGAAATCCAAAAATAGACCAATCACGTTTCGTCCGGAACACACGCGGGGCGCGAAAGTCGTGTTTTTACCGAAACGCCACCCGAGTCGAAAGTTGCGATCTTTCGGGCACCGTCTCGAATTTCGATACCGAACTCACCGAACGTCTGGTCCTGTGTGAAATCCAAAAATAGACCAATCACGTTTCGTCCGAACGTCTGGTCCTATGTGAAATCCACAAATAGACCATTCACGTTTCGTCCGGAACGTCCTACGGGCGGGAAAGTCTTATTTTTACCGAAACGCCACCCGAGTGAAAGTTGCGATCTTCCGGGCACCGTCTCGAATTTCGATACCGAACTCACCGAACGTCTGGTCCTGTGTGAAATCCAAAAATAGACCAATCACGTTTCGTCCGAACGTCTGGTCCTATGTGAAATCCACAAATAGACCATTCACGTTTCGTCCGGAACGTCCTACGGGCGGGAAAGTCTTATTTTTACCGAAACGCCACCCGAGTCGAAAGTTGCGATCTTTCGGGCACCGTCTCGAATTTCGATACCGAACTCACGGAACGTCTGGTCCTATGTGAAATCCAAAATTAGACCATTCACGTTCCGTCCGGAACGTCCTACGGGCGGAAAAGTCGTGTTTTTACCGAAACGCCACCCGAGTCGAAAGTTGCGATCTTTCGGGCACCATCTCGAATTTCGATACCGAACTCACCGAACGACTGGTCCTGTGCGAAATTCAAAAATAGACCAATCACGTTTCGTCCGGAACACACGCGGGGCGCGAAAGTCGTGTTTTTACCGAAACGCCACCCGAGTCGAAAGTTGCGATCTTTCGGGCATCGTCTCGAATTTCGATACCGAACTCACCGAACGTCTGGTCCTGTGTGAAATCCAAATATAGGCCATTCACGTTTTGTCCGGAACGTCCTACGGGCGGAAAATCCGTGTTTTTACCGAAACGCCAACCGAGTCGAACGTTGCGATCTTTCGGGCACCGTCTCGAATTTCGATACCGAACTCACCGAACGTCTGGTCCTGTGTGAAATCCAAAAATAAGCCAATCACGTTTCGTCCTTAACACACGCGGGGCGCGAAAGTCGTGTTTTTACCGAAACGCCACCCGAGTCGAAAGTTGCGATCTTTCGGGCACCGTCTCGAATTTCGATACCGAACTCACCGAACGTCTGGTCCTGTGTGAAATCCAAAAATAGACCAATCACGTTTCGTCCGAACGTCTGGTCCTGTGTGAAATCCACAAATAGACCATTCACGTTTCGTCCGGAACGTCCTACGGGCGGGAAAGTCTTATTTTTACCGAAACGCCACCCGAGTGAAAGTTGCGATCTTCCGGGCACCGTCTCGAATTTCGATACCGAACTCAGGGAACGTCTGGTCCTATGTGAAATCCACAAATAGACCATTCACGTTTCGTCCGGAACGTCCTACGGGCGGGAAAGTCTTATTTTTACCGAAACGCCACCCGAGTCGAAAGTTGCGATCTTTCGGGCACCGTCTCGAATTTCGATACCGAACTCACCGAACGTCTGGTCCTGTGTGAAATCCAAAAATAGACCAATCACGTTTCGTCCGAACGTCTGGTCCTGTGTGAAATCCACAAATAGACCATTCACGTTTCGTCCGGAACGTCCTACGGGCGGGAAAGTCTTATTTTTACCGAAACGCCACCCGAGTCGAAAGTTGCGATCTTCCGGGCACCGTATCGAATTTCGATACCGAACTCAGGGAACGTCTGGTCCTATGTGAAATCCACAAATAGACCATTCACGTTTCGTCCGGAACGTCCTACGGGCGGGAAAGTCTTATTTTTACCGAAACGCCACCCGAGTCGAAAGTTGCGATCTTTCGGGCACCGTCTCGAATTTCGATACCGAACTCACGGAACGTCTGGTCCTATGTGAAATCCAAAATTAGGCCATTCACGTTCCGTCCGGAACGTCCGACGGGCGGAAAAGTCGTTTTTTTACCGAAACGCCACCCGAGTCGAAAGTTGTGATCTTTCGGGCACCGGCTCGAATTTCGATACCGAACTCACCGAACGTCTGGTCCTGTGTGAAATCCAAAAATAGACCAATCACGTTTCGTCCGGAACACACGCGGGGCGCGAAAGTCGTGTTTTTACCGAAACGCCACCCGAGTCGAAAGTTGCGATCTTTCGGGCACCGTCTCGAATTTCGATTCCGAACTCACCGAACGTCTGGTGCTGTGTGAAATCCAAAAATAGACCAATCACGTTTCGTCCGAACGTCTGGTCCTATGTGAAATCCACAAATAGACCATTCACGTTTTGTCCGGAACGTCCTACGGGCGGGAAAGTCTTATTTTTACCGAAACGCCACCCGAGTCGAAAGTTGCGATCTTCCGGGCACCGTCTCGAATTTCGATACCGAACTCAGGGAACGTCTGGTCCTATGTGAAATCCACAAATAGACCATTCACGTTTCGTCCGGAACGTCCTACGGGCGGGAAAGTCTTATTTTTACCGAAACGCCACCCGAGTCGAAAGTTGCGATCTTTCGGGCACCGTCTCGAATTTCGATACCGAACTCACGGAACGTCTGGTCCTATGTGAAATCCAAAATTAGACCATTCACGTTCCGTCCGGAACGTCCTACGGGCGGAAAAGTCGTGTTTTTACCGAAACGCCACCCGAGTCGAAAGTTGCGATCTTTCGGGCACCGTCTCGAATTTCGATACCGAACTCACCGAACGTCTGGTCCTGTGCGAAATCCAAAAATAGACCAATCACGTTTCGTCCGGAACACACGCGGGGCGCGAAAGTCGTGTTTTTACCGAATAGCCACCCGAGTCGAAAGTTGCGATCTTTCGGGCACCGTCTCGAATTTCGATACCGAACTCACCGAACGTCTGGTCCTGTGTCAAATCTAAAAATAGACCAATCACGTTTCGTCCGGAACACACGCGGGGCGCGAAAGTCGTGTTTTTATCGAAACGCCACCCGAGTCGAAAGTTGCGATCTTTCGGGCACCGTCTCGAATTTCGATACCGAACTCACCGAACGTCTGGTCCTGTGTGAAATCCAAATATAGGCCATTCACGTTTCGTCCGGAACGTCCTACGGGCGGGAAAGTCGTGTTTTTACCGAAACGCCGCCCGAGTCGAAAGCTGCGATCTTCCGGGGACCGTCTCGAATTTCGATACCGAACTCACCGAACGTCTGGTCCTGTGTGAAATCCAAATATAGGCCATTCACGTTTCGTCCGGAACGTCCTACGGGCGGAAAATCCGTGTTTTTACCGAAACGCCAACCGAGTCGAACGTTGCGATCTTTCGGGCACCGTCTCGAATTTCGATACCGATCTCACCGAACGTCTGGTCCTGTGTGAAATCCAAAAATAAACCAATCACGTTTCGTCCTTAACACACGCGGGGCGCGAAAGTCGTGTTTTTACCGAAACGCCACCCGAGTCGAAAGTTGCGATCTTTCGGGCACCGTCTCGAATTTCGATACCGAACTCACCGAACGTCTGGTCCTGTGTGAAATCCATAAATAGACCAATCACGTTTCGTCCGAACGTCTGGTCCTGTGTGAAATCCACAAATAGACCATTCACGTTTCGTCCGGAACGTCCTACGGGCGGGAAAGTCTTATTTTTACCGAAACGCCACCCGAGTCGAAAGTTGCGATCTTCCGGGCACCGTCTCGAATTTCGATACCGAACTCAGGGAACGTCTGGTCCTATGTGAAATCCACAAATAGACCATTCACGTTTCGTCCGGAACGTCCTACGGGCGGGAAAGTCTTATTTTTACCGAAACGCCACCCGAGTCGAAAGTTGCGATCTTTCGGGCACCGTCTCGAATTTCGATACCGAACTCACGGAACGTCTGGTCCTATGTGAAATCCAAAATTAGACCATTCACGTTCCGTCCGGAACGTCCTACGGGCGGAAAAGTCATTTTTTTACCGAAACGCCACCCGAGTCGAAAGTTGCGATCTTTCGGGCACCGTCTCGAATTTCGACACCGAACGTCTGGTCCTGTGTGAAATCCAAAAATAGACCAATCACGTTTCGTCCGGATCACACGCGGGGCGCGAAAGTCGTGTTTTTACCGAAACGCCACCCGAGTCGAAAGTTGCGATCTTTCGGGCACCGTCTCGAATTTTGATACCGAACTCACCGAACGTCTGGTCCTGTGTGAAATCCAAAAATAGACCAATCACGTTTCGTCCGAACGTCTGGTCCTGTGTGAAATCCACAAATAAATCATTCACGTTTCGTCCGGAACGTCCTACGGGCGGGAAAGTCTTATTTTTACCGAAACGCCACCCGAGTCGAAAGTTGCGATCTTCCGGGCACCGTCTCGAATTTCGATACCGAACTCAGGGAACGTCTGGTCCTATGTGAAATCCACAAATAGACCATTCACGTTTCGTCCGGAACGTCCTACGGGCGGGAAAGTCTTATTTTTACCGAAACGCCACCCGAGTCGAAAGTTGCGATCTTTCGGGCACCGTCTCGAATTTCGATACCGAACTCACAGAACGTCTGGTCCTATGTGAAATCCAAAATTAGACCATTTACGAGCGGAAAAGTCGTGTTTTTACCGAAACGCCACCCGAGTCGAAAGTTGCGATCTTTCGGACACCGTCTCGAATTTCGATACCGAACTCACCCAACGTCTGGTCCTGTGCGAAATCCAAAAATAGACCAATCACGTTTCGTCCGGAACACACGCGGGGCGCGAAAGTCGTGTTTTTACCGAAACGCCACCCGAGTCGAAAGTTGCGATCTTTCGGGCACCGTCTCGAATTTCGATACCGAACTCACCGAACGTCTGGTCCTGTGTGAAATCCAAAAATAGACCAATCACGTTTCGTCCGGAACACACGTGGGGCGCGAAAGTCGTGTTTTTACCGAAACGCCACCCGAGTCGAAAGGTTCGATCTTTCGGGCACTGTCTCGAATTTCGATACCGAACTCACCGAACGTCTGGTCCTGTGTGAAATCCAAAAATAGACCAATCACGTTTCGTCCGAACGTCTGGTCCTGTGTGAAATCCACAAATAGACCATTCACGTTTCGTCCGGAACGTCCTACGGGCGGGAAAGTCTTATTTTTACCGAAACGCCACCCGAGTCGAAAGTTGCGATCTTCCGGGCACCGTCTCGAATTTCGATACCGAACTCAGGGAACGTCTGGTCCTATGTGAAATCCACAAATAGACCATTCACGTTTCGTCCGGAACGTCCTACGGGCGGGAAAGTCTTATTTTTACCGAAACGGCACCCGAGTCGAAAGTTGTGATCTTTCGGGCACCGTCTCGAATTTCGATACCGAACTCACGGAACGTCTGGTCCTATGTGAAATCCAAAATTAGACCATTCACGTTCCGTCCGGAACGTCCTACGGGCGGAAAAGTCATTTTTTTACCGAAACGCCACCCGAGTCGAAAGTTGCGATCTTTCGGGCACCGTCTCGAATTTCGATACCGAACTCACCGAACGTCTGGTCCTGTGTGAAATCCAAAAATAGACCAATCACGTTTCGTCCGGAACACACGCGGGGCGCGAAAGTCGTGTTTTTACCGAAACGCCACCCGAGTCGAAAGTTGCGATCTTTCGGGCACCGTCTCGAATTTCGATACCGAACTCACCGAACGTCTGGTCCTGTGTGAAATCCAAAAATAGACCAATCACGTTTCGTCCGAACGTCTGGTCCTATGTGAAATCCACAAATAGACCATTCACGTTTCGTCCGGAACGTCCTACGGGCGGGAAAGTCTTATTTTTACCGAAACGCCACCCGAGTGAAAGTTGCGATCTTCCGGGCACCGTCTCGAATTTCGATACCGAACTCAGGGAACGTCTGGTCCTATGTGAAATCCACAAATAGACCATTCACGTTTCGTCCGGAACATCCTACGGGCGGGAAAGTCTTATTTTTACCGAAACGCCACCCGAGTCGAAAGTTGCGATCTTTCGGGCACCGTCTCGAATTTCGATACCGAACTCACGGAACGTCTGGTCCTATGTGAAATCCAAAATTAGACCATTCACGTTCCGTCCGGAACGTCCTACGGGCGGAAAAGTCGTGTTTTTACCGAAACGCCACCCGAGTCGAAAGTTGCGATCTTTCGGGCACCATCTCGAATTTCGATACCGAACTCACCGAACGTCTGGTCCTGTGCGAAATTCAAAAATAGACCAATCACGTTTCGTCCGGAACACACGCGGGGCGCGAAAGTCGTGTTTTTACCGAAACGCCACCGGAGTCGAAAGTTGCGATCTTTCGGGCATCGTCTCGAATTTCGATACCGAACTCACCGAACGTCTGGTCCTGTGTGAAATCCAAATATAGGCCATTCACGTTTCGTCCGGAACGTCCTACGGGCGGAAAATCCGTGTTTTTACCGAAACGCCAACCGAGTCGAACGTTGCGATCTTTCAGGCACCGTCTCGAATTTCGATACCGAACTCACCGAACGTCTGGTCCTGTGTGAAATCCAAAAATAAGCCAATCACGTTTCGTCCTTAACACACGCGGGGCGCGAAAGTCGTGTTTTTACCGAAACGCCACCCGAGTCGAAAGTTGCGATCTTTCGGGCACCGTCTCGAATTTCGATACCGAACTCACCGAACGTCTGGTCCTGTGTGAAATCCAAAAATAGACCAATCACGTTTCGTCCGAACATCTGGTGCTGTGTGAAATCCACAAATAGACCATTCACGTTTCGTCCGGAACGTCCTACGGGCGGGAAAGTCTTATTTTTACCGAAACGCCACCCGAGTCGAAAGTTGCGATCTTTCGGGCACCGTCTCGAATTTCAATACCGAACTCACCGAACGTCTGGTCCTGTGTAAAATCCAAAAATAGACAAATCACGTTTCGTCCGGAAGACACGCGGGGCGCGAAAGTCGTGTTTTTACCGAAACGCCACCCGAGTCGAAAGGTTCGATCTTTCGGGCACTGTCTCGAATTTCGATACCGAACTCACCGAACGTCTGGTCCTGTGTGTAATCCAAAAATAGACCAATCACGTTTCGTCCGAACGTCTGGTCCTGTGTGAAATCCACAAATAGACCATTCACGTTTCGTCCGGAACGTCCTACGGGCGGGAAAGTCTTATTTTTACCGAAACGCCACCCGAGTCGAAAGTTGCGATCTTCCGGGCACCGTCTCGAATTTCGATACCGAACTCAGGGAACGTCTGGTCCTATGTGAAATCCACAAATAGACCATTCACGTTTCGTCCGGAACGTCCTACGGGCGGGAAAGTCTTATTTTTACCGAAACGCCACCCGAGTCGAAAGTTGCGATCTTTCGGGCACCGTCTCGAATTTCGATACCGAACTCACGGAACGTCTGGTCGTATGTGAAATCCAAAATTAGACCATTCACGTTCCGTCCGGAACGTCCGACGGGCGGAAAAGTCATTTTCTTACCGAAACGCCACCCGAGTCGAAAGTTGCGATCTTTCGGGCACCGTCTCGAATTTCGATACCGAACTCACCGAACGTCTGGTCCTGTGTGAAATCCAAAAATAGACCAATCACGTTTCGTCCGGAACACACGCGGGGCGCGAAAGTCGTGTTTTTACCGAAACACCACCCGAGTCGAAAGTTGCGATCTTTCGGGCACCGTCTCGAATTTCGATTCCGAACTCACCGAACGTCTGGTCCTGTGTGAAATCCAAAAATAGACCAATCACGTTTCGTCCGAACGTCTGGTCCTATGTGAAATCCACAAATAGACCATTCACATTTCGTCCGGAACGTCCTACGGGCGGGAAAGTCTTATTTTTACCGAAACGCCACCCGAGTCGAAAGTTGCGATCTTCCGGGCACCGTCTCGAATTTCGATACCGAACTCAGGGAACGTCTGGTCCTATGTGAAATCCACAAATAGACCATTCACGTTTCGTCCGGAACGTCCTACGGGCGGGAAAGTCTTATTTTTACCGAAACGCCACCCGAGTCGAAAGTTGCGATCTTTCGGGCACCGTCTCGAATTTCGATACCGAACTCACGGAACGTCTGGTCCTATGTGAAATCCAAAATTAGACCATTCACGTTCCGTCCGGAACGTCCTACGGGCGGAAAAGTCGTGTTTTTACCGAAACGCCACCCGAGTCGAAAGTTGCGATCTTTCGGGCACCGTCTCGAATTTCGATACCGAACTCACCGAACGTCTGGTCCTGTGCGAAATCCAAAAATAGACCAATCACGTTTCGTCCGGAACACACGCGGGGCGCGAAAGTCGTGTTTTTACCGAAACGCCACCCGAGTCGAAAGTTGCGATCTTTCGGGCACCGTCTCGAATTTCGATACCGAACTCACCGAACGTCTGGTCCTGCGTCAAATCTAAAAATAGACCAATCACGTTTCGTCCGGAACACACGCGGGGCGCGAAAGTCGTGTTTTTATCGAAACGCCACCCGAGTCGAAAGTTGCGATCTTTCGGGCACCGTCTCGAATTTCGATACCGAACTCACCGAACGTCTGGTCCTGTGTGAAATCCAAATATAGGCCATTCACGTTTCGTCCGGAACGTCCTACGGGCAGGAAAGTCGTGTTTTTACCGAAACGCCACCCGAGTCGAAAGTTGCGATCTTTCGGGCACCGTCTCGAATTTCGATACCGAACTCACCGGACGTCTGGTCCTGTGTGAAATCCAAAAATAGACCAATCACGTTTCGTCCGGAACACACGCGGGGCACGAAAGTCGTGTTTTTACCGAAACGCCACCCGAGTCGAAAGTTGCGATCTTTCGGGCACCGTCTCGAATTTCGATACCGAACTCACCGAACGTCTGGTCCTGTGTGAAATCCAAAAATAGACCAATCACGTTTCGTCCGGAACACACGCGGGGCGCGAAAGTCGTGTTTTTATCGAAACGCCACCCGAGTCGAAAGCTGCGATCTTCCGGGCACCGTCTCGAATTTCGATACCGAACTCACCGAACGTCTGGTCCTGTGTGAAATCCAAAAATAAGCCAATCACGTTTCGTCCTTAACACACGCGGGGCGCGAAAGTCGTGTTTTTACCGAAACGCCACCCGAGTCGAAAGTTGCGATCTTTCGGGCACCGTCTCGAATTTCGATACCGAACTCACCGAACGTCTGGTCCTGTGTGAAATCCAAAAATAGACCAATCACGTTTCGTCCGAACGTCTGGTCTTGTGTGAAATCCACAAATAGACCATTCACGTTTCGTCCGGAACGTCCTACGGGCGGGAAAGTCTTATTTTTACCGAAACGCCACCCGAGTCGAAAGTTGCGATCTTCCGGGCACCGTCTCGAATTTCGATACCGAACTCAGGGAACGTCTGGTCCTATGTGAAATCCACAAATAGACCATTCACGTTTCGTCCGGAACGTCCTACGGGCGGGAAAGTCTTATTTTTACCGAAACGCCACCCAAGTCGAAAGTTGCGATCTTTCGGGCACCGTCTCGAATTTCGATACCGAACTCACGGAACGTCTGGTCCTATGTGAAATCCAAAATTAGACCATTCACGTTCCGTCCGGAACGTCCTACGGGCGGAAAAGTCGTTTTTTTACCGAAACGCCACCCGAGTCGAAAGTTGCGATCTTTCGGGCACCGTCTCGAATTTCGATACCGAACTCACCGAACGTCTGGTCCTGTGCGAAATCCAAAAATAGACCAATCACGTTTCATCCGGAACACACGCGGGGCGCGAAAGTCGTGTTTTTACCGAAACGCCACCCGAGTCGAAAGTTGCGATCTTTCGGGCACCGTCTCGAATTTCAATACCGAACTCACCGAACGTCTGGTCCTGTGTAAAATCCAAAAATAGACAAATCACGTTTCGTCCGGAAGACACGCGGGGCGCGAAAGTCGTGTTTTTACCGAAACGCCACCCGAGTCGAAAGGTTCGATCTTTCGGGCACTGTCTCGAATTTCGATACCGAACTCACCGAACGTCTGGTCCTGTGTGTAATCCAAAAATAGACCAATCACGTTTCGTCCGAACGTCTGGTCCTGTGTGAAATCCACAAATAGACCATTCACGTTTCGTCCGGAACGTCCTACGGGCGGGAAAGTCTTATTTTTACCGAAACGCCACCCGAGTCGAAAGTTGCGATCTTCCGGGCACCGTCTCGAATTTCGATACCGAACTCAGGGAACGTCTGGTCCTATGTGAAATCCACAAATAGACCATTCACGTTTCGTCCGGAACGTCCTACGGGCGGGAAAGTCTTATTTTTACCGAAACGCCACCCAAGTCGAAAGTTGCGATCTTTCGGGCACCGTCTCGAATTTCGATACCGAACTCACCGAGCATCTGTTCCTATGTGAAATCCAAAATTAGACCATTCACGTTCCGTCCAGAACGTCCTACGGGCGAATAATTCGTGTTTTTACCGAAACGCCACCCGAGTCGAAAGTTGCGATCTTTCGGGCACCGTCTCGAATTTCGATACCGAACTCACCGAACGTCTGGTCCTGTGTGAAATCCAAAAATAGACCAATCACGTTTCGTCCGGAAATACACGCGGGGCGCGAAAGTCGTGTTTTTACCGAAACGCCACCCGAGTCGAAAGTTGCGATCTTTCGGGCACCGTCTCGAATTTCGATACCGAACTCACCGAACGTCTGGTCCTGTGTCAAATCCAAAAATAGACCAATCACGTTTCGTCCGGAAATACACGCGGGGCGCGAAAGTCGTGTTTTTATCGAAACGCCACCCGAGTCGAAAGTTGCGATCTTTCGGGCACCGTCTCGAATTTTGATACCGAACTCACCGAACGTCTGGTCCTGTGTGAAATCCAAATATAGGCCATTCACGTTTCGTCCGGAACGTCCTACGGGCGGGAAAGTCGTGTTTTTACCGAAACGCCACCCGAGTCGAAAGTTGCGATCTTTCGGGCACCGTCTCGAATTTCGATACCCAACTCACTGAACGTCTGGTCCTGTGTGAAATCCAAAAATAGACCAATCACGTTTCGTCCGGAACACACGCGGGGCACGAAAGTTGTGTTTTTATCGAAACGCCACCCGAGTCGAAAGTTGCGATCTTTCGGGCACCGTCTCGAATTTCGATACCGAACTCACCGAACGTCTGGTCCTGTGTGAAATCCAAAAATAGACCAATCACGTTTCGTCCGGAACACACGCGGGGCACGAAAGTCGTGTTTTTACCGAAACGCCACCCGAGTCGAAAGTAGCGATCTTTCGGGCACCGTCTCGAATTACGATACCGAACTCACCGAACGTCTGGTCCTGTGTGAAATCCAAAAATAGACCAACCACGTTTCGTCCGGAACACACGCGGGGCGCGAAAGTCGTGTTTTTATCGAAACGCCACCCGAGTCGAAAGCTGCGATCTTCCGGGCACCGTCTCGAATTTCGATACCGAACTCACCGAACGTCTGGTCCTGTGTGAAATCCAAATATAGGCCATTCACGTTTCGTCCGGAACGTCCTACGGGCGGGAAAGTCGTGTTTTTACCCAAACGCCACCCGAGTCGAAAGTTGCGATCTTTCGGGCACCGTCTCGAATTTTGATACCGAACTCACCGAACGTCTGGTCCTGTGTGAAATGAAAAAATAGACCATTCACGTTTCGTCCGGAATGTCCTACGGGCGGAAAATCCGTGTTTTTACCGAAACGCCAACCGAGTCGAAAGTTGCGATCTTTCGGGCACCATCTCGAATTTCGATACCGAACTCACCGAACGTCTGGTCCTGTGTGAAATCCAAAAATAAACCAATCACGTTTCGTCCTTAACACACGCGGGGCGCGAAAGTCGTGTTTTTACCGAAACGCCACCCGAGTCGAAAGTTGCGATCTTTCGGGCACCGTCTCGAATTTCGATACCGAACTCACCGAACGTCTGGTCCTGTGTGAAATCCAAAAATAGACCAATCACGTTTCGTTCGAACGTCTGGTCCTATGTGAAATCCACAAGTAGACCATTCACGTTTCATCCGGAACGTCCTACGGGCGGGAAAGTCTTATTTTTACCGAAACGCCACCCGAGTCGAAAGTTGCGATCTTTCGGGCACCGTCTCGAATTTCGATACTGAACTCACGGAACGTCTGGTCCTATGTGAAATCCAAAATTAGACCACTCACGTTCCGTCCGGAACGTCCTACGGGCGGAAAAGTCATTTTTTTACCGAAACGCCACCCGAGTCGAAAGTTGCGATCTTTCGGGCACCGTCTCGAATTTCGATACCGAACTCACCGAACGTCTGGTCCTGTGTGAAATCAAAAAATAGACCAATCACGTTTCGTCCGGAACACACGCGGGGCGCGAAAGTCGTGTTTTTATCGAAACGCCACCCGAGTCGAAAGCTGCGATCTTTCGGGCACCGTCTCGAATTTCGATACCGAACTCACCGAACGTCTGGTCCTGTGTGAAATCAAAAAATAGACCAATCACGTTTCGTCCGGAACACACGCGGGGCGCGAAAGTCGTGTTTTTACCGAAACGCCACCCGAGTCGAAAGTTGCGATCTTTCGGGCACCGTCTCGAATTTCGATACCGAACTCACCGAACGTCTGGTCCTGTGTGAAATCCAAAAATAGAGCAATCACGTTTCGTCTGGAATACACGCGGGGCGCAAAAGTCGTGTTTTTATCGAAACGCCACCCGAGTCGAAAGTTGCGATCTTTCGGGCACCGTCTCGAATTTCGATACCGAACTCACCGAACGTCTGGTCCTGTGCGAAATCCAAAATATAGGCCATTCACGTTTCGTCCGGAACGTCCTACGGGCGGGAAAGTCGTGTTTTTACCGAAATGCCACCCGAGTCGAATGTTGCGATCTTTCGGGCACCGTCTCGAATTTCGATACCGAACTCACGGAACGTCTGGTCCAATGTGAAATCCAAAATTAGACCATTCACATTCCGTCCGGAACGTCCTACGGGCGGAAAAGTCGTGTTTTTACCGAAACGCCACCCGAGTCGAAAGTTGCGATCTTTCGGGCACCGTCTCGAATTTCGATACCGAACTCACCGAACGTCTGGTCCTGTGTGAAATCCAAAAATAGACCAATCACGTTTCGTCCGGAACGCACGTGGGGCACAAAAGTCATGTTTTTATCGAAACGCCACCCGAGTCGAAAGTTGCAATCTTTCGGGCACCGTCTCCAAATTCGATACCGAACTCACCGAACGTCTGGTCCTGTGTGAAATCCAAAAATAGACCATTCACGTTTCGTCCGGAACGTCCTACGGGCGGGAAAGTCTTATTTTTACCGAAACGCCACCCGAGTCGAAAGTTGCGATCTTTCGGGCACCGTCTCGAATTTCGATACCGAACTCACGGAGCGTCTGGTCCTATGTGAAATCCAAAATTAGACTATTCACGTTCCGTCCAGAACGTCTTGCGGGCGGATAATTCGTGTTTTTATCGAAACGCCACCCGAGTCGAAAGTTGCGATCTTTCGGGCACCGTCTCGAATTTCGATACCGAACTCACCGAACGTCTGGTCCTGTGTCAAATCAAAAAATAGACCAATCACGTTTCGTCCGGAACACACGCGGGGCGCGAAAGTCATGTTTTTATCGAAACGCCACCCGAGTCGAAAGCTGCGATCTTTTGGGCACCGTCTCGAATTTCGATATCGAACTCACCGAACGTCTGGTCCTGTGTGAAATAAAAAAATAGACCAATCACGTTTCATCCGGAACACACGCGGGGCGCGAAAGTCGTGTTTTTACCGAAACGCCACCCGAGTCGAAAGTTGCGATCTTTCGGGCACTGTCTCGAATTTCGATACCGAACTCACCGAACGTTTGGTCCTGTGTGAAATCCAAAAATAGACCAATCACGTTTCGTCTGGAACACACGCGGGGTGCAAAAGTCGTGTTTTTATCGAAACGCCACCCGAGTCGAAAGTTGCGATCTTTCGGGCACCGTCTCGAATTTCGATACCGAACTCACCGAACGTCTGGTCCTGTGCGAAATCCAAAATATAGGCCATTCACGTTTCGTCCGGAACGTCCTACGGGCGGGAAAGTCGTGTTTTTACCGAAATGCCACCCGAGTCGAAAGTTGCGATCTTTCGGGCACCGTCTCGAATTTCGATACCGAACTCACGGAACGTCTGGTCCAATGTGAAATCCAAAATTAGACCATTCACATTCCGTCCGGAACGTCCTACGGGCGGAAAAGTCGTGTTTTTACCGAAACGCCACCCGAGTCGAAAGTTGCGATCTTTCGGGCACCGTCTCGAATTTCGATACCGAACTCACCGAACGTCTGGTCCTGTGTGGATTCCAAAAATAGACCAATCACGTTTCGTCCGGAACACACGCGGGGCACGAAAGTCGTGTTTTTACCGAAACGCCACCCGAGTTGAAAGTTGCGATCTTTCGGGCACCGTCTCGAATTTCGATACCGAACTCACCGAACGTGTAGTCCTGTGTGAAATCAAAAAATAGACCAATCACGTTTCGTCCGGAACACACGCGGGGCGTGAAAGTCGTGTTTTTATCGAAACGCCACCCGAGTCGAAAGCTGCGATCTTTCGGGCACCGTCTCGAATTTCGATACCGAACTCACCGAACGTCTGGTCCTGTGTGAAATCCAAAAATAGACCAATCACGTTTCGTCCGGAACACACGCGGGGCGCGAATGTCGTGTTTTTACCGAAACGCCACCAGAGTCGAAAGCTGCGATCTTCCGGGCACCGTCTCGAATTTCGATACCGAACTCACCGAACGTCTGGTCCTGTGTGAAATCCAAATATAGGCCATTCACGTTTCTTCCGGAACGTCCTACGGGCGGGAAAGTCGTGTTTTTACCGAAACGCCACCCGAGTCGAAAGTTGCGATCTTTCGGGCACCGTCTCGAATTTTGATACCGAACTCACCGAACGTCTGGTCCTGTGTGAAATTCAAAAATAGACCATTCACGTTTCGTCCGGAATGTCCTACGGGCGCGAAAGTCGTGTTTTTACCGAAACGCCAACTGAGTCTAAAGTTGCGATCTTTCGGGCACCGTCTCGAATTTCGATACCGAACTCACCGAACGTCTGGTCCAGTGTGAAATCCAAAAATAGACCAATCACGTTTCATCCGGAACACACGCGGGGGGCGAAAGTCGTGTTTTTATCGAAACGCCACCCGAGTCGAAAGTTGCGATCTTTCGGGCACCGTCTCCAAATTCGATACCGAACTCACCGAACGTCTGGTCCTGTGTGAAATCCAAAAATAGACCATTCACGTTTCGTCCGGAACGTCCTACGGGCGGGAAAGTCTTATTTTTACCGAAACGCCACCCGAGTCGAAAGTTGCGATCTTTCGGGCACCGTCTCGAATTTCGATACCGAACTCACGGAACGTCTGGTCCTACGTGAAATCCAAAATTAGACCATTCACGTTCCGTCCGGAACGTCCTACGGGCGGAAAAGTCGTGTTTTTACCGAAACGCCACCCGAGTCGAAATTGCGATCTTTCGGGCACCGTCTCGAATTTCGATACCGAACTCACGGAACGTCTGGTCCAATGTGAAATCCAAAATTAGACCATTCACATTCCGTCCGGAACGTCCTACGGGCGGAAAAGTCGTGTTTTTACCGAAACGCCACCCGAGTCGAAAGTTGCGATCTTTCGGGCACCGTCTCGAATTTCGATACCGAACTCACCGAACGTCTGGTCCTGTGTGGAATCCAAAAATAGACCAATCACGTTTCGTCCGGAACACACACGGGGCACGAAAGTCGTGTTTTTACCGAAACGCCACCCGAGTCGAAAGTTGCGATCTTTCGGGCACCGTCTGGAATTTCGATACCGAACTCACCGAACGTCTGGTCCTGTGTGAAATCCAAAAATAGACCAATCACGTTTCGTCCGGAACACACGCGGGGCACAAAAGTCGTGTTTTTATCGAAACGCCACCCGAGTCGAAAGTTGCGATCTTTCGGGCACCATCTCGAATTTCGATACCGAACTCACCGAACGTCTGGTCCTGTGTGAAATCCAAAAATAGACCAATCACGTTTCGTCCGGAACAAACGCGGGGCGCGAAAGTCGTGTTTTTATCGAAACGCCACCCGAGTCGAAAGTTGCGATCTTTCGGGCACCGTCTCCAAATTCGATACCGAACTCACCGAACGTCTGGTCCTGTGTGAAATCCAAAAATAGACCATTCACGTTTCGTCCGGAACGTCCTACGGGCGGGAAAGTCTTATTTTTACCGAAACGCCACCCGAGTCGAAAGTTGCGATCTTTCGGGCACCGTCTCGAATTTCGATACCGAACTCACGGAACGTCTGGTCCTACGTGAAATCCAAAATTAGACCATTCACGTTCCGTCCGGAACGTCCTACGGGCGGAAAAGTCGTGTTTTTACCGAAACGCCACCCGAGTCGAAAGTTGCGATCTTTCGGGCACCGTCTCGAATTTCGATACCGAACTCACGGAACGTCTGGTCCAATGTGAAATCCAAAATTAGACCATTCACATTCCGTCCGGAACGTCCTACGGGCGGAAAAGTCGTGTTTTTACCGAAACGCCACCCGAGTCGAAAGTTGCGATCTTTCGGGCACCGTCTCGAATTTCGATACCGAACTCACCGAACGTCTGGTCCTGTGTGGAATCCAAAAATAGACCAATCACGTTTCGTCCGGAACACACACGGGGCACGAAAGTCGTGTTTTTACCGAAACGCCACCCGAGTCGAAAGTTGCGATCTTTCGGGCACCGTCTGGAATTTCGATACCGAACTCACCGAACGTCTGGTCCTGTGTGAAATCCAAAAATAGACCAATCACGTTTCGTCCGGAACACACGCGGGGCACAAAAGTCGTGTTTTTATCGAAACGCCACCCGAGTCGAAAGTTGCGATCTTTCGGGCACCATCTCGAATTTCGATACCGAACTCACCGAACGTCTGGTCCTGTGTGAAATCCAAAAATAGACCAATCACGTTTCGTCCGGAACAAACGCGGGGCGCGAAAGTCGTGTTTTTATCGAAACGCCACCCGAGTCGAAAGTTGCGATCTTTCGGGCACCGTCTCCAAATTCGATACCGAACTCACCGAACGTCTGGTCCTGTGTGAAATCCAAAAATAGACCATTCACGTTTCGTCCGGAACGTCCTACGGGCGGGAAAGTCTTATTTTTACCGAAACGCCACCCGAGTCGAAAGTTGCGATCTTTCGGGCACCGTCTCGAATTTCGATACCGAACTCACGGAACGTCTGGTCCTACGTGAAATCCAAAATTAGACCATTCACGTTCCGTCCGGAACGTCCTACGGGCGGAAAAGTCGTGTTTTTACCGAAACGCCACCCGAGTCGAAAGTTGCGATCTTTCGGGCACCGTCTCGAATTTCGATACCGAACTCACGGAACGTCTGGTCCAATGTGAAATCCAAAATTAGACCATTCACATTCCGTCCGGAACGTCCTACGGGCGGAAAAGTCGTGTTTTTACCGAAACGCCACCCGAGTCGAAAGTTGCGATCTTTCGGGCACCGTCTCGAATTTCGATACCGAACTCACCGAACGTCTGGTCCTGTGTGGAATCCAAAAATAGACCAATCACGTTTCGTCCGGAACACACACGGGGCACGAAAGTCGTGTTTTTACCGAAACGCCACCCGAGTCGAAAGTTGCGATCTTTCGGGCACCGTCTGGAATTTCGATACCGAACTCACCGAACGTCTGGTCCTGTGTGAAATCCAAAAATAGACCAATCACGTTTCGTCCGGAACACACGCGGGGCACAAAAGTCGTGTTTTTATCGAAACGCCACCCGAGTCGAAAGTTGCGATCTTTCGGGCACCATCTCGAATTTCGATACCGAACTCACCGAACGTCTGGTCCTGTGTGAAATCCAAAAATAGACCAATCACGTTTCGTCCGGAACAAACGCGGGGCGCGAAAGTCGTGTTTTTATCGAAACGCCACCCGAGTCGAAAGTTGCGATCTTTCGGGCACCGTCTCCAAATTCGATACCGAACTCACCGAACGTCTGGTCCTGTGTGAAATCCAAAAATAGACCATTCACATTTCGTCCGGAACGTCCTACAGGCGGGAAAGTCTTATTTTTACCGAAACGCCACCCGAGTCGAAAGTTGCGATCTTTCGAACACCGTCTCGAATTTCGATACCGAACTCACGGAGCGTCTGGTCCTATGTGAAATCCAAAATTAGACCATTCACGTTCCGTCCAGAACGTCCTACGGGCGGATAATTCGTGTTTTTACCAAAACGCCACCCGAGTCGAAAGTTGCGATCTTTCGGGCACCGTCTCGAATTTCGATACCGAACTCACCGAACATCTGGTCCTGTGTGAAATCAAAAAATAGACCAATCACGTTTCGTCCGGAACACACGCGGGGCGCGAAAGTCGTGTTTTTATCGAAACGCCACCCGAGTCGAAAGTTGCGATCTTTCGGGTACCGTCTCGAATTTCGATACCGAACTCACCGAACGTCTAGTCCTGTGTGAAATCCAAAAATAGACCAATCACGTTTCGTCCGGAACAAACGCGGGGCGCGAAAGTCGTGTTTTTATCGAAACGCCACCCGAGTCGAAAGTTGCGATCTTTCGGGCACCGTCTCGAAATTCGATACCGAACTCACCGAACGTCTGGTCCTGTGTGAAATCCAAAAGTAGACCATTCACGTTTCGTCCGGAACGTCCTACGGGCGGGAAAGTCTGATTTTTACCAAAACGCCACCCGAGTCGAAAGTTGCGATCTTTCGGGCACCGTCTCGAATTTCGATACCGAACTCACGGAACGTCTGGTCCTATGTGAAATCCAAAATTAGACCATTCACGTTCCGTCCGGAACGTCCTACGGGCGGAAAAGTCGTGTTTTTACCGAAACGCCACCCGAGTCGAAAGTTGCGATCTTTCGGGCACCGTCTCGAATTTTGATACCGAACTCACCGAACGTCTGGTCCTGTGTGAAATCCAAAAATAGACCAATCACGTTTCGTCCGGAACACACGCGGGGCGCGAAATTCGTGTTTTTATCGAAACGCCACCCAAGTCGAAAGTTGCGATCTTTCGGGCACCGTCTCGAATTTCGATACCGAACTCACCGAACGTCTGGTCCTGTGTGAAATTCAAAAATAGACCAATCACGTTTCGTCCGGAACACACGCGGGGCGCGAAAGTCGTGTTTTTATCGAAACGCCACCCGAGTCGAAAGTTGCGATCTTTCGGGCACTGTCTCGAATTTCGATACCGAACTCACCGAACGTCTGGTCCTGTGTGAAATCCAAATATAGGCCATTCACGTTTCGCCCGGAACGTCCTACGGGCGGGAAAGTCATGTTTTTACCGAAACGCCACCCGAGTCGAAGGTTGCGATCTTTCGGGCACCGTCTCGAATTTCGATACCCAACTCACCGAACGTCTGGTCCTGTGTGAAATCCAAAAATAGACCAATCACGTTTCGTCTGGAACACACGCGGGGCGCAAAAGTCGTGTTTTTATCGAAACGCCACCCGAGTCGAAAGTTGCGATCTTTCGGGCACCGTCTCCAAATTCGATACCGATCTCACCGAACGTCTGGTCCTGTGTGAAATCCAAAAATAGACCATTCACGTTTCGTCCGGAACGTCCTACGGGCGGGAAAGTCTTATTTTTACCGAAACGCCACCCGAGTCGAAAGTTGCGATCTTTCGGGCACCGTCTCGAATTTCGATACCGAACTCACGGAACGTCTGGTCCTACGTGAAATCCAAAATTAGACCATTCACGTTCCGTCCGGAACGTCCTACGGGCGGAAAAGTCGTGTTTTTACCGAAACGCCACCCGAGTCGAAAGTTGCAATCTTTCGGGCACCGTCTCGAATTTCGATACCGAACTCACGGAACGTCTGGTCCAATGTGAAATCCAAAATTAGACCATTCACATTCCGTCCGGAACGTCCTACGGGCGGAAAAGTCGTGTTTTTACCGAAACGCCACCCGAGTCGAAAGTTGCGATCTTTCGGGCACCGTCTGGAATTTCGATACCGAACTCACCGAACGTCTGGTCCTGTGTGAAATCCAAAAATAGACCAATCACGTTTCGTCCGGAACACACGCGGGGCACAAAAGTCGTGTTTTTATCGAAACGCCACCCGAGTCGAAAGTTGCGATCTTTCGGGCACCATCTCGAATTTCGATACCGAACTCACCGAACGTCTGGTCCTGTGTGAAATCCAAAAATAGACCAATCACGTTTCGTCCGGAACAAACGCGGGGCGCGAAAGTCGTGTTTTTATCGAAACGCCACCCGAGTCGAAAGTTGCGATCTTTCGGGCACCGTCTCCAAATTCGATACCGAACTCACCGAACGTCTGGTCCTGTGTGAAATCCAAAAATAGACCATTCACATTTCGTCCGGAACGTCCTACAGGCGGGAAAGTCTTATTTTTACCGAAACGCCACCCGAGTCGAAAGTTGCGATCTTTCGAGCACCGTCTCGAATTTCGATACCGAACTCACGGAGCGTCTGGTCCTATGTGAAATCCAAAATTAGACCATTCACGTTCCGTCCAGAA
Organism: Arctostaphylos glauca; assembly: GCA_019985065.2. NCBI lineage: Eukaryota > Viridiplantae > Streptophyta > Magnoliopsida > Ericales > Ericaceae > Arctostaphylos > Arctostaphylos glauca. Next base: position 1,326,413 of record JAHSPW020000022.1, read on the forward strand.
CGTCCTACGGGCGGATAATTCGTGTTTTTACCAAAACGCCACCCGAGTCGAAAGTTGCGATCTTTCGGGCACCGTCTCGAATTTCGATACCGAACTCACCGAACATCTGGTCCTGTGTGAAATCAAAAAATAGACCAATCACGTTTCGTCCGGAACACACGCGGGGCGCGAAAGTCGTGTTTTTATCGAAACGCCACCCGAGTCGAAAGTTGCGATCTTTCGGGTACCGTCTCGAATTTCGATACCGAACTCACCGAACGTCTAGTCCTGTGTGAAATCCAAAAATAGACCAATCACGTTTCGTCCGGAACAAACGCGGGGCGCGAAAGTCGTGTTTTTATCGAAACGCCACCCGAGTCGAAAGTTGCGATCTTTCGGGCACCGTCTCGAAATTCGATACCGAACTCACCGAACGTCTGGTCCTGTGTGAAATCCAAAAGTAGACCATTCACGTTTCGTCCGGAACGTCCTACGGGCGGGAAAGTCTGATTTTTACCAAAACGCCACCCGAGTCGAAAGTTGCGATCTTTCGGGCACCGTCTCGAATTTCGATACCGAACTCACGGAACGTCTGGTCCTATGTGAAATCCAAAATTAGACCATTCACGTTCCGTCCGGAACGTCCTACGGGCGGAAAAGTCGTGTTTTTACCGAAACGCCACCCGAGTCGAAAGTTGCGATCTTTTCGGGCACCGTCTCGAATTTTGATACCGAACTCACCGAACGTCTGGTCCTGTGTGAAATCCAAAAATAGACCAATCACGTTTCGTCCGGAACGTCCTACGGGCGGGAAAGTCGTGTTTTTACCGAAACGCCACCCGAGTCGAAAGTTGCGATCTTTCGGGCACCGTCTCGAATTTTGATACCGAACTCACCGAACGTCTGGTCCTGTGCGAAATTCAAAAATAGACCATTCACGTTTCGTCCGGAATGTCCTACGGGCGGAAAATCCGTGTTTTTACCGAAACGCCAACTGAGTCGAAAGTTGCGATCTTTCGGGCACCGTCTCGAATTTCGATACCGAACTCACCGAACGTCTGGTCCTGTGTGAAATCCAAAAATAAACCAATCACGTTTCGTCCGGAACACACGCGGGGCGCGAAAGTCGTGTTTTTACCGAAACGCCACCCGAGTCGAAAGTTGCGATCTTTCGGGCACCGTCTCGAATTTCGATACCGAACTCACCGAACGTCTGGTCCAGTGTGAAATCCAAAAATAGACCAATCACGTTTCATCCGGAACACACGCGGGGGGCGAAAGTCGTGTTTTTATCGAAACGCCACCCGAGTCGAAAGTTGCGATCTTTCGGGCACCGTCTCCAAATTCGATACCGAACTCACCGAACGTCTGGTCCTGTGTGAAATCCAAAAATAGACCATTCACGTTTCGTCCGGAACGTCCTACGGGCGGGAAAGTCTTATTTTTACCGAAACGCCACCCGAGTCGAAAGTTGCGATCTTTCGGGCACCGTCTCGAATTTCGATACCGAACTCACGGAACGTCTGGTCCTACGTGAAATCCAAAATTAGACAATTCACGTTCCGTCCGGAACGTCCTACGGGCGGAAAAGTCGTGTTTTTACCGAAACGCCACCCGAGTCGAAAGTTGCGATCTTTCGGGCACCGTCTCGAATTTCGATACCGAACTCACGGAACGTCTGGTCCAATGTGAAATCCAAAATTAGACCATTCACATTCCGTCCGGAACGTCCTACGGGCGGAAAAGTCGTGTTTTTACCGAAACGCCACCCGAGTCGAAAGTTGCGATCTTTCGGGCACCGTCTCGAATTTCGATACCGAACTCACCGAACGTCTGGTCCTGTGTGGAATCCAAAAATAGACCAATCACGTTTCGTCCGGAACACACGCGGGGCACGAAAGTCGTGTTTTTACCGAAACGCCACCCGAGTTGAAAGTTGCGATCTTTCGGGCACCGTCTCGAATTTCGATACCGAACTCACCGAACGTCTAGTCCTGTGTGAAATCAAAAAATAGACCAATCACGTTTCGTCCGGAACACACGCGGGGCGCGAAAGTCGTGTTTTTATCGAAACGCCACCCGAGTCGAAAGCTGCGATCTTTCGGGCACCGTCTCGAATTTCGATACCGAACTCACCGAACGTCTGGTCCTGTGTGAAATCAAAAAATAGACCAATTACGTTTCATCCGGAACACACGCGGGGCGCGAAAGTCATGTTTTTACCGAAACGCCACCCGAGTCGAAAGTTGCGATCTTTCGGGCACCGTCTCGAATTTCGATACCGAACTCACCGAACGTCTGGACCTGTGTGAAATCCAAAAATAGACCAATCACGTTTCGTCTGGAACACACGCGGGGCGCAAAAGTCGTGTTTTTATCGAAACGCCACCCGAGTCGAAAGTTGCGATCTTTCAGGCACCGTCTCGAATTTCGATACCGAACTCACCGAACGTCTGGTCCTGTGCGAAATCCAAAATATAGGCCATTCACGTTTCGTCCGGAACGTCCTACGGGCGGGAAAGTCGTGTTTTTACCGAAATGCCACCCGAGTCGAAAGTTGCGATCTTTCGGGCACCGTCTCGAATTTCAATACCGATCTCACGGAACGTCTGGTCCAATGTGAAATCCAAAATTAGACCATTCACATTCCGTCCGGAACGTCCTACGGGCGGAAAAGTCGTGTTTTTACCGAAACGCCACCCGAGTCGAAAGTTGCGATCTTTCGGGCACCGTCTCGAATTTCGATACCGAACTCACCGAACGTCTGGTCCTGTGTGAAATCCAAAAATAGACCAATCACGTTTCGTCCGGAACACACGCGGGGCACAAAAGTCGTGTTTTTATCGAAACGCCACCCGAGTCGAAAGTTGCGATCTTTCGGGCACCGTCTCGAATTTCGATACCGAACTCACCGAACGTCTGGTCCTGTGTGAAATCCAAAAATAGACCAATCACGTTTCGTCCGGAACAAACGCGGGGCACAAAAGTCGTGTTTTTATCGAAATGCCACCCGAGTCGAAAGTTGCGATCTTTCGGGCACCGTCTCGAATTTCGATACCGAACTCACCGAACGTCTGGTCCTGTGTGAAATCCAAAAATAGACCATTCACATTTCGTCCGGAACGTCCTACAGGCGGGAAAGTCTTATTTTTACCGAAACGCCACCCGAGTCGAAAGTTGCGATCTTTCGAGCACCGTCTCGAATTTCGATACCGAACTCACGGAGCGTCTGGTCCTATGTGAAATCCAAAATTAGACCATTCACGTTCCGTCCAGAACGTCCTACGGGCGGATAATTCGTGTTTTTACCAAAACGCCACCCGAGTCGAAAGTTGCGATCTTTCGGGCACCGTCTCGAATTTCGATACCGAACTCACCGAACATCTGGTCCTGTGTGAAATCAAAAAATAGACCAATCACGTTTCGTCCGGAACACACGCGGGGCGCGAAAGTCGTGTTTTTATCGAAACGCCACCCGAGTCGAAAGTTGCGATCTTTCGGGTACCGTCTCGAATTTCGATACCGAACTCACCGAACGTCTAGTCCTGTGTGAAATCCAAAAATAGACCAATCACGTTTCGTCAGGAACAAACGCGGGGCGCGAAAGTCGTGTTTTTATCGAAACGCCACCCGAGTCGAAAGTTGCGATCTTTCGGGCACCGTCTCGAAATTCGATACCGAACTCACCGAACGTCTGGTCCTGTGTGAAATCCAAAAGTAGACCATTCACGTTTCGTCCGGAACGTCCTACGGGCGGGAAAGTCTGATTTTTACCAAAACGCCACCCGAGTCGAAAGTTGCGATCTTTCGGGCACCGTCTCGAATTTCGATACCGAACTCACGGAACGTCTGGTCCTATGTGAAATCCAAAATTAGACCATTCACGTTCCGTCCGGAACGTCCTACGGGCGGAAAAGTCGTGTTTTTACCGAAACGCCACCCGAGTCGAAAGTTGCGATCTTTTGGGCACCGTCTCGAATTTTGATACCGAACTCACCGAACGTCTGGTCCTGTGTGAAATCCAAAAATAGACCAATCACGTTTCGTCCGGAACACACGCGGGGCGCGAAATTCGTGTTTTTATCGAAACGCCACCCAAGTCGAAAGTTGCGATCTTTCGGGCACCGTCTCGAATTTCGATACCGAACTCACCGAACGTCTGGTCCTGTGTGAAATTCAAAAATAGACCAATCACGTTTCGTCCGGACCACACGCGGGGCGCGAAAGTCGTGTTTTTATCGAAACGCCACCCGAGTCGAAAGTTGCGATCTTTCGGGCACTGTCTCGAATTTCGATACCGAACTCACCGAACGTCTGGTCCTGTGTGATATCCAAATATAGGCCATTCACGTTTCGCCCGGAACGTCCTACGGGCGGGAAAGTCATGTTTTTACCGAAACGCCACCCGAGTCGAAGGTTGCGATCTTTCGGGCACCGTCTCGAATTTCGATACCGAACTCACCGAACGTCTGGTCCTGTGTGAAATCCAAAAATAGACCAATCACGTTTCGTCTGGAACACACGCGGGGCACGAAAGTCGTGTTTTTACCGAAATGCCACCCGAGTCGAAAGTTGCGATCTTTCGGGCACCGTCTCGAATTTCGATACCGAACTCACCGAACGTCTGGTCCTGTGTGAAATCCAAAAATAGACCAATCACGTTTCGTCCGGAACACACGCGGGGCGCGAATGTCGTGTTTTTACCGAAACGCCACCCGAGTCGAAAGCTGCGATCTTCCGGGCACCGTCTCGAATTTCGATACCGAACTCACCGAACGTCTGGTCCTGTGTGAAATCCAAATATAGGCCATTCACGTTTCTTCCGGAACGTCCTACGGGCGGCAAAGTCGTGTTTTTACCGAAACGCCACCCGAGTCGAAAGTTGCGATCTTTCGGGCACCGTCTCGAATTTTGATACCGAACTCACCGAACGTCTGGTCCTGTGTGAAATTCAAAAATAGACCATTCACGTTTCGTCCGGAATGTCCTACGGGCGGAAAATCCGTGTTTTTACCGAAACGCCAACTGAGTCGAAAGTTGCGATCTTTCGGGCACCGTCTCGAATTTCGATACCGAACTCACCGAACGTCTGGTCCTGTGTGAAATCCAAAAATAAACCAATCACGTTTCGTCCGGAACACACGCGGGGCGCGAAAGTCGTGTTTTTACCGAAACGCCACCCGAGTCGAAAGTTGCGATCTTTCGGGCACCGTCTCGAATTTCGATACCGAACTCACCGAACGTCTGGTCCAGTGTGAAATCCAAAAATAGACCAATCACGTTTCATCCGGAACACACGCGGGGGGCGAAAGTCGTGTTTTTATCGAAACGCCACCCGAGTCGAAAGTTGCGATCTTTCGGGCACCGTCTCCAAATTCGATACCGAACTCACCGAACGTCTGGTCCTGTGTGAAATCCAAAAATAGACCATTCACGTTTCGTCCGGAACGTCCTACGGGCGGGAAAGTCTTATTTTTACCGAAACGCCACCCGAGTCGAAAGTTGCGATCTTTCGGGCACCGTCTCGAATTTCGATACCGAACTCACGGAACGTCTGGTCCTACGTGAAATCCAAAATTAGACCATTCACGTTCCGTCCGGAACGTCCTACGGGCGGAAAAGTCGTGTTTTTACCGAAACGCCACCCGAGTCGAAACTTGCGATCTTTCGGGCACCGTCTCGAATTTCGATACCGAACTCACGGAACGTCTGGTCCAATGTGAAATCCAAAATTAGACCATTCACATTCCGTCCGGAACGTCCTACGGGCGGAAAAGTCGTGTTTTTACCGAAACGCCACCCGAGTCGAAAGTTGCGATCTTTCGGGCACCGTCTCGAATTTCGATACCGAACTCACCGAACGTCTGGTCCTGTGTGGAATCCAAAAATAGACCAATCAAGTTTCGTCCGGAACACACGCGGGGCACGAAAGTCGTGTTTTTACCGAAACGCCACCCGAGTTGAAAGTTGCGATCTTTCGGGCACCGTCTCGAATTTCGATACCGAACTCACCGAACGTCTAGTCCTGTGTGAAATCAAAAAATAGACCAATCACGTTTCGTCCGGAACACACGCGGGGCGCGAAAGTCGTGTTTTTATCGAAACGCCACCCGAGTCGAAAGCTGCGATCTTTCGGGCACCGTCTCGAATTTCGATACCGAACTCACCGAACGTCTGGTCCTGTGTGAAATCAAAAAATAGACCAATCACGTTTCATCCGGAACACACGCGGGGTGCGAAAGTCATGTTTTTACCGAAACGCCACCCGAGTCGAAAGTTGCGATCTTTCGGGCACCGTCTCGAATTTCGATACCGAACTCACCGAACGTCTGGACCTGTGTGAAATCCAAAAATAGACCAATCACGTTTCGTCTGGAACACACGCGGGGCGCAAAAGTCGTGTTTTTATCGAAACGCCACCCGAGTCGAAAGTTGCGATCTTTCAGGCACCGTCTCGAATTTCGATACCGAACTCACCGAACGTCTGGTCCTGTGCGAAATCCAAAATATAGGCCATTCACGTTTCGTCCGGAACGTCCTACGGGCGGGAAAGTCGTGTTTTTACCGAAATGCCACCCGAGTCGAAAGTTGCGATCTTTCGGGCACCGTCTCGAATTTCGATACCGATCTCACGGAACGTCTGGTCCAATGTGAAATCCAAAATTAGACCATTCACATTCCGTCCGGAACGTCCTACGGGCGGAAAAGTCGTGTTTTTACCGAAACGCCACCCGAGTCGAAAGTTGCGATCTTTCGGGCACCGTCTCGAATTTCGATACCGAACTCACCGAACGTCTAGTCCCGTGTGAAATCCAAAAATAGACCAATCACGTTTCGTCCGGAACACACGCGGGGCGCGAAAGTCGTGTTTTTATCGAAACGCCACCCGAGTCGAAAGTTGCGATCTTTCGGGTACCGTCTCGAATTTCGATACCGAACTCACCGAACGTCTAGTCCTGTGTGAAATCCAAAAATAGACCAATCACGTTTCGTCCGGAACAAACGCGGGGCGCGAAAGTCCTGTTTTTATCGAAACGCCACCCAAGTCGAAAGTTGCGATCTTTCGGGCACCGTCTCGAAATTCGATACCGAACTCACCGAACGTCTGGTCCTGTGTGAAATCCAAAAGTAGACCATTCACGTTTCGTCCGGAACGTCCTACGGGCGGGAAAGTCTGATTTTTACCAAAACGCCACCCGAGTCGAAAGTTGCGATCTTTCGGGCACCGTCTCGAATTTCGATACCGAACTCACGGAACGTCTGGTCCTATGTGAAATCCAAAATTAGACCATTCACGTTCCGTCCGGAACGTCCTACGGGCGGAAAAGTCGTGTTTTTACCGAAACGCCACCCGAGTCGAAAGTTGCGATCTTTCGGGCACCGTCTCGAATTTTGATACCGAACTCACCGAACGTCTGGTCCTGTGTGAAATCCAAAAATAGACCAATCACGTTTCGTCCGGAACACACGCGGGGCGCGAAATTCGTGTTTTTATCGAAACGCCACCCAAGTCGAAAGTTGCGATCTTTCGTGCACCGTCTCGAATTTCGATACCGAACTCACCGAACGTCTGGTCCTGTGTGAAATTCAAAAATAGACCAATCACGTTTCGTCCGGAACACACGCGGGGCGCGAAAGTCGTGTTTTTATCGAAACGCCACCCGAGTCGAAAGTTGCGATCTTTCGGGCACTGTCTCGAATTTCGATACCGAACTCACCGAACGTCTGGTCCTGTGTGAAATCCAAATATAGGCCATTCACGTTTCGCCCGGAACGTCCTACGGGCGGGAAAGTCATGTTTTTACCGAAACGCCACCCGAGTCGAAGGTTGCGATCTTTCGGGCACCGTCTCGAATTTCGATACGCAACTCACCGAACGTCTGGTCCTGTGTGAAATCCAAAAATAGACCAATCACGTTTCGTCTGGAACACACGCGGGGCGCAAAAGTCGTGTTTTTATCGAAACGCCACCCGAGTCGAAAGTTGCGATCTTTCGGGCACCGTCTCGAATTTCGATACCGAACTCACCGAACGTCTGGTCTTGTGTGAAATCCAAAAATAGACCAATCACGTTTCGTCTGGAACACACGCGGGGCACGAAAGTCGTGTTTTTACCGAAATGCCACCCGAGTCGAAAGTTGCGATCTTTCGGGCACCGTCTCGAATTTCGATACCGAACTCACCGAACGTCTGGTCCTGTGTGAAATCCAAAAATAGACCAATCACGTTTCGTCCGGAACACACGCGGGGCGCGAATGTCGTGTTTTTACCGAAACGCCACCCGAGTCGAAAGCTGCGATCTTCCGGGCACCGTCTCGAATTTCGATACCGAACTCACCGAACGTCTGGTCCTGTGTGAAATCCAAATATAGGCCATTCACGTTTCTTCCGGAACGTCCTACGGGCGGCAAAGTCGTGTTTTTACCGAAACGCCACCCGAGTCGAAAGTTGCGATCTTTCGGGCACCGTCTCGAATTTCGATACCGAACTCACGGAACGTCTGGTCCAATGTGAAATCCAAAATTAGACCATTCACATTCCGTCCGGAACGTCCTACGGGCGGAAAAGTCGTGTTTTTACCGAAACGCCACCCGAGTCGAAAGTTGCGATCTTTCGGGCACCGTCTCGAATTTCGATACCGAACTCACCGAACGTCTGGTCCTGTGTGGAATCCAAAAATAGACCAATCACGTTTCGTCCGGAACACACGCGGGGCACGAAAGTCGTGTTTTTACCGAAACGCCACCCGAGTTGAAAGTTGCGATCTTTCGGGCACCGTCTCGAATTTCGATACCGAACTCACCGAACGTCTAGTCCTGTGTGAAATCAAAAAATAGACCAATCACGTTTCGTCCGGAACACACGCGGGGCGCGAAAGTCGTGTTTTTATCGAAACGCCACCCGAGTCGAAAGCTGCGATCTTTCGGGCACCGTCTCGAATTTCGATACCGAACTCACCGAACGTCTGGTCCTGTGTGAAATCAAAAAATAGACCAATCACGTTTCATCCGGAACACACGCGGGGTGCGAAAGTCATGTTTTTACCGAAACGCCACCCGAGTCGAAAGTTGCGATCTTTCGGGCACCGTCTCGAATTTCGATACCGAACTCACCGAACGTCTGGACCTGTGTGAAATCCAAAAATAGACCAATCACGTTTCGTCTGGAACACACGCGGGGCGCAAAAGTCGTGTTTTTATCGAAACGCCACCCGAGTCGAAAGTTGCGATCTTTCAGGCACCGTCTCGAATTTCGATACCGAACTCACCGAACGTCTGGTCCTGTGCGAAATCCAAAATATAGGCCATTCACGTTTCGTCCGGAACGTCCTACGGGCGGGAAAGTCGTGTTTTTACCGAAATGCCACCCGAGTCGAAAGTTGCGATCTTTCGGGCACCGTCTCGAATTTCGATACCGATCTCACGGAACGTCTGGTCCAATGTGAAATCCAAAATTAGACCATTCACATTCCGTCCGGAACGTCCTACGGGCGGAAAAGTCGTGTTTTTACCGAAACGCCACCCGAGTCGAAAGTTGCGATCTTTCGGGCACCGTCTCGAATTTCGATACCGAACTCACCGAACGTCTAGTCCCGTGTGAAATCCAAAAATAGACCAATCACGTTTCGTCCGGAACACACGCGGGGCGCGAAAGTCGTGTTTTTATCGAAACGCCACCCGAGTCGAAAGTTGCGATCTTTCGGGTACCGTCTCGAATTTCGATACCGAACTCACCGAACGTCTAGTCCTGTGTGAAATCCAAAAATAGACCAATCACGTTTCGTCCGGAACAAACGCGGGGCGCGAAAGTCCTGTTTTTATCGAAACGCCACCCAAGTCGAAAGTTGCGATCTTTCGGGCACCGTCTCGAAATTCGATACCGAACTCACCGAACGTCTGGTCCTGTGTGAAATCCAAAAGTAGACCATTCACGTTTCGTCCGGAACGTCCTACGGGCGGGAAAGTCTGATTTTTACCAAAACGCCACCCGAGTCGAAAGTTGCGATCTTTCGGGCACCGTCTCGAATTTCGATACCGAACTCACGGAACGTCTGGTCCTATGTGAAATCCAAAATTAGACCATTCACGTTCCGTCCGGAACGTCCTACGGGCGGAAAAGTCGTGTTTTTACCGAAACGCCACCCGAGTCGAAAGTTGCGATCTTTCGGGCACCGTCTCGAATTTTGATACCGAACTCACCGAACGTCTGGTCCTGTGTGAAATCCAAAAATAGACCAATCACGTTTCGTCCGGAACACACGCGGGGCGCGAAATTCGTGTTTTTATCGAAACGCCACCCAAGTCGAAAGTTGCGATCTTTCGGGCACCGTCTCGAATTTCGATACCGAACTCACCGAACGTCTGGTCCTGTGTGAAATTCAAAAATAGACCAATCACGTTTCGTCCGGAACACACGCGGGGCGCGAAAGTCGTGTTTTTATCGAAACGCCACCCGAGTCGAAAGTTGCGATCTTTCGGGCACTGTCTCGAATTTCGATACCGAACTCACCGAACGTCTGGTCCTGTGTGAAATCCAAATATAGGCCATTCACGTTTCGCCCGGAACGTCCTACGGGCGGGAAAGTCATGTTTTTACCGAAACGCCACCCGAGTCGAAGGTTGCGATCTTTCGGGCACCGTCTCGAATTTCGATACCCAACTCACCGAACGTCTGGTCCTGTGTGAAATCCAAAAATAGACCAATCACGTTTCGTCTGGAACACACGCGGGGCGCAAAAGTCGTGTTTTTATCGAAACGCCACCCGAGTCGAAAGTTGCGATCTTTCGGGCACCGTCTCGAATTTCGATACCGAACTCACCGAACGTCTGGTCTTGTGTGAAATCCAAAAATAGACCAATCACGTTTCGTCTGGAACACACGCGGGGCACGAAAGTCGTGTTTTTACCGAAATGCCACCCGAGTCGAAAGTTGCGATCTTTCGGGCACCGTCTCGAATTTCGATACCGAACTCACCGAACGTCTGGTCCTGTGTGAAATCCAAAAATAGACCAATCACGTTTCGTCCGGAACACACGCGGGGCGCGAATGTCGTGTTTTTACCGAAACGCCACCCGAGTCGAAAGCTGCGATCTTCCGGGCACCGTCTCGAATTTCGATACCGAACTCACCGAACGTCTGGTCCTGTGTGAAATCCAAATATAGGCCATTCACGTTTCTTCCGGAACGTCCTACGGGCGGCAAAGTCGTGTTTTTACCGAAACGCCACCCGAGTCGAAAGTTGCGATCTTTCGGGCACCGTCTCGAATTTTGATACCGAACTCACCGAACGTCTGGTCCTGTGTGAAATTCAAAAATAGACCATTCACGTTTCGTCCGGAATGTCCTACGGGCGGAAAATCCGTGTTTTTACCGAAACGCCAACTGAGTCGAAAGTTGCGATCTTTCGGGCACCGTCTCGAAATTCAATACCGAACTCACCGAACGTCTGGTCCTGTGTGAAATCCAAAAGTAGACCATTCACGTTTCGTCCGGAACGTCCTACGGGCGGGAAAGTCTGATTTTTACCAAAACGCCACCCGAGTCGAAAGTTGCGATCTTTCGGGCACCGTCTCGAATTTCGATACCGAACTCACGGAACGTCTGGTCCTATGTGAAATCCAAAATTAGACCATTCACGTTCCGTCCGGAACGTCCTACGGGCGGAAAAGTCGTGTTTTTACCGAAACGCCACCCGAGTCGAAAGTTGCGATCTTTCGGGCACCGTCTCGAATTTTGATACCGAACTCACCGAACGTCTGGTCCTGTGTGAAATCCAAAAATAGACCAATCACGTTTCGTCCGGAACACACGCGGGGCGCGAAATTCGTGTTTTTATCGAAACGCCACCCAAGTCGAAAGTTGCGATCTTTCGGGCACCGTCTCGAATTTCGATACCGAACTCACCGAACGTCTGGTCCTGTGTGAAATTCAAAAATAGACCAATCACGTTTCGTCCGGAACACACGCGGGGCGCGAAAGTCGTGTTTTTATCGAAACGCCACCCGAGTCGAAAGTTGCGATCTTTCGGGCACTGTCTCGAATTTCGATACCGAACTCACCGAACGTCTGGTCCTGTGTGAAATCCAAATATAGGCCATTCACGTTTTGCCCGGAACGTCCTACGGGCGGGAAAGTCATGTTTTTACCGAAACGCCACCCGAGTCGAAGGTTGCGATCTTTCGGGCACCGTCTCGAATTTCGATACCCAACTCACCGAACGTCTGGTCCTGTGTGAAATCCAAAAATAGACCAATCACGTTTCGTCTGGAACACACGCGGGGCGCAAAAGTCGTGTTTTTATCGAAACGCCACCCGAGTCGAAAGTTGCGATCTTTCGGGCACCGTCTCGAATTTCGATACCGAACTCACCGAACGTCTGGTCCTGTGTGAAATCCAAAAATAGACCAATCACGTTTCGTCTGGAACACACGCGGGGCACGAAAGTCGTGTTTTTACCGAAATGCCACCCGAGTCGAAAGTTGCGATCTTTCGGGCACCGTCTCGAATTTCGATACCGAACTCACCGAACGTCTGGTCCTGTGTGAAATCCAAAAATAGACCAATCACGTTTCGTCCGGAACACACGCGGGGCGCGAATGTCGTGTTTTTACCGAAACGCCACCCGAGTCGAAAGTTGCGATCTTTCGGGCACCGTCTCGAATTTCGATACCGAACTCACCGAACGTCTGGTCCTGTGTGAAATCCAAAAATAGACCAATCACGTTTCGTCTGGAACACACGCGGGGCGCAAAAGTCGTGTTTTTATCGAAACGCCACCCGAGTCGAAAGTTGCGATCTTTCGGGCACCGTCTCGAATTTCGATACCGAACTCACCGAACGTCTGGTCCTGTGTGAAATCCAAAAATAGACCAATCACGTTTCGTCTGGAACACACGCGGGGCACGAAAGTCGTGTTTTTACCGAAATGCCACCCGAGTCGAAAGTTGCGATCTTTCGGGCACCGTCTCGAATTTCGATACCGAACTCACCGAACGTCTGGTCCTGTGTGAAATCCAAAAATAGACCAATCACGTTTCGTCCGGAACACACGCGGGGCACGAAAGTCGTGTTTTTACCGAAATGCCACCCGAGTCGAAAGCTGCGATCTTCCGGGCACCGTCTCGAATTTCGATACCGAACTCACCGAACGTCTGGTCCTGTGTGAAATCCAAATATAGGCCATTCACGTTTCTTCCGGAACGTCCTACGGGCGGCAAAGTCGTGTTTTTACCGAAACGCCACCCGAGTCGAAAGTTGCGATCTTTCGGGCACCGTCTCGAATTTTGATACCGAACTCACCGAACGTCTGGTCCTGTGTGAAATTCAAAAATAGACCATTCACGTTTCGTCCGGAATGTCCTACGGGCGGAAAATCCGTGTTTTTACCGAAACGCCAACTGAGTCGAAAGTTGCGATCTTTCGGGCACCGTCTCGAAATTCGATACCGAACTCACCGAACGTCTGGTCCTGTGTGAAATCCAAAAGTAGACCATTCACGTTTCGTCCGGAACGTCCTACGGGCGGGAAAGTCTGATTTTTACCAAAACGCCACCCGAGTCGAAAGTTGCGATCTTTCGGGCACCGTCTCGAATTTCGATACCGAACTCACGGAACGTCTGGTCCTATGTGAAATCCAAAATTAGACCATTCACGTTCCGTCCGGAACGTCCTACGGGCGGAAAAGTCGTGTTTTTACCGAAACGCCACCCGAGTCGAAAGTTGCGATCTTTCGGGCACCGTCTCGAATTTTGATACCGAACTCACCGAACGTCTGGTCCTGTGTGAAATCCAAAAATAGACCAATCACGTTTCGTCCGGAACACACGCGGGGCGCGAAAGTCGTGTTTTTATCGAAACCCCACCCGAGTCGAAAGTTGCGATCTTTCGGGCACTGTCTCGAATTTCGATACCGAACTCACCGAACGTCTGGTCCTGTGTGAAATCCAAATATAGGCCATTCACGTTTCGCCCGGAACGTCCTACGGGCGGGAAAGTCATGTTTTTACCGAAACGCCACCCGAGTCGAAGGTTGCGATCTTTCGGGCACCGTCTCGAATTTCGATACCCAACTCACCGAACGTCTGGTCCTGTGTGAAATCCAAAAATAGACCAATCACGTTTCGTCTGGAACACACGCGGGGCGCAAAAGTCGTGTTTTTATCGAAACGCCACCCGAGTCGAAAGTTGCGATCTTTCGGGCACCGTCTCGAATTTCGATACCGAACTCACCGAACGTCTGGTCCTGTGTGAAATCCAAAAATAGACCAATCACGTTTCGTCTGGAACACACGCGGGGCACGAAAGTCGTGTTTTTACCGAAATGCCACCCGAGTCGAAAGTTGCGATCTTTCGGGCACCGTCTCGAATTTCGATACCGAACTCACCGAACGTCTGGTCCTGTGTGAAATCCAAAAATAGACCAATCACGTTTCGTCCGGAACACACGCGGGGCGCGAATGTCGTGTTTTTACCGAAACGCCACCCGAGTCGAAAGCGGCGATCTTCCGGGCACCGTCTCGAATTTCGATACCGAACTCACCGAACGTCTGGTCCTGTGTGAAATCCAAATATAGGCCATTCACGTTTCTTCCGGAACGTCCTACGGGCGGCAAAGTCGTGTTTTTACCGAAACGCCACCCGAGTCGAAAGTTGCGATCTTTCGGGCACCGTCTCGAATTTTGATACCGAACTCACCGAACGTCTGGTCCTGTGTGAAATTCAAAAATAGACCATTCACGTTTCGTCCGGAATGTCCTACGGGCGGAAAATCCGTGTTTTTACCGAAACGCCAACTGAGTCGAAAGTTGCGATCTTTCGGGCACCGTCTCGAATTTCGATACCGAACTCACCGAACGTCTGGTCCTGTGTGAAATCCAAAAATAAACCAATCACGTTTCGTCCGGAACACACGCGGGGCGCGAAAGTCGTGTTTTTACCGAAACGCCACCCGAGTCGAAAGTTGCGATCTTTCGGGCACCGTCTCGAATTTCGATACCGAACTCACCGAACGTCTGGTCCAGTGTGAAATCCAAAAATAGACCAATCACGTTTCATCCGGAACACACGCGGGGGGCGAAAGTCGTGTTTTTATCGAAACGCCACCCGAGTCGAAAGTTGCGATCTTTCGGGCACCGTCTCCAAATTCGATACCGAACTCACCGAACGTCTGGTCCTGTGTGAAATCCAAAAATAGACCATTCACGTTTCGTCCGGAACGTCCTACGGGCGGGAAAGTCTTATTTTTACCGAAACGCCACCCGAGTCGAAAGTTGCGATCTTTCGGGCACCGTCTCGAATTTCGATACCGAACTCACGGAACGTCTGGTCCTACGTGAAATCCAAAATTAGACCATTCACGTTCCGTCCGGAACGTCCTACGGGCGGAAAAGTCGTGTTTTTACCGAAACGCCACCCGAGTCGAAAGTTGCGATCTTTCGGGCACCGTCTCGAATTTCGATACCGAACTCACGGAACGTCTGGTCCAATGTGAAATCCAAAATTAGACCATTCACATTCCGTCCGGAACGTCCTACGGGCGGAAAAGTCGTGTTTTTACCGAAACGCCACCCGAGTCGAAAGTTGCGATCTTTCGGGCACCGTCTCGAATTTCGATACCGAACTCACCGAACGTCTGGTCCTGTGTGGAATCCAAAAATAGACCAATCACGTTTCGTCCGGAACACACGCGGGGCACGAAAGTCGTGTTTTTACCGAAACGCCACCCGAGTTGAAAGTTGCGATCTTTCGGGCACCGTCTCGAATTTCGATACCGAACTCACCGAACGTCTAGTCCTGTGTGAAATCAAAAAATAGACCAATCACGTTTCGTCCGGAACACACGCGGGGCGCGAAAGTCGTGTTTTTATCGAAACGCCACCCGAGTCGAAAGCTGCGATCTTTCGGGCACCGTCTCGAATTTCGATACCGAACTCACCGAACGTCTGGTCCTGTGTGAAATCAAAAAATAGACCAATCACGTTTCATCCGGAACACACGCGGGGCGCGAAAGTCATGTTTTTACCGAAACGCCACCCGAGTCGAAAGTTGCGATCTTTCGGGCACCGTCTCGAATTTCGATACCGAACTCACCGAACGTCTGGTCCTGTGTGAAATCCAAAAATAGACCAATCACGTTTCGTCTGGAACACACGCGGGGCGCAAAAGTCGTGTTTTTATCGAAACGCCACCCGAGTCGAAAGTTGCGATCTTTCAGGCACCGTCTCGAATTTCGATACCGAACTCACCGAACGTCTGGTCCTGTGCGAAATCCAAAATATAGGCCATTCACGTTTCGTCCGGAACGTCCTACGGGCGGGAAAGTCGTGTTTTTACCGAAATGCCACCCGAGTCGAAAGTTGCGATCTTTCGGGCACCGTCTCGAATTTCGATACCGATCTCACGGAACGTCTGGTCCAATGTGAAATCCAAAATTAGACCATTCACATTCCGTCCGGAACGTCCTACGGGCGGAAAAGTCGTGTTTTTACCGAAACGCCACCCGAGTCGAAAGTTGCGATCTTTCGGGCACCGTCTCGAATTTCGATACCGAACTCACCGAACGTCTAGTCCCGTGTGAAATCCAAAAATAGACCAATCACGTTTCGTCCGGAACACACTCGGGGCACGAAAGTCGTGTTTTTACCGAAACGCCACCCGAGTCGAAAGTTGCGATCTTTCGGGCACCGTCTCGAATTTCGATACCGAACTCACCGAACGTCTGGTCCTGTGTGAAATCCAAAAATAGACCAATCACGTTTCGTCCGGAACACACGCGGGGCACAAAAGTCGTGTTTTTATCGAAACGCCACCCGAGTCGAAAGTTGCGATCTTTCGGGCACCGTCTCGAATTTCGATACCGAACTCACCGAACGTCTGGTCCTGTGTGAAATCCAAAAATAGACCAATCACGTTTCGTCCGGAACAAACGCGGGGCGCGAAAGTCGTGTTTTTATCGAAACGCCACCCGAGTCGAAAGTTGCGATCTTTCGGGCACCGTCTCCAAATTCGATACCGAACTCACCGAACGTCTGGTCCTGTGTGAAATCCAAAAATAGACCATTCACATTTCGTCCGGAACGTCCTATAGGCGGGAAAGTCTTATTTTTACCGAAACGCCACCCGAGTCGAAAGTTGCGATCTTTCGAGCACCGTCTCGAATTTCGATACCGAACTCACGGAGCGTCTGGTCCTATGTGAAATCCAAAATTAGACCATTCACGTTCCGTCCAGAACGTCCTACGGGCGGATAATTCGTGTTTTTACCAAAACGCCACCCGAGTCGAAAGTTGCGATCTTTCGGGCACCGTCTCGAATTTCGATACCGAACTCACCGAACATCTGGTCCTGTGTGAAATCAAAAAATAGACCAATCACGTTTCGTCCGGAACACACGCGGGGCGCGAAAGTCGTGTTTTTATCGAAACGACACCCGAGTCGAAAGTTGCGATCTTTCGGGCACCGTCTCGAATTTCGATACCGAACTCACCGAACGTCTAGTCCTGTGTGAAATCCAAAAATAGACCAATCACATTTCGTCCGGAACAAACGCGGGGCGCGAAAGTCATGTTTTTATCGAAACGCCACCCGAGTCGAAAGTTGCGATCTTTCGGGCACCGTCTCGAAATTCGATACCGAACTCACCGAACGTCTGGTCCTGTGTGGAATCCAAAAGTAGACCATTCACATTTCGTCCGGAACGTCCTACGGGCGGGAAAGTCTGATTTTTACCAAAACGCCACCCGAGTCGAAAGTTGCGATCTTTCGGGCACCGTCTCGAATTTCGATACCGAACTCACGGAACGTCTGGTCCTATGTGAAATCCAAAATTAGACCATTCACGTTCCGTCCGGAACGTCCTACGGGCGGAAAAGTCGTGTTTTTACCGAAACGCCACCCGAGTCGAAAGTTGCGATCTTTCGGGCACCGTCTCGAATTTTGATACCGAACTCACCGAACGTCTGGTCCTGTGTGAAATCCAAAAATAGACCAATCACGTTTCGTCCGGAACACACGCGGGGCGCGAAATTCGTGTTTTTATCGAAACGCCACCCGAGTCGAAAGTTGCGATCTTTCGGGCACCGTCTCGAATTTCGATACCGAACTCACCGAACGTCTGGTCCTGTGTGAAATTCAAAAATAGACCAATCACGTTTCGTCCGGAACACACGCGGGGCGCGAAAGTCGTGTTTTTATCGAAACGCCACCCGAGTCGAAAGTTGCGATCTTTCGGGCACTGTCTCGAATTTCGATACCGAACTCACCGAACGTCTGGTCCTGTGTGAAATCCAAATATAGGCCATTCACGTTTCGCCCGGAACGTCCTACGGGCGGGAAAGTCATGTTTTTACCGAAACGCCACCCGAGTCGAAGGTTGCGATCTTTCGGGCACCGTCTCGAATTTCGATACCCAACTCACCGAACGTCTGGTCCTGTGCGAAATCCAAAAATAGACCAATCACGTTTCGTCTGGAACACACGCGGGGCGGAAAAGTCGTGTTTTTATCGAAACGCCACCCGAGTCGAAAGTTGCGATCTTTCGGGCACCGTCTCGAATTTCGATACCGAACTCACCGAACGTCTGGTCCTGTGTGAAATCCAAAAATAGACCAATCACGTTTCGTCCGGAACACACGCGGGGCACGAAAGTCGTGTTTTTACCGAAAGGCCACCCGAGTCGAAAGTTGCGATCTTTCGGGCATCGTCTCGAATTTCGATACCGAACTCACCGAACGTCTGGTCCTGTGTGAAATCCAAAAATAGACCAATCACGTTTCGTCCGGAACACACGCGGGGCGCGAATGTCGTGTTTTTACCGAAACGCCACCCGAGTCGAAAGCTGCGATCTTCCGGGCACCGTCTCGAATTTCGATACCGAACTCACCGAACGTCTGGTCCTGTGTGAAATCCAAATATAGGCCATTCACGTTTCTTCCGGAACGTCCTACGGGCGGGAAAGTCGTGTTTTTACCGAAACGCCACCCGAGTCGAAAGTTGCGATCTTTCGGGCACCGTCTCGAATTTTGATACCGAACTCACTGAACGTCTGGTCCTGTGTGAAATCAAAAAATAGACCAATCACGTTTCATCCGGAACACACGCGGGGCGCGAAAGTCATGTTTTTACCGAAACGCCACCCGAGTCGAAAGTTGCGATCTTTCGGGCACCGTCTCGAATTTCGATACCGAACTCACCGAACGTCTGGTCCCGTGTGAAATCCAAAAATAGACCAATCACGTTTCGTCTGGAACACACGCGGGGCGCAAAAGTCGTGTTTTTATCGAAACGCCACCCGAGTCGAAAGTTGCGATCTTTCAGGCACCGTCTCGAATTTCGATACCGAACTCACCGAACGTCTGGTCCTGTGCGAAATCCAAAAGATAGGCCATTCACGTTTCGTCCGGAACGTCCTACGGGCGGGAAAGTCGTGTTTTTACCGAAATGCCACCCGAGTCGAAAGTTGCGATCTTTCGGGCACCGTCTCGAATTTCGATACCGATCTCACGGAACGTCTGGTCCAATGTGAAATCCAAAATTAGACCATTCACATTCCGTCCGGAACGTCCTACGGGCGGAAAAGTCGTGTTTTTACCGAAACGCCACCCGAGTCGAAAGTTGCGATCGTTCGGGCACCGTCTCGAATTTCGATACCGAACTCACCGAACGTCTAGTCCCGTGTGAAATCCAAAAATAGACCAATCACGTTTCGTCCGGAACACACGCGGGGCACGAAAGTCGTGTTTTTACCGAAACGCCACCCGAGTCGAAAGTTGCGATCTTTCGGGCACCGTCTCGAATTTCGATACCGAACTCACCGAACGTCTGGTCCTGTGTGAAATCCAAAAATAGACCAATCACGTTTCGTCCGGAACACACGCGGGGCACAAAAGTCGTGTTTTTATCGAAACGCCACCCGAGTCGAAAGTTGCGATCTTTCGGGCACCGTCTCGAATTTCGATACCGAACTCACCGAACGTCTGGTCCTGTGTGAAATCCAAAAATAGACCAATCACGTTTCGTCCGGAACACACGCGGGGCGCGAAAGTCGTGTTTTTATCGAAACGCCACCCGAGTCGAAAGCTGCGATCTTCCGGGCACTGTCTCAAATTTTGATACCGAACTCACCGAACGTCTGGTCCTGTGTGAAATCCAAATATAGGCCATTCACGTTTCGTCCGGAACGTCCTACGGGCGGGAAAGTCGTGTTTTTACCGAAACGCCACCCGAGTCGAAAGTTGCGATCTTTCGGGCACCGTCTCGAATTTTGATACCGAACTCACCGAACGTCTGGTCCTGTGTGAAATCCAAAAATAGACCATTCACGTTTCGTCCGGAATGTCCTACGGGCGGAAAATCCGTGTTTTTACCGAAACGCCAACCGAGTCGAAAGTTGCGATCTTTCGGGCACCGTCTCGAATTTCGATACCGAACTCACCGAACGTCTGGTCCTGTGTGAAATCCAAAAATAAACCAATCACGTTTCATCCGGAACACACGCGGGGCGCGAAAGTCGTGTTTTTACCGAAACGCCACCCGAGTCGAAAGTTACGATCTTTCGGGCACCGTCTCGAATTTCGATACCGAACTCACCGAACGTCTGGTCCTGTGTGAAATCCAAAAATAGACCAATCACGTTTCGTCCGAACGTCTGGTCCTGTGTGAAATCCACAAATAGACCATTCACGTTTCGTCCGGAACGTCCTACGGGCGGGAAAGTCTTATTTTTACCGAAACGCCACCCGAGTCGAAAGTTGCGATCTTCCGGGCACCGTCTCGAATTTCGATACCGAACTCAGGGAACGTCTGGTCCTATGTGAAATCCACAAATAGACCATTCACGTTTCGTCCGGAACGTCCTACGGGCGGGAAAGTCTTATTTTTACCGAAACGCCACCCGAGTCGAAAGTTGCGATCTTTTGGGCACCGTCTCGAATTTCGATACCGAACTCACGGAACGTCTGGTCCTATGTGAAATCCAAAATTAGACCATTCACGTTCCGTCCGGAACGTCCTACGGGCGGAAAAGTCGTGTTTTTACCGAAACGCCACCCGAGTCGAAAGTTGCGATCTTTCGGGCACCGTCTCGAAATTCGATACCGAACTCACCGAACGTCTGGTCCTGTGTGAAATCCAAAAATAGACCATTCACGTTTCGTCCGGAACGTCCTACGGACGGGAAAGTCTGATTTTTACCAAAACGCCACCCGAGTCGAAAGTTGCGATCTTTCGGGCACCGTCTCGAATTTCGATACCGAACTCACCGAATGTCTGGTCCTGTGTGAAATCCAAAAATAGACCAATCACGTTTCGTCCGGAACACACTCGGGGCGCGAAACTCGTGTTTTTACCGAAACGCCACCCGAGTCGAAAGTTGCGATCTTTCGGGCACCGTCTCGAATTTTGATACCGAACTCATCGAACGTCTGGTCCTGTGTGAAATCCAAAAATAGACAAATCACGTTTCGTCCGGAACACACGCGGGGCGCAAAAGTCGTGTTTTTATCGAAACGCCACCCGAGTCGAAAGTTGCGATCTTTCGGGCACCGTCTCGAATTTCGATACCGAACTCACCGAACGTCTGGTCCTGTGTGAAATCCAAAAATAGACCAATCACGTTTCGTCCGGAACAAACGCGGGGCGCGAAAGTCGTGTTTTTATCGAAACGCCACCCGAGTCGAAAGTTGCGATCTTTCGGGCACCGTCTCCAAATTTGATACCGAACTCACCGAACGTCTGGTCCTGTGTGAAATCCAAAAATAGACCATTCACATTTCGTCCGGAACGTCCTATGGGCGGGAAAGTCTTATTTTTACCGAAACGCCACCCGAGTCGAAAGTTGCGATCTTTCGGGCACCGTCTCGAATTTCGATACCGAACTCACGGAGCGTCTGGTCCTATGTGAAATCCAAAATTAGACCATTCACGTTCCGTCCAGAACGTCCTACGGGTGGATAATTCGTGTTTTTACCAAAACGCCACCCGAGTCGAAAGTTGCGATCTTTCGGGCACCGTCTCGAATTTCGATACCGAACTCATCGAATGTCTGGTCCTGTGTGAAATCAAAAAATAGACCAATCACGTTTCGTCCGGAACACACGCGGGGCGCGAAAGTCGTGTTTTTATCGAAACGCCACCCGAGTCGAAAGTTGCGATCTTTCAGGCACCGTCTCGAAATTCGATACCGAACTCACCGAACATCTGGTCCTGTGTGAAATCCAAAAATAGACCATTCACGTTTCGTCCGGAACGTCCTACGGGCGGGAAAGTCTGATTTTTACCAAAATGCCACCCGAGTCGAAAGTTGCGATCTTTCGGGCACCGTCTCGAATTTCGATACCGAACTCACGGAACGTCTGGTCCTATGTGAAATCCAAAATTAGACATTTCACGTTCCGTCCGGAACGTCCTACAGGCGGAAAAGTCCTGTTTTTACCGAAACGCCACCCGAGTCGAAAGTTGCGATCTTTCGGGCACCGTCTCGAATTTCGATACCGAACTCACCGAACGTCTGGTCCTGTGTGAAATCCAAAAATAGACCAATCACGTTTCGTCCGGAACACACGCGGGGCGCGAAAGTCGTGTTTTTACCGAAACGCCACCCGAGTCGAAAGTTGCGATCTTTCGGGCACCGTCTCGAATTTCGATACCGAACTCACCGAACGTCTGGTCCTATGTCAAATCCAAAAATAGACCAATCGTGTTTCGTCCGGAACACACGCGGGGCGCGAAAGTCGTGTTTTTATCGAAACGCCACCCGAGTCGAAAGTTGCGATCTTTCGGGCACCGTCTCGAATTTCGATACCGAACTCACCGAACGTCTGGTCCTGTGTGAAATCCAAATATAGGCCATTCCCGTTTCGTCCGGAACGTCCCACGGGCGGGAAAGTCGTGTTTTTACCGAAACGCCACCCGAGTCGAAAGTTGCGATCTTTCGGGCACCGTCTCGAATTTCGATACCGAACTCACCGAACGTCTGGTCCTGTGTGAAATCCAAAAATAGACCAATCACGTTTCGTCCGGAAAACACGCGGGGCGCGAAAGTCGTGTTTTTATCGAAATGCCACCCGAGTCGAAAGTTGCGATCTTTCGGGCACCGTCTCGAATTTCGATACCGAACTCACCGAACGTCTGGTCCTGTGTGAAATCCAAAAATAGACCAATCACGTTTCGTCCGGAACATACGCGGGAAGCGAAAGTCGTGTTTTTATCGAAACGCCACCCGAGTCGAAAGCTGCGATCTTCCGGGCACTGTCTCAAATTTCGATACCGAACTCACCGAACGTCTGGTCCTGTGTGAAATCCAAATATAGGCCATTCACGTTTCGTCCGGAACGTCCTACGGGCGGGAAAGTCGTGTTTTTACCGAAACGCCACCCGAGTCGAAAGTTGCGATCTTTCGGGCACCGTCTCGAATTTTGATACCGAACTCACCGAACGTCTGGTCCTGTGTGAAATCCACAAATAGACCATTCACGTTTCGTCCGGAATGTCCTACGGGCGGAAAATCCGTGTTTTTACCGTAACGCCAACCGAGTCGAAAGTTGCGATCTTTCGGGCACCGTCTCGAATTTCGATACCGAACTCACCGAACGTCTGGTCCTGTGTGAAATCCAAAAATAGACCAATCACGTTTCGTCCGGAAAACACGCGGGGCGCGAAAATCGTGTTTTTATCGAAATGCCACCCGAGTCGAAAGTTGCGATCTTTCGGGCACCGTCTCGAATTTCGATACCGAACTCACCGAACGTCTGGTCCTGTGTGAAATCCAAAAATAGACCAATCACGTTTCGTCCGGAACATACGCGGGAAGCGAAAGTCGTGTTTTTATCGAAACGCCACCCGAGTCGAAAGCTGCGATCTTCCGGGCACTGTCTCAAATTTCGATACCGAACTCACCGAACGTCTGGTCCTGTGTGAAATCCAAATATAGGCCATTCACGTTTCGTCCGGAACGTCCTACGGGCGGGAAAGTCGTGTTTTTACCGAAACGCCACCCGAGTCGAAAGTTGCGATCTTTCGGGCACCGTCTCGAATTTTGATACCGAACTCACCGAACGTCTGGTCCTGTGTGAAATCCAAAAATAGACCATTCACGTTTCGTCCGGAATGTCCTACGGGTGGAAAATCCGTGTTTTTACCGAAACGCCAACCGAGTCGAAAGTTGCGATCTTTCGGGCACCGTCTCGAATTTCGATACCGAACTCACCGAACGTCTGGTCCTGTGTGAAATCCAAAAATAAACCAATCACGTTTCATCCGGAACACACGCGGGGCGCGAAAGTCGTGTTTTTACCGAAACGCCACCCGAGTCGAAAGTTACGATCTTTCGGGCACCGTCTCGAATTTCGATACCGAACTCACCGAACGTCTGGTCCTGTGTGAAATCCAAAAATAGACCAATCACGTTTCGTCCGAACGTCTGGTCCTGTGTGAAATCCACAAATAGACCATTCACGTTTCGTCCGGAACGTCCTACGGGCGGGAAAGTCTTATTTTTACCGAAACGCCACCCGAGTCGAAAGTTGCGATCTTCCGGGCACCGTCTCGAATTTCGATACCGAACTCAGGGAACGTCTGGTCCTATGTGAAATCCACAAATAGACCATTCACGTTTCGTCCGGAACGTCCTACGGGCGGGAAAGTCTTATTTTTACCGAAACGCCACCCGAGTCGAAAGTTGCGATCTTTTGGGCACCGTCTCGAATTTCGATACCGAACTCACGGAACGTCTGGTCCTATGTGAAATCCAAAATTAGACCATTCACGTTCCGTCCGGAACGTCCTACGGGCGGAAAAGTCGTGTTTTTACCGAAACGCCACCCGAGTCGAAAGTTGCGATCTTTCGGGCACCGTCTCGAATTTCGATACCGAACTCACCGAACGTCTGGTCCTGTGTGAAATCCAAAAATAGACCAATCACGTTTCGTCCGGAACACACTCGGGGCGCGAAAGTCATGTTTTTACCGAAACGCCACCCGAGTCGAAAGTTGCGATCTTTCAGGCACCGTCTCGAATTTCGATACCGAACTCACCGAACGTCTGGTCCTGTGTGAAATCCAAAAATAGACCAATCACGTTTCGTCCGGAACACACGCGGGGCGCGAAAGTCGTGTTTTTATCGAAACGCCACCCGAGTCGAAAGTTGCGATCTTTCGGGCACCGTCTCGAATTTCGATACCGAACTCACGGAGCGTCTGGTCCTATGTGAAATCCAAAATTAGACCATTCACGTTCCGTCCAGAACGTCCTACGGGTGGATAATTCGTGTTTTTACCAAAACGCCACCCGAGTCGAAAGTTGCGATCTTTCGGGCACCGTCTCGAATTTCGATACCGAACTCAGGGAACGTCTGGTCCTATGTGAAATCAAAAAATAGACCAATCACGTTTCGTCCGGAACACACGCGGGGCGCGAAAGTCGTGTTTTTATCGAAACGCCACCCGAGTCGAAAGTTGCGATCTTTCGGGCACCGTCTCGAATTTCGATACCGAACTCACGGAGCGTCTGGTCCTATGTGAAATCCAAAATTAGACCATTCACGTTCCGTCCAGAACGTCCTACGGGTGGATAATTCGTGTTTTTACCAAAACGCCACCCGAGTCGAAAGTTGCGATCTTTCGGGCACCGTCTCGAATTTCGATACCGAACTCAGGGAACGTCTGGTCCTATGTGAAATCAAAAAATAGACCAATCACGTTTCGTCCGGAACACACTCGGGGCGCGAAACTCGTGTTTTTACCGAAACGCCACCGGAGTCGAAAGTTGCGATCTTTCGGGCACCGTCTCGAATTTCGATACCGAACTCATCGAACGTCTGGTCCTGTGTGAAATCCAAAAATAGACCAATCACGTTTCGTCCGGAACACACGCGGGGCGCGAAAGTCGTGTTTTTATCGAAACGCCACCCGAGTCGAAAGTTGCGATCTTTCGGGCACCGTCTCGAATTTCGATACCGAACTCACGGAGCGTCTGGTCCTATGTGAAATCCAAAATTAGACCATTCACGTTCCGTCCAGAACGTCCTACGGGTGGATAATTCGTGTTTTTACCAAAACGCCACCCGAGTCGAAAGTTGCGATCTTTCGGGCACCGTCTCGAATTTCGATACCGAACACACCGAATGTCTGGTCCTGTGTGAAATCAAAAAATAGCCCAATCACGTTTCGTCCGGAACACACGCGGGGCGCGAAAGTCGTGTTTTTATCGAAACGCCACCCGAGTCGAAAGTTGCGATCTTTCGGGCACCGTCTCGAAATTCGATACCGAACTCACCGAACGTCTGGTCCTGTGTGAAATCCAAAAATAGACCATTCACGTTTCGTCCGGAACGTCCTACGGGCGGGAAAGTCTGATTTTTACCAAAACGCCACCCGAGTCGAAAGTTGCGATCTTTCGGGCACCGTCTCGAATTTCGATACCGAACTCACGGAACGTCTGGTCCTATGTGAAATCCAAAATTAGACATTTCACGTTCCGTCCGGAACGTCCTACGGGCGGAAAAGTCGTGTTTTTACCGAAACGCCACCCGAGTCGAAAGTTGCGATCTTTCAGGCACCGTCTCGAATTTCGATACCGAACTCACCGAACGTCTGGTCCTGTGTGAAATCCAAAAATAGACCAATCACGTTTCGTCCGGAACACACGCGGGGCGCGAAATTCGTGTTTTTACCGAAACGCCACCCGAGTCGAAAGTTGCGATCTTTCGGGCACCGTCTCGAATTTCGATACCGAACTCACCGAACGTCTGGTCCTGTGTGAAATCCAAATATAGGCCATTCACGTTTCGTCCGGAACGTCCCACGGGCGGGAAAGTCGTGTTTTTACCGAAACGCCACCCGAGTCGAAAGTTGCGATCTTTCGGGCACCGTCTTGAATTTCGATACCGAACTCACCGAACGTCTGGTCCTGTGTGAAATCCAAAAATAGACCAATCATGTTTCGTCCGGAACACACGCGGGGCGCGAAAGTCGTGTTTTTATCGAAACGCCACCCGAGTCGAAAGTTGCGATCTTTCGGGCACCGTCTCGAATTTCGATACCGAACTCACCGAACGTCTGGTCCTGTGTGAAATCCAAAAATAGACCAATCACGTTTCGTCCGGAACACACGCGGGGCGCGAAAGTCGTGTTTTTATCGAAACGCCACCCGAGTCGAAAGCTGCGATCTTCCGGGCACTGTCTCGAATTTTGATACCGAACTCACCGAACGTCTGGTCCTGTGTGAAATCCAAATATAGGCCATTCACGTTTCGTCCGGAACACACGCGGGGCGCGAAAGTCGTGTTTTTATCGAAACGCCACCCGAGTCGAAAGTTGCGATCTTTCGGGCACCGTCTCGAATTTTGATACCGAACTCACCGAACGTCTGGTCCTGTGTGAAATCCAAAAATAGACCATTCACGTTTCGTCCGGAATGTCCTACGGGCGGAAAATCCGTGTTTTTACCGAAACGCCAACCGAGTCGAAAGTTGCGATCTTTCGGGCACCGTCTCGAATTTCGATACCGGACTCACCGAACGTCTGGTCCTGTGTGAAATCCAAAAATAAACCAATCACGTTTCATCCGGAACACACGCGGGGCGCGAAAGTCGTGTTTTTACCGAAACGCCACCCGAGTCGAAAGTTGCGATCTTCCGGGCACCGTCTCGAATTTCGATACCGAACTCACCGAACGTCTGGTCCTGTGTGAAATCCAAAAATAGACCAATCACGTTTCGTCCGAACGTCTGGTCCTGTGTGAAATCCACAAATAGACCATTCACGTTTCGTCCAGAACGTCGTACGGGCGGGAAAGTCTTATTTTTACCGAAACGCCATCCGAGTCGAAAGTTGCGATCTTCCGGGCACCGTCTCGAATTTCGATACTGAACTCAGGGAACGTCTGGTCCTATGTGAAATCCACAAATAGACCATTCACGTTTCGTCCAGAACGTCGTACGGGCGGGAAAGTCTTATTTTTACCGAAACGCCACCCGAGTCGAAAGTTGCGATCTTTTGGGCACCGTCTCGAATTTCGATACTGAACTCACGGAATGTCTGGTCCTATGTGAAATCCAAAATTAGACCATTCACGTTCCGTCCGGAACGTCCTACGGGCGGAAAAGTCGTGTTTTTACCGAAACGCCACCCGAGTCGAAAGTTGCGATCTTTCGCGCACCGTCTTGAATTTCGATACCGAACTCACCGAACGTCTGGTCCTGTGTGAAATCCAAAAATAGACCAATCACGTTTCGTCCGGAACACACTCGGGGCGCGAAAGTCGTGTTTTTACCGAAACGCCACCAGAGTCAAAAGTTGCGATCTTTCGGGCACCGTCTCGAATTTCGATACCGAACTCACCGAACGTCTGGTCCTATGTGAAATCCAAAATTAGACCATTCACGTTCCGTCCAGAACGTCCTACGGGTGGATAATTCCTGTTTTTACCAAAACGCCACCCGAGTCGAAAGTTGCGATCTTTCGGGCACCGTCTCGAATTTTGATACCGAACTCAGGGAACGTCTGGTCCTATGTGAAATCAAAAAATAGACCAATCACGTTTCGTCCGAAACACACGCGGGGCGCGAAAGTCGTGTTTTTATCGAAACGCCACCCGAGTCGAAAGTTGCGATCTTTCGGGCACCGTCTCGAAATTCGATACCGAACTCACCGAACGTCTGGTCCTGTGTGAAATCCAAAAATAGACCATTCACGTTTCGTCCGGAACGTCCTACGGGCGGGAAAGTCTGATTTTTACCAAAACGCCACCCGAGTCGAAAGTTGCGATCTTTCGGGCACCGTCTCGAATTTCGATACCGAACTCACGGAACGTCTGGTCCTATGTGAAATCCAAAATTAGACATTTCACGTTCCGTCCGGAACGTCCTACGGGCGGAAAAGTCGTGTTTTTACCGAAACGCCACCCGAGTCGAAAGTTGCGATCTTTCGGGCACCGTCTCGAATTTCGATACCGAACTCACCGAACGTCTGGTCCTGTGTGAAATCCAAAAATAGACCAATCACGTTTCGTCCGGAACACACGCGGGGCGCGAAAGTCGTGTTTTTACCGAAACGCCACCCGAGTCGAAAGTTGCGATCTTTCGGGCACCGTCTCGAATTTCGATACCGAACTCACCGAACGTCTGGTCCTGTGTGAAATCCAAATATAGGCCATTCACGTTTCGTCCGGAACGTCCCACGGGCGGGAAAGTCGTGTTTTTACCGAAACGCCACTCGAGTCGAAAGTTGCGATCTTTCGGGCACCGTCTCGAATTTCGATACCGAACTCACCGAACGTCTGGTCCTGTGTGAAATCCAAAAATAGACCAATCATGTTTCGTCCGGAACACACGCGGGGCGCGAAAGTCGTGTTTTTATCGAAACGCCACCCGAGTCGAAAGTTGCGATCTTTCGGGCACCGTCTCGAATTTCGATACCGAACTCACCGAACGTCTGGTCCTGTGTGAAATCCAAAAATAGACCAATCACGTTTCGTCCGGAACACACGCGGGGCGCGAAAGTCGTGTTTTTATCGAAACGCCAGCCGAGTCGAAAGCTGCGATCTTCCGGGCACTGTCTCGAATTTTGATACCGAACTCACCGAACGTCTGGTCCTGTGTGAAATCCAAATATAGGCCATTCACGTTTCGTCCGGAACACACGCGGGGCGCGAAAGTCGTGTTTTTATCGAAACGCCACCCGAGTCGAAAGTTGCGATCTTTCGGGCACCGTTTCGAATTTTGATACCGAACTCACCGAACGTCTGGTCCTGTGTGAAATCCAAAAATAGACCATTCACGTTTCATCCGGAATGTCCTACGGGCGGAAAATCCGTGTTTTTACCAAAACGCCAACCGAGTCGAAAGTTGCGATCTTTCGGGCACCGTCTCGAATTTCGATACCGAACTCACCGAACGTCTGGTCCTGTGTGAAATCCAAAAATAAACCAATCACGTTTCATCCGGAACACACGCGGGGCGCGAAAGTCGTGTTTTTACCGAAACGCCACCCGAGTCGAAAGTTGCGATCTTCCGGGCACCGTCTCGAATTTCGATACCGAACTCACCGAACGTCTGGTCCTGTGTGAAATCCAAAAATAGACCAATCACGTTTCGTCCGAACGTCTGGTCCTGTGTGAAATCCACAAATAGACCATTCACGTTTCGTCCAGAACGTCGTACGGGCGGGAAAGTCTTATTTTTACCGAAACGCCATCCGAGTCGAAAGTTGCGATCTTCCGGGCACCGTCTCGAATTTCGATACTGAACTCAGGGAACGTCTGGTCCTATGTGAAATCCACAAATAGACCATTCACGTTTCGTCCAGAACGTCCTACAGGCGGGAAAGTCTTATTTTTACCGAAACGCCACCCGAGTCGAAAGTTGCGATCTTTTGGGCACCGTCTCGAATTTCGATACCGAACTCACGGAATGTCTGGTCCTATGTGAAATCCAAAATTAGACCATTCACGTTCCGTCCGGAACGTCCTACGGGCGGAAAAGTCGTGTTTTTACCGAAACGCCACCCGAGTCGAAAGTTGCGATCTTTCGCGCACCGTCTTGAATTTCGATACCGAACTCACCGAACGTCTGGTCCTGTGTGAAATCCAAAAATAGACCAATCACGTTTCGTCCGGAACACACTCGGGGCGCGAAAGTCGTGTTTTTACCGAAACGCCACCAGAGTCAAAAGTTGCGATCTTTCGGGCACCGTCTCGAATTTCGATACCGAACTCACCGAACGTCTGGTCCTGTGTGAAATCCAAAAATAGACCAATCACGTTTCGTCCGGAACACACGCGGGGCGCGAAAGTCGTGTTTTTATCGAAACGCCACCCGACTCGAAAGTTGCGATCTTTCGGGCACCGTCTCGAATTTCGATACCGAACTCACGGAGCGTCTGGTCCTATGTGAAATCCAAAATTAGACCATTCACGTTCCGTCCAAAACGTCCTACGGGTGGATAATTCCTGTTTTTACCAAAACGCCACCCGAGTCGAAAGTTGCGATCTTTCGGGCACCGTCTCGAATTTTGATACCGAACTCAGGGAACGTCTGGTCCTATGTGAAATCAAAAAATAGACCAATCACGTTTCGTCCGAAACACACGCGGGGCGCGAAAGTCGTGTTTTTATCGAAACGCCACCCGAGTCGAAAGTTGCGATCTTTCGGGCACCGTCTCGAAATTCGATACCGAACTCACCGAACGTCTGGTCCTGTGTGAAATCCAAAAATAGACCATTCACGTTTCGTCCGGAACGTCCTACGGGCGGGAAAGTCTGATTTTTACCAAAACGCCACCCGAGTCGAAAGTTGCGATCTTTCGGGCACCGTCTCGAATTTCGATACCGAACTCACGGAACGTCTGGTCCTATGTGAAATCCAAAATTAGACATTTCACGTTCCGTCCGGAACGTCCTACGGGCGGAAAAGTCGTGTTTTTACCGAAACGCCACCCGAGTCGAAAGTTGCGATCTTTCGGGCACCGTCTCGAATTTCGATACCGAACTCACCGAACGTCTGGTCCTGTGTGAAATCCAAATATAGGCCATTCACGTTTCGTCAGGAACGTCCCACGGGCGGGAAAGTCGTGTTTTTACCGAAACGCCACCCGAGTCGAAAGTTGCGATCTTTCGAGCACCGTCTCGAATTTCGATACCGAACTCACCGAACGTCTGGTCCTGTGTGAAATCCAAAAATAGACCAATCATGTTTCGTCTGGAACACACGCGGGGCGCGAAAGTCGTGTTTTTATCGAAACGCCACCCGAGTCGAAAGTTGCGATCTTTCGGGCACCGTCTCGAATTTCGATACCGAACTCACCGAACGTCTGGTCCTGTGTGAAATCCAAAAATAGACCAATCACGTTTCGTCCGGAACACACGCGGGGCGCGAAAGTCGTGTTTTTATCGAAACGCCACCCGAGTCGAAAGCTGCGATCTTCCGGGCACTGTCTCGAATTTTGATACCGAACTCACCGAACGTCTGGTCCTGTGTGAAATCCAAATATAGGCCATTCACGTTTCGTCCGGAACACACGCGGGGCGCGAAAGTCGTGTTTTTATCGAAACGCCACCCGAGTCGAAAGTTGCGATCTTTCGGGCACCGTCTCGAATTTTGATACCGAACTCACCGAACGTCTGGTCCTGTGTGAAATCCAAAAATAGACCATTCACGTTTCGTCCGGAATGTCCTACGGGCGGAAAATCCGTGTTTTTACCGAAACGCCAACCGAGTCGAAAGTTGCGATCTTTCGGGCACCGTCTCGAATTTCGATACCGAACTCACCGAACGTCTGGTCCTGTGTGAAATCCAAAAATAAACCAATCACGTTTCATCCGGAACACACGTGGGGCGCGAAAGTCGTGTTTTTACCGAAACGCCACCCGAGTCGAAAGTTGCGATCTTCCGGGCACCGTCTCGAATTTCGATACCGAACTCACCGAACGTCTGGTCCTGTGTGAAATCCAAAAATAGACCAATCACGTTTCGTCCGGAACACACTCGGGGCGCGAAAGTCGTGTTTTTACCGAAACGCCACCAGAGTCAAAAGTTGCGATCTTTCGGGCATCGTCTCGAATTTCGATACCGAACTCACCGAACGTCTGGTCCTGTGTGAAATCCAAAAATAGACCAATCACGTTTCGTCCGGAACACACGCGGGGCGCGAAAGTCGTGTTTTTATCGAAACGCCACCCGAGTCGAAAGTTGCGATCTTTCGGGCACCGTCTCGAATTTCGATACCGAACTCACGGAGCGTCTGGTCCTATGTGAAATCCAAAATTAGACCATTCACGTTCCGTCCAGAACGTCCTACGGGTGGATAATTCCTGTTTTTACCAAAACGCCACCCGAGTCGAAAGTTGCGATCTTTCGGGCACCGTCTCGAATTTTGATACCGAACTCAGGGAACGTCTGGTCCTATGTGAAATCAAAAAATAGACCAATCACGTTTCGTCCGAAACACACGCGGGGCGCGAAAGTCGTGTTTTTATCGAAACGCCACCCGAGTCGAAAGTTGCGATCTTTCGGGCACCGTCTCGAAATTCGATACCGAACTCACCGAACGTTTGGTCCTGTGTGAAATCCAAAAATAGACCATTCACGTTTCGTCCGGAACGTCCTACGGGCGGGAAAGTCTGATTTTTACCAAAACGCCACCCGAGTCGAAAGTTGCGATCTTTCGGGCACCGTCTCGAATTTCGATACCGAACTCACGGAACGTCTGGTCCTATGTGAAATCCAAAATTAGACATTTCACGTTCCGTCCGGAACGTCCTACGGGCGGAAAAGTCGTGTTTTTACCGAAACGCCACCCGAGTCGAAAGTTGCGATCTTTCGGGCACCGTCTCGAATTTCGATACCGAACTCACCGAACGTCTGGTCCTGTGTGAAATCCAAATATAGGCCATTCACGTTTCGTCCGGAACGTCCCACGGGCGGGAAAGTCATGTTTTTACCGAAACGCCACCCGAGTCGAAAGTTGCGATCTTTCGGGCACCGTCTCGAATTTTGATACCGAACTCACCGAACGTCTGGTCCTGTGTGAAATCCAAAAATAGACCATTCACGTTTCGTCCGGAATGTCCTACGGGCGGAAAATCCGTGTTTTTACCGAAACGCCAACCGAGTCGAAAGTTGCGATCTTTCGGGCACCGTCTCGAATTTCGATACCGAACTCACCGAACGTCTGGTCCTGTGCGAAATCCAAAAATAAACCAATCACGTTTCATCCGGAACACACGCGGGGCGCGAAAGTCGTGTTTTTACCGAAACGCCACCCGAGTCGAAAGTTGCGATCTTTCGGGCACCGTCTCGAATTTCGATACCGAACTCACCGAACGTCTGGTCCTGTGTGAAATCCAAAAATAGACCAATCACGTTTCGTCCGAACGTCTGGTCCTGTGTGAAATCCACAAATAGACCATTCACGTTTCGTCCGGAACGTCCTATGGGCGGGAAAGTCTTATTTTTACCGAAACGCCACCCGAGTCGAAAGTTGCGATCTTCCGGGCACCGTCTCGAATTTCGATACCGAACTCAGGGAACGTCTGGTCCTATGTGAAATCCACAAATAGACCATTCACGTATCGTCCGGAATGTCCTACGGGCGGGAAAGTCTTATTTTTACCGAAACGCCACCCGAGTCGAAAGTTGCGATCTTTTGGGCACCGTCTCGAATTTCGATACCGAACTCACGGAACGTCTGGTCCTATGTGAAATCCAAAATTAGACCATTCACGTTCCGTCGGGAACGTCCTACGGGCGGAAAAGTCGTGTTTTTACCGAAACGCCACCCGAGTCGAAAGTTGCGATCTTTCGGGCACCGTCTCGAATTTCAATACCGAACTCACCGAACGTCTGGTCCTGTGTGAAATCCAAAAATAGACCAATCACGTTTCGTCCGGAACATACTCGGGGCGCGAAAGTCGTGTTTTTACCGAAACGCCACCCGAGTCGAAAGTTGCGATCTTTCGGGCACCGTCTCGAATTTCGATACCGAACTCACCGAACGTCCGGTCCTGTGTGAAATCCAAAAATAGACAAATCACGTTTCGTCCGGAACACACGCGGGGCGCGAAAGTCGAGTTTTTATCGAAACGCCACCCGAGTCGAAAGCTGCGATCTTCCGGGCACTGTCTCGAATTTTGATACCGAACTCACCGAACGTCTGGTCCTGTGTGAAATCCAAATATAGGCCATTCACGTTTCGTTCGGAACGTCCTACGGGCGGGAAAGTCGTGTTTTTACCGAAACGCCACCCGAGTCGAAAGTTGCGATCTTTCGGGCACCGTCTCGAATTTTGATACCGAACTCACCGAACGTCTGGTCCTGTGTGAAATCCAAAAATAGACCATTCACGTTTCGTCCGGAATGTCCTACGGGCGGAAAATCCGTGTTTTTACCGAAACGCCAACCGAGTCGAAAGTTGCGATCTTTCGGGCACCGTCTCGAATTTCGATACCGAACTCACCGAACGTCTGGTCCTGTGTGAAATCCAAAAATAAACCAATCACGTTTCATCCGGAACACACGCGGGGCGCGAAAGTCGTGTTTTTACCGAAACGCCACCCGAGTCGAAAGTTGCGATCTTTCGGGCGCCGTCTCGAATTTCGATACCGAACTCACCGAACGTCTGGTCCTGTGTGAAATCCAAAAATAGACCAATCACGTTTCGTCCGAACGTCTGGTCCTGTGTGAAATCCACAAATAGACCATTCACGTTTCGTCCGGAACGTCCTATGGGCGGGAAAGTCTTATTTTTACCGAAACGCCACCCGAGTCGAAAGTTGCGATCTTCCGGGCACCGTCTCGAATTTCGATACCGAACTCAGGGAACGTCTGGTCCTATGTGAAATCCACAAATAGACCATTCACGTATCGTCCGGAACGTCCTACGGGCGGGAAAGTCTTATTTTTACCGAAACGCCACCCGAGTCGAAAGTTGCGATCTTTTGGGCACCGTCTCAAATTTCGATACCGAACTCACGGAACGTCTGGTCCTATGTGAAATCCAAAATTAGACCATTCACGTTCCGTCGGGAACGTCCTACGGGCGGAAAAGTCGTGTTTTTACCGAAACGCCACCCGAGTCGAAAGTTGCGATCTTTCGGGCACCGTCTCGAATTTCAATACCGAACTCACCGAACGTCTGGTCCTGTGTGAAATCCAAAAATAGACCAATCACGTTTCGTCCGGAACATACTCGGGGCACGAAAGTCGTGTTTTTACCGAAACGCCACCCGAGTCGAAAGTTGCGATCTTTCGGGCACCGTCTCGAATTTCGATACCGAACTCACCGAACGTCTGGTCCTGTGTGAAATCCAAATATAGGCCATTCACGTTTCGTCCGGAACGTCCCACGGGCGGGAAAGTCGTGTTTTTACCGAAACGCCACCCGAGTCGAAAGTTGCGATCTTTCGGGCACCGTCTCGAATTTCGATACCGAACTCACCGAACGTCTGGTCCTGTGTGAAATCCAAAAATAGACCAATCACGTTTCGTCCGGAACACACGCGGGGCGCGAAAGTCGTGTTTTTATCGAAACGCCACCCGAGTCGAAAGTTGCGATCTTTCGGGCACCGTCTCGAATTTCGATACCGAACTCACTGAACGTCTGGTCCTGTGTGAAATCCAAAAATAGACCAATCACGCTTCGTCCGGAACACACGCGGGGCGCGAAAGTCGAGTTTTTATCGAAACGCCACCCGAGTCGAAAGTTGCGATCTTTCGGGCACCGTCTCGAATTTCGATACCGAACTCACGGAACGTCTGGTCCTATGTGAAATCCAAAATTAGACATTTCACGTTCCGTCCGGAACGTCCTACGGGCGGAAAAGTCGTGTTTTTACCGAAACGCCACCCGAGTCGAAAGTTGCGATCTTTCGGGCACCGTCTCGAATTTCGATACCGAACTCACCGAACGTCTGGTCCTGTGTGAAATCCAAAAATAGACCAATCACGTTTCGTCCGGAACACACGCGGGGCGCGAAAGTCGTGTTTTTACCGAAACGCCACCCGAGTCGAAAGTTGCGATCTTTCGGGCACCGTCTCGAATTTCGATACCGAACTCACCGAACGTCTGGTCCTGTGTGAAATCCAAATATAGGCCATTCACGTTTCGTCCGGAACGTCCCACGGGCGGGAAAGTCGTGTTTTTACCGAAACGCCACTCGAGTCGAAAGTTGCGATCTTTCGGGCACCGTCTCGAATTTCGATACCGAACTCACCGAACGTCTGGTCCTGTGTGAAATCCAAAAATAGACCAATCATGTTTCGTCCGGAACACACGCGGGGCGCGAAAGTCGTGTTTTTATCGAAACGCCACCCGAGTCGAAAGTTGCGATCTTTCGGGCACCGTCTCGAATTTCGATACCGAACTCACCGAACGTCTGGTCCTGTGTGAAATCCAAAAATAGACCAATCACGTTTCGTCCGGAACACACGCGGGGCGCGAAAGTCGTGTTTTTATCGAAACGCCACCCGAGTCGAAAGCTGCGATCTTCCGGGCACTGTCTCGAATTTTGATACCGAACTCACCGAACGTCTGGTCCTGTGTGAAATCCAAATATAGGCCATTCACGTTTCGTCCGGAACACACGCGGGGCGCGAAAGTCGTGTTTTTATCGAAACGCCACCCGAGTCGAAAGTTGCGATCTTTCGGGCACCGTCTCGAATTTTGATACCGAACTCACCGAACGTCTGGTCCTGTGTGAAATCCAAAAATAGACCATTCACGTTTCATCCGGAATGTCCTACGGGCGGAAAATCCGTGTTTTTACCGAAACGCCAACCGAGTCGAAAGTTGCGATCTTTCGGGCACCGTCTCGAATTTCGATACCGAACTCACCGAACGTCTGGTCCTGTGTGAAATCCAAAAATAAACCAATCACGTTTCATCCGGAACACACGCGGGGCGCGAAAGTCGTGTTTTTACCGAAACGCCACCCGAGTCGAAAGTTGCGATCTTCCGGGCACCGTCTCGAATTTCGATACCGAACTCACCGAACGTCTGGTCCTGTGTGAAATCCAAAAATAGACCAATCACGTTTCGTCCGAACGTCTGGTCCTGTGTGAAATCCACAAATAGACCATTCACGTTTCGTCCAGAACGTCGTACGGGCGGGAAAGTCTTATTTTTACCGAAACGCCATCCGAGTCGAAAGTTGCGATCTTCCGGGCACCGTCTCGAATTTCGATACTGAACTCAGGGAACGTCTGGTCCTATGTGAAATCCACAAATAGACCATTCACGTTTCGTCCAGAACGTCCTACAGGCGGGAAAGTCTTATTTTTACCGAAACGCCACCCGAGTCGAAAGTTGCGATCTTTTGGGCACCGTCTCGAATTTCGATACCGAACTCACGGAATGTCTGGTCCTATGTGAAATCCAAAATTAGACCATTCACGTTCCGTCCGGAACGTCCTACGGGCGGAAAAGTCGTGTTTTTACCGAAACGCCACCCGAGTCGAAAGTTGCGATCTTTCGCGCACCGTCTTGAATTTCGATACCGAACTCACCGAACGTCTGGTCCTGTGTGAAATCCAAAAATAGACCAATCACGTTTCGTCCGGAACACACTCGGGGCGCGAAAGTCGTGTTTTTACCGAAACGCCACCAGAGTCAAAAGTTGCGATCTTTCGGGCACCGTCTCGAATTTCGATACCGAACTCACCGAACGTCTGGTCCTGTGTGAAATCCAAAAATAGACCAATCACGTTTCGTCCGGAACACACGCGGGGCGCGAAAGTCGTGTTTTTATCGAAACGCCACCCGACTCGAAAGTTGCGATCTTTCGGGCACCGTCTCGAATTTCGATACCGAACTCACGGAGCGTCTGGTCCTATGTGAAATCCAAAATTAGACCATTCACGTTCCGTCCAAAACGTCCTACGGGTGGATAATTCCTGTTTTTACCAAAACGCCACCCGAGTCGAAAGTTGCGATCTTTCGGGCACCGTCTCGAATTTTGATACCGAACTCAGGGAACGTCTGGTCCTATGTGAAATCAAAAAATAGACCAATCACGTTTCGTCCGAAACACACGCGGGGCGCGAAAGTCGTGTTTTTATCGAAACGCCACCCGAGTCGAAAGTTGCGATCTTTCGGGCACCGTCTCGAAATTCGATACCGAACTCACCGAACGTCTGGTCCTGTGTGAAATCCAAAAATAGACCATTCACGTTTCGTCCGGAACGTCCTACGGGCGGGAAAGTCTGATTTTTACCAAAACGCCACCCGAGTCGAAAGTTGCGATCTTTCGGGCACCGTCTCGAATTTCGATACCGAACTCACGGAACGTCTGGTCCTATGTGAAATCCAAAATTAGACATTTCACGTTCCGTCCGGAACGTCCTACGGGCGGAAAAGTCGTGTTTTTACCGAAACGCCACCCGAGTCGAAAGTTGCGATCTTTCGGGCACCGTCTCGAATTTCGATACCGAACTCACCGAACGTCTGGTCCTGTGTGAAATCCAAATATAGGCCATTCACGTTTCGTCAGGAACGTCCCACGGGCGGGAAAGTCGTGTTTTTACCGAAACGCCACCCGAGTCGAAAGTTGCGATCTTTCGAGCACCGTCTCGAATTTCGATACCGAACTCACCGAACGTCTGGTCCTGTGTATAATCCAAAAATAGACCAATCATGTTTCGTCTGGAACACACGCGGGGCGCGAAAGTCGTGTTTTTATCGAAACGCCACCCGAGTCGAAAGTTGCGATCTTTCGGGCACCGTCTCGAATTTCGATACCGAACTCACCGAACGTCTGGTCCTGTGTGAAATCCAAAAATAGACCAATCACGTTTCGTCCGGAACACACGCGGGGCGCGAAAGTCGTGTTTTTATCGAAACGCCACCCGAGTCGAAAGCTGCGAACTTCCGGGCACTGTCTCGAATTTTGATACCGAACTCACCGAACGTCTGGTCCTGTGTGAAATCCAAATATAGGCCATTCACGTTTCGTCCGGAACACACGCGGGGCGCGAAAGTCGTGTTTTTATCGAAACGCCACCCGAGTCGAAAGTTGCGATCTTTCGGGCACCGTCTCGAATTTTGATACCGAACTCACCGAACGTCTGGTCCTGTGTGAAATCCAAAAATAGACCATTCACGTTTCGTCCGGAATGTCCTACGGGCGGAAAATCCGTGTTTTTACCGAAACGCCAACCGAGTCGAAAGTTGCGATCTTTCGGGCACCGTCTCGAATTTCGATACCGAACTCACCGAACGTCTGGTCCTGTGTGAAATCCAAAAATAAACCAATCACGTTTCATCCGGAACACACGCGGGGCGCGAAAGTCGTGTTTTTACCGAAACGCCACCCGAGTCGAAAGTTGCGATCTTCCGGGCACCGTCTCGAATTTCGATACCGAACTCACCGAACGTCTGGTCCTGTGTGAAATCCAAAAATAGACCAATCACGTTTCGTCCGGAACACACTCGGGGCGCGAAAGTCGTGTTTTTACCGAAACGCCACCAGAGTCAAAAGTTGCGATCTTTCGGGCACCGTCTCGAATTTCGATACCGAACTCACCGAACGTCTGGTCCTGTGTGAAATCCAAAAATAGACCAATCACGTTTCGTCCGGAACACACGCGGGGCGCGAAAGTCGTGTTTTTATCGAAACGCCACCCGAGTCGAAAGTTGCGATCTTTTGGGCACCGTCTCGAATTTCGATACCGAACTCACGGAGCGTCTGGTCCTATGTGAAATCCAAAATTAGACCATTCACGTTCCGTCCAGAACGTCCTACGGGTGGATAATTCCTGTTTTTACCAAAACGCCACCCGAGTCGAAAGTTGCGATCTTTCGGGCACCGTCTCGAATTTTGATACCGAACTCAGGGAACGTCTGGTCCTATGTGAAATCAAAAAATAGACCAATCACGTTTCGTCCGAAACACACGCGGGGCGCGAAAGTCGTGTTTTTATCGAAACGCCACCCGAGTCGAAAGTTGCGATCTTTCGGGCACCGTCTCGAAATTCGATACCGAACTCACCGAACGTCTGGTCCTGTGTGAAATCCAAAAATAGACCATTCACGTTTCGTCCGGAACGTCCTACGGGCGGGAAAGTCTGATTTTTACCAAAACGCCACCCGAGTCGAAAGTTGCGATCTTTCGGGCACCGTCTCGAATTTCGATACCGAACTCACGGAACGTCTGGTCCTATGTGAAATCCAAAATTAGACATTTCACGTTCCGTCCGGAACGTCCTACGGGCGGAAAAGTCGTGTTTTTACCGAAACGCCACCCGAGTCGAAAGTTGCGATCTTTCGGGCACCGTCTCGAATTTCGATACCGAACTCACCGAACGTCTGGTCCTGTGTGAAATCCAAATATAGGCCATTCACGTTTCGTCCGGAACGTCCCACGGGCGGGAAAGTCATGTTTTTACCGAAACGCCACCCGAGTCGAAAGTTGCGATCTTTCGGGCACCGTCTCGAATTTTGATACCGAACTCACCGAACGTCTGGTCCTGTGTGAAATCCAAAAATAGACCATTCACGTTTCGTCCGGAATGTCTTACGGGCGGAAAATCCGTGTTTTTACCGAAACGCCAACCGAGTCGAAAGTTGCGATCTTTCGGGCACCGTCTCGAATTTCGATACCGAACTCACCGAACGTCTGGTCCTGTGCGAAATCCAAAAATAAACCAATCACGTTTCATCCGGAACACACGCGGGGCGCGAAAGTCGTGTTTTTACCGAAACGCCACCCGAGTCGAAAGTTGCGATCTTTCGGGCACCGTCTCGAATTTCGATACCGAACTCACCGAACGTCTGGTCCTGTGTGAAATCCAAAAATAGACCAATCACGTTTCGTCCGAACGTCTGGTCCTGTGTGAAATCCACAAATAGACCATTCACGTTTCGTCCGGAACGTCCTATGGGCGGGAAAGTCTTATTTTTACCGAAACGCCACCCGAGTCGAAAGTTGCGATCTTCCGGGCACCGTCTCGAATTTCGATACCGAACTCAGGGAACGTCTGGTCCTATGTGAAATCCACAAATAGACCATTCACGTATCGTCCGGAACGTCCTACGGGCGGGAAAGTCTTATTTTTACCGAAACGCCACCCGAGTCGAAAGTTGCGATCTTTTGGGCACCGTCTCGAATTTCGATACCGAACTCACGGAACGTCTGGTCCTATGTGAAATCCAAAATTAGACCATTCACGTTCCGTCGGGAACGTCCTACGGGCGGAAAAGTCGTGTTTTTACCGAAACGCCACCCGAGTCGAAAGTTGCGATCTTTCGGGCACCGTCTCGAATTTCGATACCGAACTCACCGAACGTCTGGTCCTGTGTTAAATCCAAAAATAGACCAATCACGTTTCGTCCGAACGTCTGGTCCTGTGTGAAATCCACAAATAGACCATTCACGTTTCGTCCGGAACGTCCTATGGGCGGGAAAGTCTTATTTTTACCGAAACGCCACCCGAGTCGAAAGTTGCGATCTTCCGGGCACCGTCTCGAATTTCGATATAGAACTCAGGGAACGTCTGGTCCTATGTGAAATCCACAAATAGACCATTCACGTATCGTCCGGAACGTCCTACGGGCGGGAAAGTCTTATTTTTACCGAAACGCCACCCGAGTCGAAAGTTGCGATCTTTTGGGCACCGTCTCGAATTTCGATACCGAACTCACGGAACGTCTGGTCCTATGTGAAATCCAAAATTAGACCATTCACGTTCCGTCGGGAACGTCCTACGGGCGGAAAAGTCGTGTTTTTACCGAAACGCCACCCGAGTCGAAAGTTGCGATCTTTCGGGCACCGTCTCGAATTTCAATACCGAACTCGCCGAACGTCTGGTCCTGTGTGAAATCCAAAAATAGACCAATCACGTTTCGTCCGGAACATACTCGGGGCGCGAAAGTCGTGTTTTTACCGAAACGCCACCCGAGTCGAAAGTTGCGATCTTTCGGGCACCGTCTCGAATTTCGATACCGAACTCACCGAACGTCTGGTCCTGTGTGAAATCCAAAAATAGACAAATCACGTTTCGTCCGGAACACACGCGGGGCGCGAAAGTCGAGTTTTTATCGAAACGCCACCCGAGTCGAAAGCTGCGATCTTCCGGGCACTGTCTCGAATTTTGATACCGAACTCACCGAACGTCTGGTCCTGTGTGAAATCCAAATATAGGCCATTCACGTTTCGTTCGGAACGTCCTACGGGCGGGAAAGTCGTGTTTTTACCGAAACGCCACCCGAGTCGAAAGTTGCGATCTTTCGGGCACCGTCTCGAATTTTGATACCGAACTCACCGAACGTCTGGTCCTGTGTGAAATCCAAAAATAGACCATTCACGTTTCGTCCGGAATGTCCTACGGGCGGAAAATCCGTGTTTTTACCGAAATGCCAACCGAGTCGAAAGTTGCGATCTTTCGGGCACCGTCTCGAATTTCGATACCGAACTCACCGAACGTCTGGTCCTGTGTGAAATCCAAAAATAAACCAATCACGTTTCATCCGGAACACACGCGGGGCGCGAAAGTCGTGTTTTTACCGAAACGCCACCCGAGTCGAAAGTTGCGATCTTTCGGGCACCGTCTCGAATTTCGATACCGAACTCACCGAACGTCTGGTCCTGTGTGAAATCCAAAAATAGACCAATCACGTTTCGTCTGGAACACACGCGGGGCGCGAAAGTCCTGTTTTTATCGAAACGCCACCCGAGTCGAAAGTTGCGATCTTTCGGGCACCGTCTCGAATTTCGATACCGAACTCACCGAACGTCTGGTCCTGTGCGAAATCCAAATATAGGCCATTCACGTTTCGTCCGGAACGTCCTACGGGCGGGAAAGTCGTGTTTTTACCGAAATGCCTCCCGAGTCGAAAGTTGCGATCTTTCGGGCACCGTCTCGAATTTTGATACCGAACTCACCGAACGTCTGGTCCTATGTGAAATCCAAAAATAGACCACTCACGTTTCGTCCGGAATGTCCTACGGTTGAAAAATCCGTGTTTTTACCGAAACGCCACCCGAGTCGAAAATTGCGATCTTTCGGGCACCGTCTCGAAATTCGATACCGAACTCACCGAACGTCTGGTCCTGTGTGAAATCCAAAAATAGACCAATCACGTTTCATCCGGAACACACGCGGGGCACGAAAGCCGTGTTTTTACCGAAACGCCACCCGAGTCGAAAGTTGCGATCTTTCGGGCACCGTCTCGAATTTCGATACCGAACTCACCGAACGTCTGGTCCTGTGTGAAATCCAAAAGTAAACCAATCACGTTTCGTCCGGAACACACGCGGGGCGCGAAAGTCGTGTTTTTATCGAAACGCCACCCGAGTCGAAAGTTGCGATCTTTCGGGCACCGTCTCGAATTTCGATACCGAACTCACCGAACGTCTGGTCTTGTGTGAAATCCAAATATAGGCCATTCACGTTTCGTCCGGAACGTCCTACGGGCGGGAAAGTCTTATTTTTACCGAAACGCCACCCGAGTCGAAAGTTGCGATCTTCCGGGCACCGTCTCGAATTTCGATACCGAACTCAGGGAACGTCTGGTCCTATGTGAAATCCACAAATAGACCATTCACGTTTCGTCCGGAACGTCCTATGGGCGGGAAAGTCTTATTTTTACCGAAACGCCACCCGAGTCGAAAGTTGCGATCTTTTGGGCACCGTCTCGAATTTCGATACCGAACTCACGGAACGTTTGGTCCTATGTGAAATCCAAAATTAGACCATTCACGTTCCGTCCGGAACGTCCTACGGGCGGAAAAGTCGTGTTTTTACCGAAACGCCACCCGAGTCGAAAGTTGCGATCTTTCGGGCACCGTCTCGAATTTCGATACCGAACTCACCGAACGTCTGGTCCTGTGTGAAATCCAAAAATAGACCAATCAGGTTTCGTCCGGAACACACTCGGGGCGCGAAAGTCGTGTTTTTACCGAAACGCCACCCGAGTCGAAAGTTGCGATCTTTCGGGCACCGTCTCGAATTTCGATACCGAACTCACCGAACGTCTGGTCCTGTGTGAAATCCAAAAATAGAGCAATCACGTTTCGTCCGGAACACACGCGGGGCGCGAAAGTCGTGTTTTTATCGAAACGCCACCCGAGTCGAAAGTTGCGATCTTTCGGGCACCGTCTCGAATTTCGATACCGAACTCACCGAACGTCTGGTCCTGTGTGAAATCCAAATATAGGCCATTCACGTTTCGTCCGGAACGTCCTACGGGCGGGAAAGTCGTGTTTTTACCGAAACGCCACCCGAGTCGAAAGTTGCGATCTTTCGGGCACCGTCTCGAATTTCGATACCCAACTCACCGAACGTCTGGTCCTGTGTGAAATCCAAAAATAGACCAATCACGTTTCGTCCGGAACACACGCGGG
This sequence comes from Arctostaphylos glauca, assembly GCA_019985065.2. Taxonomy (NCBI): domain Eukaryota; kingdom Viridiplantae; phylum Streptophyta; class Magnoliopsida; order Ericales; family Ericaceae; genus Arctostaphylos; species Arctostaphylos glauca. The sequence continues at coordinate 1,371,218 of JAHSPW020000022.1, forward strand.
GCGCGAAAGTCGTGTTTTTATCGAAACGCCACCCGAGTCGAAAGTTGCGATCTTTCGGGCACCGTCTCGAATTTTGATACCGAACTCACCGAACGTCTGGTCCTGTGTGAAATCCAAAAATAGACCAATCACGTTTCGTCCGGAACACACGCGGGGCACGAAAGTCGTGTTTTTACCGAAACGCCACCCGAGTCGAAAGTTGTGATCTTTCGGGCACTGTCTCGAATTTTGATTCCGAACTCACCGAACGTTTGGTCCTGTGTGAAATCCAAAAATAGACCATTAACGTTTCGTCCGGAATGTCGTACGGGCGAAAAATCCGTGTTTTTACCGAAACGCCACCCGAGTCGAAAGTTGCGATCTTTCGGGCACCGTCTCGAAATTCGATACCGAACTCACCGAACGTCTATCCTGTGTGAAATCCAAAAATAGACCATTCACGTTTCGTCCGGAACGTCCTACGGGCGGGAAAGTCTTATTTTTACCGAAACGCCACCCGAGTCGAAAGTTGCGATCTTTCGGGCACCGTCTCGAATTTCGATACCGAACTCACAGAACGTCTGGTCCTATGTGAAATCCAAAATTAGACCATTCACGTTCTGTCCGGAACGTCCTACGGGCGGAAAAGTCGTGTTTTTACCGAAACGCTACCCAAGTCGAAACTTGCGATCTTTCGGGCACCGTCTCGAATTTCGATACCGAACTCACCGAACGTCTGGTCTTGTGTGAAATCCAAAAATAGACCAATCACGTTTCGTCTGGAACACACGCGGGGCGCGAAAGTCGTGTTTTTATCGAAACGCCACCCGAGTCGAAAGTTGCGATCTTTCGGGCACCGTCTCGAATTTCGATACCGAACTCACCGAACGACTGGTCCTGTGCGAAATCCAAATATAGGCCATTCACGTTTCGTCCGGAACGTCCTACGGGCGGGAAAGTCGTGTTTTTACCGAAATGCCTCCCGAGTCGAAAGTTGCGATCTTTCGGGCACCGTCTCGAATTTTGATACCGAACTCACCGAACGTCTGGTCCTATGTGAAATCCAAAAATAGACCAATCACGTTTCATCCGGAACACACGCGGGGCACGAAAGCCGTGTTTTTACCGAAACGCCACCCGAGTCGAAAGTTGCGATCTTTCGGGCACCGTCTCGAATTTCGATACCGAACTCACCGAACGTCTGGTCCTGTGTGAAATCCAAAAGTAAACCAATCACGTTTCGTCCGGAACACACGCGGGGCGCGAAAGTCATGTTTTTATCGAAACGCCACCCGAGTCGAAAGTTGCGATCTTTCGGGCACCGTCTCGAATTTTGATACCGAACTCACCGAACGTCTGGTCCTGTGTGAAATCCAAAAATAGACCAATCACGTTTCATCCGGAACACACGCGGGGCACGAAAGCCGTGTTTTTACCGAAACGCCACCCGAGTCGAAAGTTGCGATCTTTCGGGCACCGTCTCGAATTTCGATACCGAACTCACCGAACGTCTGGTCCTGTGTGAAATCCAAAAGTAAACCAATCACGTTTCGTCCGGAACACACGCGGGGCGCGAAAGTCGTGTTTTTATCGAAACGCCACCCGAGTCGAAAGTTGCGATCTTTCGGGCACCGTCTCGAATTTTGATACCGAACTCACCGAACGTCTGGTCCTGTGTGAAATCCAAAAATAGACCAATCACGTTTCATCCGGAACACACGCGGGGCACGAAAGCCGTGTTTTTACCGAAACGCCACCCGAGTCGAAAGTTGCGATCTTCCGGGCACCGTCTCGAATTTCGATACCGAACTCAGGGAACGTCTGGTCCTATGTGAAATCCACAAATAGACCATTCACGTTTCTTCCGGAACGTCCTATGGGCGGGAAAGTCTTATTTTTACCGAAACGCCACCCGAGTCGAAAGTTGCGATCTTTTGGGCACCGTCTCGAATTTCGATACCGAACTCACGGAACGTCTGGTCCTATGTGAAATCCAAAATTAGACCATTCACGTTCCGTCCGGAACGTCCTACGGGCGGAAAAGTCGTGTTTTTACCGAAACGCCACCCGAGTCGAAAGTTGCGATCTTTCGGGCACCGTCTCGAATTTCGATACCGAACTCACCGAACGTCTGGTCCTGTGTGAAATCCAAAAATAGACCAATCACGTTTCGTCCGGAACACACTCGGGGCGCGAAAGTCGTGTTTTTACCGAAACGCCACCCGAGTCGAAAGTTGCGATCTTTCGGGCACCGTCTCGAATTTCGATACCGAACTCACCGAACGTCTGGTCCTGTGTGAAATCCAAAAATAGACCAATCACGTTTCGTCCGGAACACACGCGGGGCGCGAAAGTCGTGTTTTTATCGAAACGCCACCCGAGTCGAAAGTTGCGATCTTTCGGGCACCGTCTCGAATTTCGATACCGAACTCACCGAACGTCTGGTCCTGTGTGAAATCCAAATATAGGCCATTCACGTTTCGTCCGGAACGTCCTACGGGCGGGAAAGTCGTGTTTTTATCGAAACGCCACCCGAGTCGAAAGTTGCGATCTTTCGGGCACCGTCTCGAATTTCGATACCGAACTCACCGAACGTCTGGTCCTGTGTGAAATCCAAAAATAGACCAATCATGTTTCGTCCGGAACACACGCGGGGCACGAAAGTCGTGTTTTTACCGAAACGCCACCCGAGTCGAAAGTTGTGATCTTTCGGGCACTATCTCGAATTTTGATTCCGAACTCACCGAACGTTTGGTCCTGTGTGAAATCCAAAAATAGACCATTAACGTTTCATCCGGAATGTCGTACGGGCGAAAAATCCGTGTTTTTACCGAAACGCCACCCGAGTCGAAAGTTGCGATCTTTCGGGCACCGTCTCGAAATTCGATACCGAACTCACCGAACGTCTATCCTGTGTGAAATCCAAAAATAGACCATTCACGTTTCGTCCGGAACGTCCTACGGGCGGGAAAGTCTTATTTTTACCGAAACGCCACCCGAGTCGAAAGTTGCGATCTTCCGGGCACCGTCTCGAATTTCGATACCGAACTCAGGGAACGTCTGGTCTTGTGTGAAATCCAAAAATAGACCAATCACGTTTCGTCTGGAACACACGCGGGGCGCGAAAGTCGTGTTTTTATCGAAACGCCACCCGAGTCGAAAGTTGCGATCTTTCGGGCACCGTCTCGAATTTCGATACCGAACTCACCGAACGTCTGGTCCTGTGCGAAATCCAAATATAGGCCATTCACGTTTCGTCCGGAACGTCCTACGGGCGGGAAAGTCGTGTTTTTACCGAAATGCCTCCCGAGTCGAAAGTTGCGATCTTTCGGGCACCGTCTCGAATTTTGATACCGAACTCACCGAACGTCTGGTCCTATGTGAAATCCAAAAATAGACCACTCACGTTTCGTCCGGAATGTCCTACGGTTGAAAAATCCGTGTTTTTACCGAAACGCCACCCGAGTCGAACATTGCGATCTTTCGGGCACCGTCTCGAAATTCGATACCGAACTCACCGAACGTCTGGTCCTGTGTGAAATCCAAAAATAGACCAATCACGTTTCATCCGGAACACACGCGGGGCACGAAAGCCGTGTTTTTACCGAAACGCCACCCGAGTCGAAAGTTGCGATCTTTCGGGCACCGTCTCGAATTTCGATACCGAACTCACCGAACGTCTGGTCCTGTGTGAAATCCAAAAGTAAACCAATCACGTTTCGTCCAGAACACACGCGGGGCGCGAAAGTCGTGTTTTTATCGAAACGCCACCCGAGTCGAAAGTTGCGATCTTTCGGGCACCGTCTCGAATTTCGATACCGAACTCACCGAACGTCTGGTCTTGTGTGAAATCCAAATATAGGCCATTCACGTTTCGTCCGGAACGTCCTACGGGCGGGAAAGTCTTATTTTTACCGAAACGCCACCCGAGTCGAAAGTTGCGATCTTCCGGGCACCGTCTCGAATTTCGATACCGAACTCAGGGAACGTCTGGTCGTATGTGAAATCCACAAATAGACCATTCACGTTTCGTCCGGAACGTCCTATGGGCGGGAAAGTCTTATTTTTACCGAAACGCCACCCGAGTCGAAATTTGCGATCTTTTGGGCACCGTCTCGAATTTCGATACCGAACTCACGGAACGTCTGGTCCTATGTGAAATCCAAAATTAGACCATTCACGTTCCGTCCGGAACGTCCTACGGGCGGAAAAGTCGTGTTTTTACCGAAACGCCACCCGAGTCGAAAGTTGCGATCTTTCGGGCACCGTCTCGAATTTCGATACCGAACTCACCGAACGTCTGGTCCTGTGTGAAATCCAAAAATAGACCAATCACGTTTCGTCCGGAACACACTCGGGGCGCGAAAGTCGTGTTTTTACCGAAACGCCACCCGAGTCGAAAGTTGCGATCTTTCGGGCACCGTCTCGAATTTCGATACCGAACTCACCGAACGTCTGGTCCTGTGTGAAATCCAAAAATAGACCAATCACGTTTCGTCCGGAACACACGCGGGGCGCGAAAGTCGTGTTTTTATCGAAACGCCACCCGAGTCGAAAGTTGCGATCTTTCGGGCACCGTCTCGAATTTCGATACCGAACTCACCGAACGTCTGGTCCTGTGTGAAATCCAAATATAGGCCATTCACGTTTCGTCCGGAACGTCCTACGGGCGGGAAAGTCGTGTTTTTACCGAAACGCCACCCGAGTCGAAAGTTGCGATCTTTCGGGCACCGTCTCGAATTTCGATACCCAACTCACCGAACGTCTGGTCCTGTGTGAAATCCAAAAATAGACCAATCACGTTTCGTCCGGAACACACGCGGGGCGCGAAAGTCGTGTTTTTATCGAAACGCCACCCGAGTCGAAAGTTGCGATCTTTCGGGCACCGTCTCGAATTTCGATACCGAACTCACCGAACGTCTGGTCCTGTGTGAAATCCAAAAATAGACCAATCACGTTTCGTCCGGAACACACGCGGGGCACGAAAGTCGTGTTTTTACCGAAACGCCACCCGAGTCGAAAGTTGTGATCTTTCGGGCACCGTCTCGAATTTCGATACCGAACTCACCGAACGCCACCCGGGTCGAAAGTTGCGATCTTTCGGGCACCGTCTCGAAATTCGATACCGAACTCACCGAACGCCACCCGGGTCGAAAGTTGCGATCTTTCGGGCACCGTCTCGAATTTCGACACCGAACTCACGGAACGTCTGGTCCTATGTGAAATCCAAAATTAGACCATTCATGTTCCGTCCGGAACATCCTACGGGCGAAAAAGTCGTGTTTTTACCGAAACGCCACCCGAGTCGAAAGTTGCGATCTTTCGGGCACCGTCTCGAATTTCGATACCGAACTCACCGAACGTCTGGTCCTGTGTGAAATCCAAAAATAGACCAATCACGTTTCGTCCGGAACACACGCGGGGCGCGAAAGTCGTGTTTTTATCGAAACGCCACCCGAGTCGAAAGTTGCGATCTTTCGGGCACCGTCTCGAATTTCGATACCGAACTCACCGAACGTCTGGTCTTGTGTGAAATCCAAATATAGGCCATTCACGTTTCGTCCGGAACGTCCTACGGGCGGGAAAGTCTTATTTTTACCGAAACGCCACCCGAGTCGAAAGTTGCGATCTTCCGGGCACCGTCTCGAATTTCGATACCGAACTCAGGGAACGTCTGGTCCTATGTGAAATCCACAAATAGACCATTCACGTTTCGTCCGGAACGTCCTATGGGCGGGAAAGTCTTATTTTTACCGAAACGCCACCCGAGTCGAAATTTGCGATCTTTTGGGCACCGTCTCGAATTTTGATACCGAACTCACGGAACGTCTGGTCCTATGTGAAATCCAAAATTAGACCATTCACGTTCCGTCCGGAACGTCCTACGGGCGGAAAAGTCGTGTTTTTACCGAAACGCCACCCGAGTCGAAAGTTGCGATCTTTCGGGCACCGTCTCGAATTTCGATACCGAACTCACCGAACGTCTGGTCCTGTGTGAAATCCAAAAATAGACCAATCACGTTTCGTCCGGAACACACTCGGGGCGCGAAAGTCGTGTTTTTACCGAAACGCCACCCGAGTCGAAAGTTGCGATCTTTCGGGCACCGTCTCGAATTTCGATACCGAACTCACCGAACGTCTGGTCCTGTGTGAAATCCAAAAATAGACCAATCACGTTTCGTCCGGAACACACGCGGGGCGCGAAAGTCGTGTTTTTATCGAAACGCCACCCGAGTCGAAAGTTGCGATCTTTCGGGCACCGTCTCGAATTTCGATACCGAACTCACCGAACGTCTGGTCCTGTGTGAAATCCAAAAATAGACCAATCACGTTTCGTCCGGAACACACGCGGGGCACGAAAGTCGTGTTTTTACCGAAACGCCACCCGAGTCGAAAGTTGTGATCTTTCGGGCACCGTCTTGAATTTCGATACCGAACTCACCGAACGCCACCCGGGTCGAAAGTTGCGATCTTTCGGGCACCGTCTCGAAATTCGATACCGAACTCACCGAACGCCACCCGGGTCGAAAGTTGCGATCTTTCGGGCACCGTCTCGAATTTCGACACCGAACTCACGGAACGTCTGGTCCTATGTGAAATCCAAAATTAGACCATTCATGTTCCGTCCGGAACATCCTACGGGCGAAAAAGTCGTGTTTTTACCGAAACGCCACCCGAGTCGAAAGTTGCGATCTTTCGGGCACCGTCTCGAATTTCGATACCGAACTCACCGAACGTCTAGTCCTGTGTGAAATCCAAAAATAGACCAATCACGTTTCGTCCGGAACACACGCGGGGCGCGAAAGTCGTGTTTTTATCGAAACGCCACCCGAGTCGAAAGTTGCGATCTTTCGGGCACCGTCTCGAATTTCGATACCGAACTCACCGAACGTCTGGTCTTGTGTGAAATCCAAATATAGGCCATTCACGTTTCGTCCGGAACGTCCTACGGGCGGGAAAGTCTTATTTTTACCGAAACGCCACCCGAGTCGAAAGTTGCGATCTTCCGGGCACCGTCTCGAATTTCGATACCGAACTCAGGGAACGTCTGGTCCTATGTGAAATCCACAAATAGACCATTCACGTTTCGTCCGGAACGTCCTATGGGCGGGAAAGTCTTATTTTTACCGAAACGCCACCCGAGTCGAAATTTGCGATCTTTTGGGCACCGTCTCGAATTTCGATACCGAACTCACGGAACGTCTGGTCCTATGTGAAATCCAAAATTAGACCATTCACGTTCCGTCCGGAACGTCCTACGGGCGGAAAAGTCGTGTTTTTACCGAAACGCCACCCGAGTCGAAAGTTGCGATCTTTCGGGCACCGTCTCGAATTTCGATACCGAACTCACCGAACGTCTGGTCCTGTGTGAAATCCAAAAATAGACCAATCACGTTTCGTCCGGAACACACGCGGGGCACGAAAGTCGTGTTTTTACCGAAACGCCACCCGAGTCGAAAGTTGTGATCTTTCGGGCACCGTCTCGAATTTCGATACCGAACTCACCGAACGCCACCCGGGTCGAAAGTTGCGATCTTTCGGGCACCGTCTCGAAATTCGATACCGAACTCACCGAACGCCACCCGGGTCGAAAGTTGCGATCTTTCGGGCACCGTCTCGAATTTCGACACCGAACTCACGGAACGTCTGGTCCTATGTGAAATCCAAAATTAGACCATTCATGTTCCGTCCGGAACATCCTACGGGCGAAAAAGTCGTGTTTTTACCGAAACGCCACCCGAGTCGAAAGTTGCGATCTTTCGGGCACCGTCTCGAATTTCGATACCGAACTCACCGAACGTCTGGTCCTGTGTGAAATCCAAAAATAGACCAATCACGTTTCGTCCGGAACACACGCGGGGCGCGAAAGTCGTGTTTTTATCGAAACGCCAACCGAGTCGAAAGTTGCGATCTTTCGGGCACCGTCTCGAATTTCGATACCGAACTCACCGAACGTCTGGTCCTGTGTGAAATCCAAATATAGGCCATTCACGTTTCGTCCGGAACGTCCTACGGGCGGGAAAGTCGTGTTTTTACCGAAACGCCACCCGAGTCGAAAGTTGCGATCTTTCGGGCACCGTCTCGAATTTCGATACCCAACTCACCGAACGTCTGGTCCTGTGTGAAATCCAAAAATAGACCAATCACGTTTCGTCCGGAACACACGCGGGGCGCGAAAGTCGTGTTTTTATCGAAACGCCACCCGAGTCGAAAGTTGCGATCTTTCGGGCACCGTCTCGAATTTCGATACCGAACTCACCGAACGTCTGGTCCTGTGTGAAATCCAAATATAGGCCATTCACGTTTCGTCCGGAACGTCCTACGGGCGGGAAAGTCGTGTTTTACCGAAACGCCACCCGAGTCGAAAGTTGCGATCTTTCGGGCACCGTCTCGAATTTCGATACCGAACTCACCGAACGTCTGGTCCTGTGTGAAATCCAAAAATAGACCAATCACGTTTCGTCCGGAACACACGCGGGGCACGAAAGTCGTGTTTTTACCGAAACGCCACCCGAGTCGAAAGTTGTGATCTTTCGGGCACCGTCTCGAATTTCGATACCGAACTCACCGAACGCCACCCGGGTCGAAAGTTGCGATCTTTCGGGCACCGTCTCGAAATTCGATACCGAACTCACCGAACGCCACCCGGGTCGAAAGTTGCGATCTTTCGGGCACCGTCTCGAATTTCGATACCGAACTCACGGAACGTCTGGTCCTATGTGAAATCCAAAATTAGACCATTCATGTTCCGTCCGGAACATCCTACGGGCGAAAAAGTCGTGTTTTTACCGAAACGCCACCCGAGTCGAAAGTTGCGATCTTTCGGGCACCGTCTCGAATTTCGATACCGAACTCACCGAACGTCTGGTCCTGTGTGAAATCCAAAAATAGACCAATCACGTTTCGTCCGGAACACACGCGGGGCGCGAAAGTCGTGTTTTTATCGAAACGCCAACCGAGTCGAAAGTTGCGATCTTTCGGGCACCGTCTCGAATTTCGATACCGAACTCACCGAACGTCTGGTCCTGTGTGAAATCCAAATATAGGCCATTCACGTTTCGTCCGGAACGTCCTACGGGCGGGAAAGTCGTGTTTTTACCGAAACGCCACCCGAGTCGAAAGTTGCGATCTTTCGGGCACCGTCTCGAATTTCGATACCCAACTCACCGAACGTCTGGTCCTGTGTGAAATCCAAAAATAGACCAATCACGTTTCGTCCGGAACACACGCGGGGCGCGAAAGTCGTGTTTTTATCGAAACGCCACCCGAGTCGAAAGTTGCGATCTTTCGGGCACCGTCTCGAATTTCGATACCGAACTCACCGAACGTCTGGTCCTGTGTGAAATCCAAATATAGGCCATTCACGTTTCGTCCGGAACGTCCTACGGGCGGGAAAGTCGTGTTTTACCGAAACGCCACCCGAGTCGAAAGTTGCGATCTTTCGGGCACCGTCTCGAATTTCGATACCCAACTCACCGAACGTCTGGTCCTGTGTGAAATCCAAAAATAGACCAATCACGTTTCGTCCGGAACACACGCGGGGCGCGAAAGTCGTGTTTTTATCGAAACGCCACCCGAGTCGAAAGTTGCGATCTTTCGGGCACCGTCTCGAATTTCGATACCGAACTCACCGAACGTCTGGTCCTGTGTGAAATCCAAAAATAGACCAATCACGTTTCGTCCGGAACACACGCGGGGCACGAAAGTCGTGTTTTTACCGAAACGCCACCCGAGTCGAAAGTTGTGATCTTTCGGGCACTGTCTCGAATTTTGATTCCGAACTCACCGAACGTTTGGTCCTGTGTGAAATCCAAAAATAGACCATTAACGTTTCGTCCGGAATGTCGTACGGGCGAAAAATCCGTGTTTTTACCGAAACGCCACCCGAGTCGAAAGTTGCGATCTTTCGGGCACCGTCTCGAAATTCGATACCGAACTCACCGAACGTCTATCCTGTGTGAAATCCAAAAATAGACCATTCACGTTTCGTCCGGAACGTCCTACGGGCGGGAAAGTCTTATTTTTACCGAAACGCCACCCGAGTCGAAAGTTGCGATCTTTCGGGCACCGTCTCGAATTTCGATACCGAACTCACAGAACGTCTGGTCCTATGTGAAATCCAAAATTAGACCATTCACGTTCTGTCCGGAACGTCCTACGGGCGGAAAAGTCGTGTTTTTACCGAAACGCTACCCAAGTCGAAAGTTGCGATCTTTCGGGCACCGTCTCGAATTTCGATACCGAACTCACCGAACGTCTGGTCCTGTGTGAAATCCAAAATAGACCAATCACGTTTCGTCCGGAACACACGCGGGGCGCGAAAGTCGTGTTTTTACTGAAACGCCGCCCGAGTCGAAAGTTGCGATCTTTCGGGCACCATCTCGAATTTCGATACCGAACTCACCGAACGTCTGGTCTTGTGTGAAATCCAAAAATAGACCAATCACGTTTCGTCTGGAACACACGCGGGGCGCGAAAGTCGTGTTTTTATCGAAACGCCACCCGAGTCGAAAGTTGCGATCTTTCGGGCACCGTCTCGAATTTCGATACCGAACTCACCGAACGTCTGGTCCTGTGCGAAATCCAAATATAGGCCATTCACGTTTCGTCCAGAACGTCCTACGGGCGGGAAAGTCGTGTTTTTACCGAAATGCCTCCCGAGTCGAAAGTTGCGATCTTTCGGGCACCGTCTCGAATTTTGATACCGAACTCACCGAACGTCTGGTCCTATGTGAAATCCAAAAATAGACCACTCACGTTTCGTCCGGAATGTCCTACGGTTGAAAAATCCGTGTTTTTACCGAAACGCCACCCGAGTCGAACATTGCGATCTTTTGGGCACCGTCTCGAAATTCGATACCGAACTCACCGAACGTCTGGTCCTGTGTGAAATCCAAAAATAGACCAATCACGTTTCATCCGGAACACACGCGGGGCACGAAAGCCGTGTTTTTACCGAAACGCCACCCGAGTCGAAAGTTGCGATCTTTCGGGCACCGTCTCGAATTTCGATACCGAACTCACCGAACGTCTGGTCCTGTGTGAAATCCAAAAGTAAACCAATCACGTTTCGTCCAGAACACACGCGGGGCGCGAAAGTCGTGTTTTTATCGAAACGCCACCCGAGTCGAAAGTTGCGATCTTTCGGGCACCGTCTCGAATTTCGATACCGAACTCACCGAACGTCTGGTCTTGTGTGAAATCCAAATATAGGCCATTCACGTTTCGTCCGGAACGTCCTACGGGCGGGAAAGTCTTATTTTTACCGAAACGCCACCCGAGTCGAAAGTTGCGATCTTCCGGGCACCGTCTCGAATTTCGATACCGAACTTAGGGAACGTCTGGTCGTATGTGAAATCCACAAATAGACCATTCACGTTTCGTCCGGAACGTCCTATGGGCGGGAAAGTCTTATTTTTACCGAAACGCCGCCCGAGTCGAAATTTGCGATCTTTTGGGCACCGTCTCGAATTTCGATACCGAACTCACGGAACGTCTGGTCCTATGTGAAATCCAAAATTAGACCATTCACGTTCCGTCCGGAACGTCCTACGGGCGGAAAAGTCGTGTTTTTACCGAAACGCCACCCGAGTCGAAAGTTGCGATCTTTCGGGCACCGTCTCGAATTTCGATACCGAACTCACCGAACGTCTGGTCCTGTGTGAAATCCAAAAATAGACCAATCACGTTTCGTCCGGAACACACTCGGGGAGCGAAAGTCGTGTTTTTACCGAAACGCCACCCGAGTCGAAAGTTGCGATCTTTCGGGCACCGTCTCGAATTTCGATACCGAACTCACCAAACGTCTGGTCCTGTGTGAAATCCAAAAATAGACCAATCACGTTTCGTCCGGAACACACGCGGGGCGCGAAAGTCGTGTTTTTATCGAAACGCCACCCGAGTCGAAAGTTGCGATCTTTCGGGCACCGTCTCGAATTTCGATACCGAACTCACCGAAGGTCTGGTCCTGTGTGAAATCCAAATATAGGCCATTCACGTTTCGTCCGGAACGTCCTACGGGCGGGAAAGTCGTGTTTTTACCGAAACGCCACCCGAGTCGAAAGTTGCGATCTTTCGGGCACCGTCTCGAATTTCGATACCCAACTCACCGAACGTCTGGTCCTGTGTGAAATCCAAAAATAGACCAATCACGTTTCGTCCGGAACACACGCGGGGCGCGAAAGTCGTGTTTTTATCGAAACGCCACCCGAGTCGAAAGTTGCGATCTTTCGGGCACCGTCTCGAATTTCGATACCGAACTCACCGAACGTCTGGTCCTGTGTGAAATCCAAAAATAGACCAATCACGTTTCGTCCGGAACACACGCGGGGCACGAAAGTCGTGTTTTTACCGAAACGCCACCCGAGTCGAAAGTTGTGATCTTTCGGGCACCGTCTCGAATTTCGATACCGAACTCACCGAACGCCACCCGGGTCGAAAGTTGCGATCTTTCGGGCACCGTCTCGAAATTCGATACCGAACTCACCGAACGCCACCCGGGTCGAAAGTTGCGATCTTTCGGGCACCGTCTCGAATTTCGACACCGAACTCACGGAACGTCTGGTCCTATGTGAAATCCAAAATTAGACCATTCATGTTCCGTCCGGAACATCCTACGGGCGAAAAAGTCGTGTTTTTACCGAAACGCCACCCGAGTCGAAAGTTGCGATCTTTCGGGCACCGTCTCGAATTTCGATACCGAACTCACCGAACGTCTGGTCCTGTGTGAAATCCAAAAATAGACCAATCACGTTTCGTCCGGAACACACGCGGGGCGCGAAAGTCGTGTTTTTATCGAAACGCCACCCGAGTCGAAAGTTGCGATCTTTCGGGCACCGTCTCGAATTTCGATACCGAACTCACCGAACGTCTGGTCTTGTGTGAAATCCAAATATAGGCCATTCACGTTTCGTCCGGAACGTCCTACGGGCGGGAAAGTCTTATTTTTACCGAAACGCCACCCGAGTCGAAAGTTGCGATCTTCCGGGCACCGTCTCGAATTTCGATACCGAACTCAGGGAACGTCTGGTCCTATGTGAAATCCACAAATAGACCATTCACGTTTCGTCCGGAACGTCCTATGGGCGGGAAAGTCTTATTTTTACCGAAACGCCACCCGAGTCGAAATTTGCGATCTTTTGGGCACCGTCTCGAATTTCGATACCGAACTCACGGAACGTCTGGTCCTATGTGAAATCCAAAATTAGACCATTCACGTTCCGTCCGGAACGTCCTACGGGCGGAAAAGTCGTGTTTTTACCGAAACGCCACCCGAGTCGAAAGTTGCGATCTTTCGGGCACCGTCTCGAATTTCGATACCGAACTCACCGAACGTCTGGTCCTGTGTGAAATCCAAAAATAGACCAATCACGTTTCGTCCGGAACACACGCGGGGCACGAAAGTCGTGTTTTTACCGAAACGCCACCCGAGTCGAAAGTTGTGATCTTTCGGGCACCGTCTCGAATTTCGATACCGAACTCACCGAACGCCACCCGGGTCGAAAGTTGCGATCTTTCGGGCACCGTCTCGAAATTCGATACCGAACTCACCGAACGCCACCCGGGTCGAAAGTTGCGATCTTTCGGGCACCGTCTCGAATTTCGACACCGAACTCACGGAACGTCTGGTCCTATGTGAAATCCAAAATTAGACCATTCATGTTCCGTCCGGAACATCCTACGGGCGAAAAAGTCGTGTTTTTACCGAAACGCCACCCGAGTCGAAAGTTGCGATCTTTCGGGCACCGTCTCGAATTTCGATACCGAACTCACCGAACGTCTGGTCCTGTGTGAAATCCAAAAATAGACCAATCACGTTTCGTCCGGAACACACGCGGGGCGCGAAAGTCGTGTTTTTATCGAAACGCCACCCGAGTCGAAAGTTGCGATCTTTCGGGCACCGTCTCGAATTTCGATACCGAACTCACCGAACGTCTGGTCCTGTGTGAAATCCAAATATAGGCCATTCACGTTTCGTCCGGAACGTCCTACGGGCGGGAAAGTCGTGTTTTTACCGAAACGCCACCCGAGTCGAAAGTTGCGATCTTTCGGGCACCGTCTCGAATTTCGATACCCAACTCACCGAACGTCTGGTCCTGTGTGAAATCCAAAAATAGACCAATCACGTTTCGTCCGGAACACACGCGGGGCGCGAAAGTCGTGTTTTTATCGAAACGCCACCCGAGTCGAAAGTTGCGATCTTTCGGGCACCGTCTCGAATTTCGATACCGAACTCACCGAACGTCTGGTCCTGTGTGAAATCCAAATATAGGCCATTCACGTTTCGTCCGGAACGTCCTACGGGCGGGAAAGTCGTGTTTTACCGAAACGCCACCCGAGTCGAAAGTTGCGATCTTTCGGGCACCGTCTCGAATTTCGATACCCAACTCACCGAACGTCTGGTCCTGTGTGAAATCCAAAAATAGACCAATCACGTTTCGTCCGGAACACACGCGGGGCGCGAAAGTCGTGTTTTTATCGAAACGCCACCCGAGTCGAAAGTTGCGATCTTTCGGGCACCGTCTCGAATTTCGATACCGAACTCACCGAACGTCTGGTCCTGTGTGAAATCCAAAAATAGACCAATCACGTTTCGTCCGGAACACACGCGGGGCACGAAAGTCGTGTTTTTACCGAAACGCCACCCGAGTCGAAAGTTGTGATCTTTCGGGCACTGTCTCGAATTTTGATTCCGAACTCACCGAACGTTTGGTCCTGTGTGAAATCCAAAAATAGACCATTAACGTTTCGTCCGGAATGTCGTACGGGCGAAAAATCCGTGTTTTTACCGAAACGCCACCCGAGTCGAAAGTTGCGATCTTTCGGGCACCGTCTCGAAATTCGATACCGAACTCACCGAACGTCTATCCTGTGTGAAATCCAAAAATAGACCATTCACGTTTCGTCCGGAACGTCCTACGGGCGGGAAAGTCTTATTTTTACCGAAACGCCACCCGAGTCGAAAGTTGCGATCTTTCGGGCACCGTCTCGAATTTCGATACCGAACTCACAGAACGTCTGGTCCTATGTGAAATCCAAAATTAGACCATTCACATTCTGTCCGGAACGTCCTACGGGCGGAAAAGTCGTGTTTTTACCGAAACGCTACCCAAGTCGAAAGTTGCGATCTTTCGGGCACCGTCTCGAATTTCGATACCGAACTCACCGAACGTCTGGTCTTGTGTGAAATCCAAAAATAGACCAATCACGTTTCGTCTGGAACACACGCGGGGCGCGAAAGTCGTGTTTTTATCGAAACGCCACCCGAGTCGAAAGTTGCGATCTTTCGGGCACCGTCTCGAATTTCGATACCGAACTCACCGAACGTCTGGTCCTGTGCGAAATCCAAATATAGGCCATTCACGTTTCGTCCAGAACGTCCTACTGGCGGGAAAGTCGTGTTTTTACCGAAATGCCTCCCGAGTCGAAAGTTGCGATCTTTCGGGCACCGTCTCGAATTTTGATACCGAACTCACCGAACGTCTGGTCCTATGTGAAATCCAAAAATAGACCACTCACGTTTCGTCCGGAATGTCCTACGGTTGAAAAATCCGTGTTTTTACCGAAACGCCACCCGAGTCGAACATTGCGATCTTTTGGGCACCGTCTCGAAATTCGATACCGAACTCACCGAACGTCTGGTCCTGTGTGAAATCCAAAAATAGACCAATCACGTTTCATCCGGAACACACGCGGGGCACGAAAGCCGTGTTTTTACCGAAACGCCACCCGAGTCGAAAGTTGCGATCTTTCGGGCACCGTCTCGAATTTCGATACCGAACTCACCGAACGTCTGGTCCTGTGTGAAATCCAAAAGTAAACCAATCACGTTTCGTCCAGAACACACGCGGGGCGCGAAAGTCGTGTTTTTATCGAAACGCCACCCGAGTCGAAAGTTGCGATCTTTCGGGCACCGTCTCGAATTTCGATACCGAACTCACCGAACGTCTGGTCTTGTGTGAAATCCAAATATAGGCCATTCACGTTTCGTCCGGAACGTCCTACGGGCGGGAAAGTCTTATTTTTACCGAAACGCCACCCGAGTCGAAAGTTGCGATCTTCCGGGCACCGTCTCGAATTTCGATACCGAACTTAGGGAACGTCTGGTCGTATGTGAAATCCACAAATAGACCATTCACGTTTCGTCCGGAACGTCCTATGGGCGGGAAAGTCTTATTTTTACCGAAACGCCGCCCGAGTCGAAATTTGCGATCTTTTGGGCACCGTCTCGAATTTCGATACCGAACTCACGGAACGTCTGGTCCTATGTGAAATCCAAAATTAGACCATTCACGTTCCGTCCGGAACGTCCTACGGGCGGAAAAGTCGTGTTTTTACCGAAACGCCACCCGAGTCGAAAGTTGCGATCTTTCGGGCACCGTCTCGAATTTCGATACCGAACTCACCAAACGTCTGGTCCTGTGTGAAATCCAAAAATAGACCAATCACGTTTCGTCCGGAACACACGCGGGGCGCGAAAGTCGTGTTTTTATCGAAACGCCACCCGAGTCGAAAGTTGCGATCTTTCGGGCACCGTCTCGAATTTCGATACCGAACTCACCGAAGGTCTGGTCCTGTGTGAAATCCAAATATAGGCCATTCACGTTTCGTCCGGAACGTCCTACGGGCGGGAAAGTCGTGTTTTTACCGAAACGCCACCCGAGTCGAAAGTTGCGATCTTTCGGGCACCGTCTCGAATTTCGATACCCAACTCACCGAACGTCTGGTCCTGTGTGAAATCCAAAAATAGACCAATCACGTTTCGTCCGGAACACACGCGGGGCGCGAAAGTCGTGTTTTTATCGAAACGCCACCCGAGTCGAAAGTTGCGATCTTTCGGGCACCGTCTCGAATTTCGATACCGAACTCACCGAACGTCTGGTCCTGTGTGAAATCCAAAAATAGACCAATCACGTTTCGTCCGGAACACACGCGGGGCACGAAAGTCGTGTTTTTACCGAAACGCCACCCGAGTCGAAAGTTGTGATCTTTCGGGCACCGTCTCGAATTTCGATACCGAACTCACCGAACGCCACCCGGGTCGAAAGTTGCGATCTTTCGGGCACCGTCTCGAAATTCGATACCGAACTCACCGAACGCCACCCGGGTCGAAAGTTGCGATCTTTCGGGCACCGTCTCGAATTTCGACACCGAACTCACGGAACGTCTGGTCCTATGTGAAATCCAAAATTAGACCATTCATGTTCCGTCCGGAACATCCTACGGGCGAAAAAGTCGTGTTTTTACCGAAACGCCACCCGAGTCGAAAGTTGCGATCTTTCGGGCACCGTCTCGAATTTCGATACCGAACTCACCGAACGTCTGGTCCTGTGTGAAATCCAAAAATAGACCAATCACGTTTCGTCCGGAACACACGCGGGGCGCGAAAGTCGTGTTTTTATCGAAACGCCACCCGAGTCGAAAGTTGCGATCTTTCGGGCACCGTCTCGAATTTCGATACCGAACTCACCGAACGTCTGGTCTTGTGTGAAATCCAAATATAGGCCATTCACGTTTCGTCCGGAACGTCCTACGGGCGGGAAAGTCTTATTTTTACCGAAACGCCACCCGAGTCGAAAGTTGCGATCTTCCGGGCACCGTCTCAAATTTCGATACCGAACTCAGGGAACGTCTGGTCCTATGTGAAATCCACAAATAGACCATTCACGTTTCGTCCGGAACGTCCTATGGGCGGGAAAGTCTTATTTTTACCGAAACGCCACCCGAGTCGAAATTTGCGATCTTTTGGGCACCGTCTCGAATTTCGATACCGAACTCACGGAACGTCTGGTCCTATGTGAAATCCAAAATTAGACCATTCACGTTCCGTCCGGAACGTCCTACGGGCGGAAAAGTCGTGTTTTTACCGAAACGCCACCCGAGTCGAAAGTTGCGATCTTTCGGGCACCGTCTCGAATTTCGATACCGAACTCACCGAACGTCTGGTCCTGTGTGAAATCCAAAAATAGACCAATCACGTTTCGTCCGGAACACACTCGGGGCGCGAAAGTCGTGTTTTTACCGAAACGCCACCCGAGTCGAAAGTTGCGATCTTTCGGGCACCGTCTCGAATTTCGATACCGAACTCACCGAACGTCTGGTCCTGTGTGAAATCCAAAAATAGACCAATCACGTTTCGTCCGGAACACACGCGGGGCGCGAAAGTCGTGTTTTTATCGAAACGCCACCCGAGTCGAAAGTTGCGATCTTTCGGGCACCGTCTCGAATTTCGATACCGAACTCACCGAACGTCTGGTCCTGTGTGAAATCCAAAAATAGACCAATCACGTTTCGTCCGGAACACACGCGGGGCACGAAAGTCGTGTTTTTACCGAAACGCCACCCGAGTCGAAAGTTGTGATCTTTCGGGCACCGTCTCGAATTTCGATACCGAACTCACCGAACGCCACCCGGGTCGAAAGTTGCGATCTTTCGGGCACCGTCTCGAAATTCGATACCGAACTCACCGAACGCCACCCGGGTCGAAAGTTGCGATCTTTCGGGCACCGTCTCGAATTTCGACACCGAACTCACGGAACGTCTGGTCCTATGTGAAATCCAAAATTAGACCATTCATGTTCCGTCCGGAACATCCTACGGGCGAAAAAGTCGTGTTTTTACCGAAACGCCACCCGAGTCGAAAGTTGCGATCTTTCGGGCACCGTCTCGAATTTCGATACCGAACTCACCGAACGTCTGGTCCTGTGTGAAATCCAAAAATAGACCAATCACGTTTCGTCCGGAACACACGCGGGGCGCGAAAGTCGTGTTTTTATCGAAACGCCACCCGAGTCGAAAGTTGCGATCTTTCGGGCACCGTCTCGAATTTCGATACCGAACTCACCGAACGTCTGGTCCTGTGTGAAATCCAAATATAGGCCATTCACGTTTCGTCCGGAACGTCCTACGGGCGGGAAAGTCGTGTTTTTACCGAAACGCCACCCGAGTCGAAAGTTGCGATCTTTCGGGCACCGTCTCGAATTTCGATACCCAACTCACCGAACGTCTGGTCCTGTGTGAAATCCAAAAATAGACCAATCACGTTTCGTCCGGAACACACGCGGGGCGCGAAAGTCGTGTTTTTATCGAAACGCCACCCGAGTCGAAAGTTGCGATCTTCCGGGCACCGTCTCGAATTTCGATACCGAACTCACCGAACGTCTGGTCCTGTGTGAAATCCAAAAATAGACCAATCACGTTTCGTCCGGAACACACGCGGGGCACGAAAGTCGTGTTTTTACCGAAACGCCACCCGAGTCGAAAGTTGTGATCTTTCGGGCACCGTCTCGAATTTCGATACCGAACTCACCGAACGCCACCCGGGTCGAAAGTTGCGATCTTTCGGGCACCGTCTCGAAATTCGATACCGAACTCACCGAACGCCTCCCGGGTCGAAAGTTGCGATCTTTCGGGCACCGTCTCGAATTTCGACACCGAACTCACGGAACGTCTGGTCCTATGTGAAATCCAAAATTAGACCATTCATGTTCCGTCCGGAACATCCTACGGGCGAAAAAGTCGTGTTTTTACCGAAACGCCACCCGAGTCGAAAGTTGCGATCTTTCGGGCACCGTCTCGAATTTCGATACCGAACTCACCGAACGTCTGGTCCTGTGTGAAATCCAAAAATAGACCAATCACGTTTCGTCCGGAACACACGCGGGGCGCGAAAGTCGTGTTTTTATCGAAACGCCACCCGAGTCGAAAGTTGCGATCTTTCGGGCACCGTCTCGAATTTCGATACCGAACTCACCGAACGTCTGGTCTTGTGTGAAATCCAAATATAGGCCATTCACGTTTCGTCCGGAACGTCCTACGGGCGGGAAAGTCTTATTTTTACCGAAACGCCACCCGAGTCGAAAGTTGCGATCTTCCGGGCACCGTCTCGAATTTCGATACCGAACTCAGGGAACGTCTGGTCCTATGTGAAATCCACAAATAGACCATTCACGTTTCGTCCGGAACGTCCTATGGGCGGGAAAGTCTTATTTTTACCGAAACGCCACCCGAGTCGAAATTTGCAATCTTTTGGGCACCGTCTCGAATTTCGATACCGAACTCACGGAACGTCTGGTCCTATGTGAAATCCAAAATTAGACCATTCACGTTCCGTCCGGAACGTCCTACGGGCGGAAAAGTCGTGTTTTTACCGAAACGCCACCCGAGTCGAAAGTTGCGATCTTTCGGGCACCGTCTCGAATTTCGATACCGAACTCACCGAACGTCTGGTCCTGTGTGAAATCCAAAAATAGACCAATCACGTTTCGTCCGGAACACACTCGGGGCGCGAAAGTCGTGTTTTTACCGAAACGCCACCCGAGTCGAAAGTTGCGATCTTTCGGGCACCGTCTCGAATTTCGATACCCAACTCACCGAACGTCTGGTCCTGTGTGAAATCCAAAAATAGACCAATCACGTTTCGTCCGGAACACACGCGGGGCGCGAAAGTCGTGTTTTTATCGAAACGCCACCCGAGTCGAAAGTTGCGATCTTTCGGGCACCGTCTCGAATTTCGATACCGAACTCACCGAACGTCTGGTCCTGTGTGAAATCCAAAAATAGACCAATCACGTTTCGTCCGGAACACACGCGGGGCACGAAAGTCGTGTTTTTACCGAAACGCCACCCGAGTCGAAAGTTGTGATCTTTCGGGCACCGTCTCGAATTTCGATACCGAACTCACCGAACGCCACCCGGGTCGAAAGTTGCGATCTTTCGGGCACCGTCTCGAAATTCGATACCGAACTCACCGAACGCCACCCGGGTCGAAAGTTGCGATCTTTCGGACACCGTCTCGAATTTCGACACCGAACTCACGGAACGTCTGGTCCTATGTGAAATCCAAAATTAGACCATTCATGTTCCGTCCGGAACATCCTACGGGCGAAAAAGTCGTGTTTTTACCGAAACGCCACCCGAGTCGAAAGTTGCGATCTTTCGGGCACCGTCTCGAATTTCGATACCGAACTCACCGAACGTCTGGTCCTGTGTGAAATCCAAAAATAGACCAATCACGTTTCGTCCGGAACACACGCGGGGCGCGAAAGTCGTGTTTTTATCGAAACGCCACCCGAGTCGAAAGTTGCGATCTTTCGGGCACCGTCTCGAATTTCGATACCGAACTCACCGAACGTCTGGTCCTGTGTGAAATCCAAATATAGGCCATTCACGTTTCGTCCGGAACGTCCTACGGGCGGGAAAGTCGTGTTTTTACCGAAACGCCACCCGAGTCGAAAGTTGCGATCTTTCGGGCACCGTCTCGAATTTCGATACCCAACTCACCGAACGTCTGGTCCTGTGTGAAATCCAAAAATAGACCAATCACGTTTCGTCCGGAACACACGCGGGGCGCGAAAGTCGTGTTTTTATCGAAACGCCACCCGAGTCGAAAGTTGCGATCTTTCGGGCACCGTCTCGAATTTCGATACCGAACTCACCGAACGTCTGGTCCTGTGTGAAATCCAAAAATAGACCAATCACGTTTCGTCCGGAACACACGCGGGGCACGAAAGTCGTGTTTTTACCGAAACGCCACCCGAGTCGAAAGTTGCGATCTTTCGGGCACCGTCTCGAAATTCGATACCGAACTCACCGAACGTCTATCCTGTGTGAAATCCAAAAATAGACCATTCACGTTTCGTCCGGAACGTCCTACGGGCGGGAAAGTCTTATTTTTACCGAAACGCCACCCGAGTCGAAAGTTGCGATCTTTCGGGCACCGTCTCGAATTTCGATACCGAACTCACAGAACGTCTGGTCCTATGTGAAATCCAAAATTAGACCATTCACGTTCTGTCCGGAACGTCCTACGGGCGGAAAAGTCGTGTTTTTACCGAAACGCTACCCAAGTCGAAAGTTGCGATCTTTCGGGCACCGTCTCGAATTTCGATACCGAACTCACCGAACGTCTGGTCCTGTGTGAAATCCAAAATAGACCAATCACGTTTCGTCCGGAACACACGCGGGGCGCGAAAGTCGTGTTTTTACCGAAACGCCGCCCGAGTCGAAAGTTGCGATCTTTCGGGCACCATCTCGAATTTCGATACCGAACTCACCGAACGTCTGGTCTTGTGTGAAATCCAAAAATAGACCAATCACGTTTCGTCTGGAACACACGCGGGGCGTGAAAGTCGTGTTTTTATCGAAACGCCACCCGAGTCGAAAGTTGCGATCTTTCGGGCACCGTTTCGAATTTCGATACCGAACTCACCGAACGTCTGGTCCTGTGCGAAATCCAAATATAGGCCATTCACGTTTCGTCCGGAACGTCCTACGGGCGGGGAAGTCGTGTTTTTACCGAAATGCCTCCCGAGTCGAAAGTTGCGATCTTTCGGGCACCGTCTCGAATTTTGATACCGAACTCACCGAACGTCTGGTCCTATGTGAAATCCAAAAATAGACCACTCACGTTTCGTCCGGAATGTCCTACGGTTGAAAAATCCGTGTTTTTACCGAAACGCCACCCGAGTCGAACATTGCGATCTTTCGGGCACCGTCTCGAAATTCGATACCGAACTCACCGAACGTCTGGTCCTGTGTGAAATCCAAAAATAGACCAATCACGTTTCATCCGGAACACACGCGGGGCACGAAAGCCGTGTTTTTACCGAAACGCCACCCGAGTCGAAAGTTGCGATCTTTCGGGCACCGTCTCGAATTTCGATACCGAACTCACCGAACGTCTGGTCCTGTGTGAAATCCAAAAGTAAACCAATCACGTTTCGTCCAGAACACACGCGGGGCGCGAAAGTCGTGTTTTTATCGAAACGCCACCCGAGTCGAAAGTTGCGATCTTTCGGGCACCGTCTCGAATTTCGATACCGAACTCACCGAACGTCTGGTCTTGTGTGAAATCCAAATATAGGCCATTCACGTTTCGTCCGGAACGTCCTACGGGCGGGAAAGTCTTATTTTTACCGAAACGCCACCCGAGTCGAAAGTTGCGATCTTCCGGGCACCGTCTCGAATTTCGATACCGAACTCAGGGAACGTCTGGTCCTATGTGAAATCCACAAATAGACCATTCACGTTTCGTCCGGAACGTCCTATGGGCCGGAAAGTCTTATTTTTACCGAAACGCCACCCGAGTCGAAATTTGCGATCTTTTGGGCACCGTCTCGAATTTCGATACCGAACTCACGGAACGTCTGGTCCTATGTGAAATCCAAAATTAGACCATTCACGTTCCGTCTGGAACGTCCTACGGGCGGAAAAGTCGTGTTTTTACCGAAACGCCACCCGAGTCGAAAGTTGCGATCTTTCGGGCACCGTCTCGAATTTTGATACCGAACTCACCGAACGTCTGGTCCTGTGTGAAATCCAAAAATAGACCAATCACGTTTCGTCCGGAACACACTCGGGGCGCGAAAGTCGTGTTTTTACCGAAACGCCACCCGAGTCGAAAGTTGCGATCTTTCGGGCACCGTCTCGAATTTCGATACCGAACTCACCGAACGTCTGGTCCTGTGTGAAATCCAAAAATAGACCAATCACGTTTCGTCCGGAACACACGCGGGGCGCGAAAGTCGTGTTTTTATCGAAACGCCACCCGAGTCGAAAGTTGCGATCTTTCGGGCACCGTCTCGAATTTCGATACCGAACTCACCGAACGTCTGGTCCTGTGTGAAATCCAAATATAGGCCATTCACGTTTCGTCCGGAACGTCCTACGGGCGGGAAAGTCGTGTTTTTACCGAAACGCCACCCGAGTCGAAAGTTGCGATCTTTCGGGCACCGTCTCGAATTTCGATACCCAACTCACCGAACGTCTGGTCCTGTGTGAAATCCAAAAATAGACCAATCACGTTTCGTCCGGAACACACGCGGGGCGCGAAAGTCGTGTTTTTATCGAAACGCCACCCGAGTCGAAAGTTGCGATCTTTCGGGCACCGTCTCGAATTTCGATACCGAACTCACCGAACGTCTGGTCCTGTGTGAAATCCAAAAATAGACCAATCACGTTTCGTCCGGAACACACGCGGGGCACGAAAGTCGTGTTTTTACCGAAACGCCACCCGAGTCGAAAGTTGTGATCTTTCGGGCACCGTCTCGAATTTCGATACCGAACTCACCGAACGCCACCCGGGTCGAAAGTTGCGATCTTTCGGGCACCGTCTCGAAATTCGATACCGAACTCACCGAACGCCACCCGGGTCGAAAGTTGCGATCTTTCGGGCACCGTCTCGAATTTCGACACCGAACTCACGGAACGTCTGGTCCTATGTGAAATCCAAAATTAGACCATTCATGTTCCGTCCGGAACATCCTACTGGCGAAAAAGTCGTGTTTTTACCGAAACGCCACCCGAGTCGAAAGTTGCGATCTTTCGGGCACCGTCTCGAATTTCGATACCGAACTCACAGAACGTCTGGTCCTATGTGAAATCCAAAATTAGACCATTCACGTTCTGTCCGGAACGTCCTACGGGCGGAAAAGTCGTGTTTTTACCGAAACGCTACCCAAGTCGAAAGTTGCGATCTTTCGGGCACCGTCTCGAATTTCGATACCGAACTCACCGAACGTCTGGTCCTGTGTGAAATCCAAAATAGACCAATCACGTTTCGTCCGGAACACACGCGGGGCGCGAAAGTCGTGTTTTTACCGAAACGCCGCCCGAGTCGAAAGTTGCGATCTTTCGGGCACCATCTCGAATTTCGATACCGAACTCACCGAACGTCTGGTCTTGTGTGAAATCCAAAAATAGACCAATCACGTTTCGTCTGGAACACACGCGGGGCGTGAAAGTCGTGTTTTTATCGAAACGCCACCCGAGTCGAAAGTTGCGATCTTTCGGGCACCGTTTCGAATTTCGATACCGAACTCACCGAACGTCTGGTCCTGTGCGAAATCCAAATATAGGCCATTCACGTTTCGTCCGGAACGTCCTACGGGCGGGGAAGTCGTGTTTTTACCGAAATGCCTCCCGAGTCGAAAGTTGCGATCTTTCGGGCACCGTCTCGAATTTTGATACCGAACTCACCGAACGTCTGGTCCTATGTGAAATCCAAAAATAGACCACTCACGTTTCGTCCGGAATGTCCTACGGTTGAAAAATCCGTGTTTTTACCGAAACGCCACCCGAGTCGAACATTGCGATCTTTCGGGCACCGTCTCGAAATTCGATACCGAACTCACCGAACGTCTGGTCCTGTGTGAAATCCAAAAATAGACCAATCACGTTTCATCCGGAACACACGCGGGGCACGAAAGCCGTGTTTTTACCGAAACGCCACCCGAGTCGAAAGTTGCGATCTTTCGGGCACCGTCTCGAATTTCGATACCGAACTCACCGAACGTCTGGTCCTGTGTGAAATCCAAAAGTAAACCAATCACGTTTCGTCCAGAACACACGCGGGGCGCGAAAGTCGTGTTTTTATCGAAACGCCACCCGAGTCGAAAGTTGCGATCTTTCGGGCACCGTCTCGAATTTCGATACCGAACTCACCGAACGTCTGGTCTTGTGTGAAATCCAAATATAGGCCATTCACGTTTCGTCCGGAACGTCCTACGGGCGGGAAAGTCTTATTTTTACCGAAACGCCACCCGAGTCGAAAGTTGCGATCTTCCGGGCACCGTCTCGAATTTCGATACCGAACTCAGGGAACGTCTGGTCCTATGTGAAATCCACAAATAGACCATTCACGTTTCGTCCGGAACGTCCTATGGGCCGGAAAGTCTTATTTTTACCGAAACGCCACCCGAGTCGAAATTTGCGATCTTTTGGGCACCGTCTCGAATTTCGATACCGAACTCACGGAACGTCTGGTCCTATGTGAAATCCAAAATTAGACCATTCACGTTCCGTCTGGAACGTCCTACGGGCGGAAAAGTCGTGTTTTTACCGAAACGCCACCCGAGTCGAAAGTTGCGATCTTTCGGGCACCGTCTCGAATTTCGATACCGAACTCACCGAACGTCTGGTCCTGTGTGAAATCCAAAAATAGACCAATCACGTTTCGTCCGGAACACACTCGGGGCGCGAAAGTCGTGTTTTTACCGAAACGCCACCCGAGTCGAAAGTTGCGATCTTTCGGGCACCGTCTCGAATTTCGATACCGAACTCACCGAACGTCTGGTCCTGTGTGAAATCCAAAAATAGACCAATCACGTTTCGTCCGGAACACACGCGGGGCGCGAAAGTCGTGTTTTTATCGAAACGCCACCCGAGTCGAAAGTTGCGATCTTTCGGGCACCGTCTCGAATTTCGATACCGAACTCACCGAACGTCTGGTCCTGTGTGAAATCCAAATATAGGCCATTCACGTTTCGTCCGGAACGTCCTACGGGCGGGAAAGTAGTGTTTTTACCGAAACGCCACCCGAGTCGAAAGTTGCGATCTTTCGGGCACCGTCTCGAATTTCGATACCCAACTCACCGAACGTCTGGTCCTGTGTGAAATCCAAAAATAGACCAATCACGTTTCGTCCGGAACACACGCGGGGCGCGAAAGTCGTGTTTTTATCGAAACGCCACCCGAGTCGAAAGTTGCGATCTTTCGGGCACCGTCTCGAATTTCGATACCGAACTCACCGAACGTCTGGTCCTGTGTGAAATCCAAAAATAGACCAATCACGTTTCGTCCGGAACACACGCGGGGCACGAAAGTCGTGTTTTTACCGAAACGCCACCCGAGTCGAAAGTTGTGATCTTTCGGGCACCGTCTCGAATTTCGATACCGAACTCACCGAACGCCACCCGGGTCGAAAGTTGCGATCTTTCGGGCACCGTCTCGAAATTCGATACCGAACTCACCGAACGCCACCCGGGTCGAAAGTTGCGATCTTTCGGGCACCGTCTCGAATTTCGACACCGAACTCACGGAACGTCTGGTCCTATGTGAAATCCAAAATTAGACCATTCATGTTCCGTCCGGAACATCCTACGGGCGAAAAAGTCGTGTTTTTACCGAAACGCCACCCGAGTCGAAAGTTGCGATCTTTCGGGCACCGTCTCGAATTTCGATACCGAACTCACAGAACGTCTGGTCCTATGTGAAATCCAAAATTAGACCATTCACGTTCTGTCCGGAACGTCCTACGGGCGGAAAAGTCGTGTTTTTACCGAAACGCTACCCAAGTCGAAAGTTGCGATCTTTCGGGCACCGTCTCGAATTTCGATACCGAACTCACCGAACGTCTGGTCCTGTGTGAAATCCAAAATAGACCAATCACGTTTCGTCCGGAACACACGCGGGGCGCGAAAGTCGTGTTTTTACCGAAACGCCGCCCGAGTCGAAAGTTGCGATCTTTCGGGCACCATCTCGAATTTCGATACCGAACTCACCGAACGTCTGGTCTTGTGTGAAATCCAAAAATAGACCAATCACGTTTCGTCTGGAACACACGCGGGGCGTGAAAGTCGTGTTTTTATCGAAACGCCACCCGAGTCGAAAGTTGCGATCTTTCGGGCACCGTTTCGAATTTCGATACCGAACTCACCGAACGTCTGGTCCTGTGCGAAATCCAAATATAGGCCATTCACGTTTCGTCCGGAACGTCCTACGGGCGGGGAAGTCGTGTTTTTACCGAAATGCCTCCCGAGTCGAAAGTTGCGATCTTTCGGGCACCGTCTCGAATTTTGATACCGAACTCACCGAACGTCTGGTCCTATGTGAAATCCAAAAATAGACCACTCACGTTTCGTCCGGAATGTCCTACGGTTGAAAAATCCGTGTTTTTACCGAAACGCCACCCGAGTCGAACATTGCGATCTTTCGGGCACCGTCTCGAAATTCGATACCGAACTCACCGAACGTCTGGTCCTGTGTGAAATCCAAAAATAGACCAATCACGTTTCATCCGGAACACACGCGGGGCACGAAAGCCGTGTTTTTACCGAAACGCCACCCGAGTCGAAAGTTGCGATCTTTCGGGCACCGTCTCGAATTTCGATACCGAACTCACCGAACGTCTGGTCCTGTGTGAAATCCAAAAGTAAACCAATCACGTTTCGTCCAGAACACACGCGGGGCGCGAAAGTCGTGTTTTTATCGAAACGCCACCCGAGTCGAAAGTTGCGATCTTTCGGGCACCGTCTCGAATTTCGATACCGAACTCACCGAACGTCTGGTCTTGTGTGAAATCCAAATATAGGCCATTCACGTTTCGTCCGGAACGTCCTACGGGCGGGAAAGTCTTATTTTTACCGAAACGCCACCCGAGTCGAAAGTTGCGATCTTCCGGGCACCGTCTCGAATTTCGATACCGAACTCAGGGAACGTCTGGTCCTATGTGAAATCCACAAATAGACCATTCACGTTTCGTCCGGAACGTCCTATGGGCCGGAAAGTCTTATTTTTACCGAAACGCCACCCGAGTCGAAATTTGCGATCTTTTGGGCACCGTCTCGAATTTCGATACCGAACTCACGGAACGTCTGGTCCTATGTGAAATCCAAAATTAGACCATTCACGTTCCGTCTGGAACGTCTTACGGGCGGAAAAGTCGTGTTTTTACCGAAACGCCACCCGAGTCGAAAGTTGCGATCTTTCGGGCACCGTCTCGAATTTCGATACCGAACTCACCGAACGTCTGGTCCTGTGTGAAATCCAAAAATAGACCAATCATGTTTCGTCCGGAACACACTCGGGGCGCGAAAGTCGTGTTTTTACCGAAACGCCACCCGAGTCGAAAGTTGCGATCTTTCGGGCACCGTCTCGAATTTCGATACCGAACTCACCGAACGTCTGGTCCTGTGTGAAATCCAAAAATAGACCAATCACGTTTCGTCCGGAACACACGCGGGGCGCGAAAGTCGTGTTTTTATCGAAACGCCACCCGAGTCGAAAGTTGCGATCTTTCGGGCACCGTCTTGAATTTCGATACCGAACTCACCGAACGTCTGGTCCTGTGTGAAATCCAAATATAGGCCATTCACGTTTCGTCCGGAACGTCCTACGGGCGGGAAAGTCGTGTTTTTACCGAAACGCCACCCGAGTCGAAAGTTGCGATCTTTCGGGCACCGTCTCGAATTTCGATACCCAACTCACCGAACGTCTGGTCCTGTGTGAAATCCAAAAATAGACCAATCACGTTTCGTCCGGAACACACGCGGGGCGCGAAAGTCGTGTTTTTATCGAAACGCCACCCGAGTCGAAAGTTGCGATCTTTCGGGCACCGTCTCGAATTTCGATACCGAACTCACCGAACGTCTGGTCCTGTGTGAAATCCAAAAATAGACCAATCACGTTTCGTCCGGAACACACGCGGGGCACGAAAGTCGTGTTTTTACCGAAACGCCACCCGAGTCGAAAGTTGTGATCTTTCGGGCACCGTCTCGAATTTCGATACCGAACTCACAGAACGTCTGGTCCTATGTGAAATCCAAAATTAGACCATTCACGTTCTGTCCGGAACGTCCTACGGGCGGAAAAGTCGTGTTTTTACCGAAACGCCTCCCGAGTCGAAAGTTGCGATCTTTCGGGCACCGTCTCGAATTTTGATACCGAACTCACCGAACGTCTGGTCCTATGTGAAATCCAAAAATAGACCACTCACGTTTCGTCCGGAATGTCCTACGGTTGAAAAATCCGTGTTTTTACCGAAACGCCACCCGAGTCGAAAATTGCGATCTTTCGGGCACCGTCTCGAAATTCGATACCGAACTCACCGAACGTCTGGTCCTGTGTGAAATCCAAAAATAGACCAATCACGTTTCATCCGGAACACACGCGGGGCACGAAAGCCGTGTTTTTACCGAAACGCCACCCGAGTCGAAAGTTGCGATCTTTCGGGCACCGTCTCGAATTTCGATACCGAACTCACCGAACGTCTGGTCCTGTGTGAAATCCAAATATAGGCCATTCACGTTTCGTCCGGAACGTCCTACGGGCGGGAAAGTCGTGTTTTTACCGAAACGCCACCCGAGTCGAAAGTTGCGATCTTTCGGGCACCGTCTCGAATTTCGATACCGAACTCACCGAACGTCTGGTCCTGTGTGAAATCCAAAAATAGACCAATCACGTTTCGTCCGGAACACACTCGGGGCGCGAAAGTCGTGTTTTTACCGAAACGCCACCCGAGTCGAAAGTTGCGATCTTTCGGGCACCGTCTCGAATTTCGATACCGAACTCACCGAACGTCTGGTCCTGTGCGAAATCCAAATATAGGCCATTCACGTTTCGTCCGGAACGTCCTACGGGCGGGAAAGTCGTGTTTTTACCGAAATGCCTCCCGAGTCGAAAGTTGCGATCTTTCGGGCACCGTCTCGAATTTTGATACCGAACTCACCGAACGTCTGGTCCTATGTGAAATCCAAAAATAGACCACTCACGTTTCGTCCGGAATGTCCTACGGTTGAAAAATCCGTGTTTTTACCGAAACGCCACCCGAGTCGAACATTGCGATCTTTCGGGCACCGTCTCGAAATTCGATACCGAACTCACCGAACGTCTGGTCCTGTGTGAAATCCAAAAATAGACCAATCACGTTTCATCCGGAACACACGCGGGGCACGAAAGCCGTGTTTTTACCGAAACACCACCCGAGTCGAAAGTTGCGATCTTTCGGGCACCGTCTCGAATTTCGATACCGAACTCACCGAACGTATGGTCCTGTGTGAAATCCAAAAGTAAACCAATCACGTTTCGTCCAGAACACACGCGGGGCGCGAAAGTCGTGTTTTTATCGAAACGCCACCCGAGTCGAAAGTTGCGATCTTTCGGGCACCGTCTCGAATTTCGATACCGAACTCACCGAACGTCTGGTCTTGTGTGAAATCCAAATATAGGCCATTCACGTTTCGTCCGGAACGTCCTACGGGCGGGAAAGTCTTATTTTTACCGAAACGCCACCCGAGTCGAAAGTTGCGATCTTCCGGGCACCGTCTCGAATTTCGATACCGAACTCAGGGAACGTCTGGTCCTATGTGAAATCCACAAATAGACCATTCACGTTTCGTCCGGAACGTCCTATGGGCGGGAAAGTCTTATTTTTACCGAAACGCCACCCGAGTCGAAATTTGCGATCTTTTGGGCACCGTCTCGAATTTTGATACCGAACTCACGGAACGTCTGGTCCTATGTGAAATCCAAAATTAGACCATTCACGTTCCGTCCGGAACGTCCTACGGGCGGAAAAGTCGTGTTTTTACCGAAACGCCACCCGAGTCGAAAGTTGCGATCTTTCGGGCACCGTCTCGAATTTCGATACCGAACTCACCGAACGTCTGGTCCTGTGTGAAATCCAAATATAGGCCATTCACGTTTCGTCCGGAACGTCCTACGGGCGGGAAAGTCGTGTTTTTACCGAAACGCCACCCGAGTCGAAAGTTGCGATCTTTCGGGCACCGTCTCGAATTTCGATACCGAACTCACCGAACGTCTGGTCCTGTGTGAAATCCGAAAATAGACCAATCACGTTTCGTCCGGAACACACTCGGGGCGCGAAAGTCGTGTTTTTACCGAAACGCCACCCGAGTCGAAAGTTGCGATCTTTCGGGCACCGTCTCGAATTTCGATACCGAACTCACCGAACGTCTGGTCCTGTGTGAAATCCAAAAATAGACCAATCACGTTTCGTCCGGAACACACTCGGGGCGCGAAAGTCGTGTTTTTACCGAAACGCCACCCGAGTCGAAAGTTGCGATCTTTCGGGCACCGTCTCGAATTTCGATACCGAACTCACCGAACGTCTGGTCCTGTGTGAAATCCAAAAATAGACCAATCACGTTTCGTCCGGAACACACGCGGGGCGCGAAAGTCGTGTTTTTATCGAAACGCCACCCGAGTCGAAAGTTGCGATCTTTCGGGCACCGTCTCGAATTTCGATACCGAACTCACCGAACGTCTGGTCCTGTGTGAAATCCAAATATAGGCCATTCACGTTTCGTCCGGAACGTCCTACGGGCGGGAAAGTCGTGTTTTTACCGAAACGCCACCCGAGTCGAAAGTTGCGATCTTTCGGGCACCGTCTCGAATTTCGATACCCAACTCACCGAACGTCTGGTCCTGTGTGAAATCCAAAAATAGACCAATCACGTTTCGTCCGGAACACACGCGGGGCGCGAAAGTCGTGTTTTTATCGAAACGCCACCCGAGTCGAAAGTTGCGATCTTTCGGGCACCGTCTCGAATTTCGATACCGAACTCACCGAACGTCTGGTCCTGTGTGAAATCCAAAAATAGACCAATCACGTTTCGTCCGGAACACACGCGGGGCACGAAAGTCGTGTTTTTACCGAAACGCCACCCGAGTCGAAAGTTGTGATCTTTCGGGCACCGTCTCGAATTTCGATACCGAACTCACCGAACGCCACCCGGGTCGAAAGTTGCGATCTTTCGGGCACCGTCTCGAAATTCGATACCGAACTCACCGAACGCCACCCGGGTCGAAAGTTGCGATCTTTCGGGCACCGTCTCGAATTTCGACACCGAACTCACGGAACGTCTGGTCCTATGTGAAATCCAAAATTAGACCATTCATGTTCCGTCCGGAACATCCTACGGGCGAAAAAGTCGTGTTTTTACCGAAACGCCACCCGAGTCGAAAGTTGCGATCTTTCGGGCACCGTCTCGAATTTCGATACCGAACTCACAGAACGTCTGGTCCTATGTGAAATCCAAAATTAGACCATTCACGTTCTGTCCGGAACGTCCTACGGGCGGAAAAGTCGTGTTTTTACCGAAACGCTACCCAAGTCGAAAGTTGCGATCTTTCGGGCACCGTCTCGAATTTCGATACCGAACTCACCGAACGTCTGGTCCTGTGTGAAATCCAAAATAGACCAATCACGTTTCGTCCGGAACACACGCGGGGCGCGAAAGTCGTGTTTTTACCGAAACGCCGCCCGAGTCGAAAGTTGCGATCTTTCGGGCACCATCTCGAATTTCGATACCGAACTCACCGAACGTCTGGTCTTGTGTGAAATCCAAAAATAGACCAATCACGTTTCGTCTGGAACACACGCGGGGCGTGAAAGTCGTGTTTTTATCGAAACGCCACCCGAGTCGAAAGTTGCGATCTTTCG
Source organism: Arctostaphylos glauca (assembly GCA_019985065.2). Lineage (NCBI taxonomy): Eukaryota > Viridiplantae > Streptophyta > Magnoliopsida > Ericales > Ericaceae > Arctostaphylos > Arctostaphylos glauca. The sequence continues at coordinate 1,404,159 of JAHSPW020000022.1, forward strand.
GGCACCGTTTCGAATTTCGATACCGAACTCACCGAACGTCTGGTCCTGTGCGAAATCCAAATATAGGCCATTCACGTTTCGTCCGGAACGTCCTACGGGCGGGGAAGTCGTGTTTTTACCGAAATGCCTCCCGAGTCGAAAGTTGCGATCTTTCGGGCACCGTCTCGAATTTTGATACCGAACTCACCGAACGTCTGGTCCTATGTGAAATCCAAAAATAGACCACTCACGTTTCGTCCGGAATGTCCTACGGTTGAAAAATCCGTGTTTTTACCGAAACGCCACCCGAGTCGAACATTGCGATCTTTCGGGCACCGTCTCGAAATTCGATACCGAACTCACCGAACGTCTGGTCCTGTGTGAAATCCAAAAATAGACCAATCACGTTTCATCCGGAACACACGCGGGGCACGAAAGCCGTGTTTTTACCGAAACGCCACCCGAGTCGAAAGTTGCGATCTTTCGGGCACCGTCTCGAATTTCGATACCGAACTCACCGAACGTCTGGTCCTGTGTGAAATCCAAAAGTAAACCAATCACGTTTCGTCCAGAACACACGCGGGGCGCGAAAGTCGTGTTTTTATCGAAACGCCACCCGAGTCGAAAGTTGCGATCTTTCGGGCACCGTCTCGAATTTCGATACCGAACTCACCGAACGTCTGGTCTTGTGTGAAATCCAAATATAGGCCATTCACGTTTCGTCCGGAACGTCCTACGGGCGGGAAAGTCTTATTTTTACCGAAACGCCACCCGAGTCGAAAGTTGCGATCTTCCGGGCACCGTCTCGAATTTCGATACCGAACTCAGGGAACGTCTGGTCCTATGTGAAATCCACAAATAGACCATTCACGTTTCGTCCGGAACGTCCTATGGGCCGGAAAGTCTTATTTTTACCGAAACGCCACCCGAGTCGAAATTTGCGATCTTTTGGGCACCGTCTCGAATTTCGATACCGAACTCACGGAACGTCTGGTCCTATGTGAAATCCAAAATTAGACCATTCACGTTCCGTCTGGAACGTCTTACGGGCGGAAAAGTCGTGTTTTTACCGAAACGCCACCCGAGTCGAAAGTTGCGATCTTTCGGGCACCGTCTCGAATTTCGATACCGAACTCACCGAACGTCTGGTCCTGTGTGAAATCCAAAAATAGACCAATCATGTTTCGTCCGGAACACACTCGGGGCGCGAAAGTCGTGTTTTTACCGAAACGCCACCCGAGTCGAAAGTTGCGATCTTTCGGGCACCGTCTCGAATTTCGATACCGAACTCACCGAACGTCTGGTCCTGTGTGAAATCCAAAAATAGACCAATCACGTTTCGTCCGGAACACACGCGGGGCGCGAAAGTCGTGTTTTTATCGAAACGCCACCCGAGTCGAAAGTTGCGATCTTTCGGGCACCGTCTTGAATTTCGATACCGAACTCACCGAACGTCTGGTCCTGTGTGAAATCCAAATATAGGCCATTCACGTTTCGTCCGGAACGTCCTACGGGCGGGAAAGTCGTGTTTTTACCGAAACGCCACCCGAGTCGAAAGTTGCGATCTTTCGGGCACCGTCTCGAATTTCGATACCCAACTCACCGAACGTCTGGTCCTGTGTGAAATCCAAAAATAGACCAATCACGTTTCGTCCGGAACACACGCGGGGCGCGAAAGTCGTGTTTTTATCGAAACGCCACCCGAGTCGAAAGTTGCGATCTTTCGGGCACCGTCTCGAATTTCGATACCGAACTCACCGAACGTCTGGTCCTGTGTGAAATCCAAAAATAGACCAATCACGTTTCGTCCGGAACACACGCGGGGCACGAAAGTCGTGTTTTTACCGAAACGCCACCCGAGTCGAAAGTTGTGATCTTTCGGGCACCGTCTCGAATTTCGATACCGAACTCACAGAACGTCTGGTCCTATGTGAAATCCAAAATTAGACCATTCACGTTCTGTCCGGAACGTCCTACGGGCGGAAAAGTCGTGTTTTTACCGAAACGCCTCCCGAGTCGAAAGTTGCGATCTTTCGGGCACCGTCTCGAATTTTGATACCGAACTCACCGAACGTCTGGTCCTATGTGAAATCCAAAAATAGACCACTCACGTTTCGTCCGGAATGTCCTACGGTTGAAAAATCCGTGTTTTTACCGAAACGCCACCCGAGTCGAAAATTGCGATTTTTCGGGCACCGTCTCGAAATTCGATACCGAACTCACCGAACGTCTGGTCCTGTGTGAAATCCAAAAATAGACCAATCACGTTTCATCCGGAACACACGCGGGGCACGAAAGCCGTGTTTTTACCGAAACGCCACCCGAGTCGAAAGTTGCGATCTTTCGGGCACCGTCTCGAATTTCGATACCGAACTCACCGAACGTCTGGTCCTGTGTGAAATCCAAATATAGGCCATTCACGTTTCGTCCGGAACGTCCTACGGGCGGGAAAGTCGTGTTTTTACCGAAACGCCACCCGAGTCGAAAGTTGCGATCTTTCGGGCACCGTCTCGAATTTCGATACCGAACTCACCGAACGTCTGGTCCTGTGTGAAATCCAAAAATAGACCAATCACGTTTCGTCCGGAACACACTCGGGGCGCGAAAGTCGTGTTTTTACCGAAACGCCACCCGAGTCGAAAGTTGCGATCTTTCGGGCACCGTCTCGAATTTCGATACCGAACTCACCGAACGTCTGGTCCTGTGCGAAATCCAAATATAGGCCATTCACGTTTCGTCCGGAACGTCCTACGGGCGGGAAAGTCGTGTTTTTACCGAAATGCCTCCCGAGTCGAAAGTTGCGATCTTTCGGGCACCGTCTCGAATTTTGATACCGAACTCACCGAACGTCTGGTCCTATGTGAAATCCAAAAATAGACCACTCACGTTTCGTCCGGAATGTCCTACGGTTGAAAAATCCGTGTTTTTACCGAAACGCCACCCGAGTCGAACATTGCGATCTTTCGGGCACCGTCTCGAAATTCGATACCGAACTCACCGAACGTCTGGTCCTGTGTGAAATCCAAAAATAGACCAATCACGTTTCATCCGGAACACACGCGGGGCACGAAAGCCGTGTTTTTACCGAAACACCACCCGAGTCGAAAGTTGCGATCTTTCGGGCACCGTCTCGAATTTCGATACCGAACTCACCGAACGTCTGGTCCTGTGTGAAATCCAAAAGTAAACCAATCACGTTTCGTCCAGAACACACGCGGGGCGCGAAAGTCGTGTTTTTATCGAAACGCCACCCGAGTCGAAAGTTGCGATCTTTCGGGCACCGTCTCGAATTTCGATACCGAACTCACCGAACGTCTGGTCTTGTGTGAAATCCAAATATAGGCCATTCACGTTTCGTCTGGAACACACGCGGGGCGCGAAAGTCGTGTTTTTATCGAAACGCCACCCGAGCCGAAAGTTGCGATCTTTCGGGCACTGTCTCGAATTTTGATTCCGAACTCACCGAACGTTTGGTCCTGTGTGAAATCCAAAAATAGACCATTAACGTTTCGTCCGGAATGTCGTACGGGCGAAAAATCCGTGTTTTTACCGAAACGCCACCCGAGTCGAAAGTTGCGATCTTTCGGGCACCGTCTCGAAATTCGATACCGAACTCACCGAACGTCTGGTCCTGTGTGAAATCCAAAAATAGACCATTCACGTTTCGTCCGGAACGTCCTACGGGCGGGAAAGTCTTATTTTTACCGAAACGCCACCCGAGTCGAAAGTTGCGATCTTTCGGGCACCGTCTCGAATTTCGATACCGAACTCACAGAACGTCTGGTCCTATGTGAAATCCAAAATTAGACCATTCACGTTCTGTCCGGAACGTCCTACGGGCGGAAAAGTCGTGTTTTTACCGAAACGCTACCCAAGTCGAAAGTTGCGATCTTTCGGGCACCGTCTCGAATTTCGATACCGAACTCACCGAACGTCTGGTCCTGTGTGAAATCCAAAAATAGACCAATCACGTTTCGTCCGGAACACACGCGGGGCGCGAAAGTCGTGTTTTTACCGAAACGCCGCCCGAGTCGAAAGTTGCGATCTTTCGGGCACCGTCTCGAATTTCGATACCGAACTCACCGAAAGTCTGGTCCTGTGTGAAATCCAAAAATAGACCAATCACGTTTCGTCCGGAACACACGCGGGGCGCGAAAGTCGTGTTTTTATCGAAACGCCACCCGAGTCGAAAGTTGCGATCTTTCGGGCACCGTCTCGAATTTTTATACCGAACTCACCGAACTTCTGCTCCTGTGTGAAATCCAAAAATAGACCATTAACGTTTCGTCCGGAATGTCGTACGGGCGAAAAATCCGTGTTTTTACCGAAACGCCACCCGAGTCGAAAGTTGCGATCTTTCGGGCACCGTCTCGAAATTCGATACCGAACTCACCGAACGTCTGGTCCTGTGTGAAATCCAAAAATAGACCATTCACGTTTCGTCCGGAACGTCCTACGGGCGGGAAAGTCTTATTTTTACCGAAACGCCACCCGAGTCGAAAGTTGCGATCTTTCGGGCACCGTCTCGAATTTCGATACCGAACTCACAGAACGTCTGGTCCTATGTGAAATCCAAAATTAGACCATTCACGTTCTGTCCGGAACGTCCTACGGGCGGAAAAGTCGTGTTTTTACCGAAACGCCTCCCGAGTCGAAAGTTGCGATTTTTCGGGCACCGTCTCGAATTTTGATACCGAACTCACCGAACGTCTGGTCCTATGTGAAATCCAAAAATAGACCACTCACGTTTCGTCCGGAATGTCCTACGGTTGAAAAATCCGTGTTTTTACCGAAACGCCACCCGAGTCGAAAATAACGATCTTTCGGGCACCGTCTCGAAATTCGATACCGAACTCACCGAACGTCTGGTCCTGTGTGAAATCCAAAAATAGACCAATCACGTTTCATCCGGAACACACGCGGGGCACGAAAGCCGTGTTTTTACCGAAACGCCACCCGAGTCGAAAGTTGCGATCTTTCGGGCACCGTCTCGAATTTCGATACCGAACTCACCGAACGTCTGGTCCTGTGTGAAATCCAAATATAGGCCATTCACGTTTCGTTCGGAACGTCCTACGGGCGGGAAAGTCGTGTTTTTACCGAAACGCCACCCGAGTCGAAAGTTGCGATCTTTCGGGCACCGTCTCGAATTTCGATACCGAACTCACCAAACGTCTGGTCCTGTGTGAAATCCAAAAATAGACCAATCACGTTTCGTCCGGAACACACTCGGGGCGCGAAAGTCGTGTTTTTACCGAAACGCCACCCGAGTCGAAAGTTGCGATCTTTCGGGCACCGTCTCGAATTTCGATACCGAACTCACCGAACGTCTGGTCCTGTGTGAAATCCAAAAATAGACCAATCACGTTTCGTCCGGAACACACGCGGGGCGCGAAAGTCGTGTTTTTATCGAAACGCCACCCGAGTCGAAAGTTGCGATCTTTCGGGCACCGTCTCGAATTTCGATACCGAACTCACCAAACGTCTGGTCCAGTGTGAAATCCAAATATAGGCCATTCACGTTTCGTCCGGAACGTCCTACGGGCGGGAAAGTCGTGTTTTTACCGAAACGCCACCCGAGTCGAAAGTTGCGATCTTTCGGGCACCGTCTCGAATTTCGATACCCAACTCACCGAACGTCTGGTCCTGTGTGAAATCAAAAAATAGACCAATCACGTTTCGTCCGGAACACACGCGGGGCGCGAAAGTCGTGTTTTTATCGAAACGCCACCCGAGTCGAAAGTTGCGATCTTTCGGGCACCGTCTCGAATTTCGATACCGAACTCACCGAACGTCTGGTCCTGTGTGAAATCCAAAAATAGACCAATCACGTTTCGTCCGGAACGTCCTATGGGCGGGAAAGTCTTATTTTTACCGAAACGCCACCCGAGTCGAAAGTTGCGATCTTTCGGGCACCGTCTCGAATTTCGATACCGAACTCACAGAACGTCTGGTCCTATGTGAAATCCAAAATTAGACCATTCACGTTCTGTCCGGAACGTCCTACGGGCGGGAAAGTCGTGTTTTTACCGAAATGCCTCCCGAGTCGAAAGTTGCGATCTTTCGGGCACCGTCTCGAATTTTGATACCGAACTCACCGAACGTCTGGTCCTATGTGAAATCCAAAAATAGACCACTCACGTTTCGTCCGGAATGTCCTACGGTTGAAAAATCCGTGTTTTTACCGAAACGCCACCCGAGTCGAAAATTGCGATCTTTCGGGCACCGTCTCGAAATTCGATACCGAACTCACCGAACGTCTGGTCCTGTGTGAAATCCAAAAATAGACCAATCACGTTTCATCCGGAACACACGCGGGGCACGAAAGCCGTGTTTTTACCGGAACGCCACCCGAGTCGAAAGTTGCGATCTTTCGGGCACCGTCTCGAATTTCGATACCGAACTCACCGAACGTCTGGTCCTGTGTGAAATCCAAAAGTAAACCAATCACGTTTCGTCCGGAACACACGCGGGGCGCGAAAGTCGTGTTTTTATCGAAACGCCACCCGAGTCGAAAGTTGCGATCTTTCGGGCACCGTCTCGAATTTCGATACCGAACTCACCGAACGTCTGGTCCTGTGTGAAATCCAAAAGTAAACCAATCACGTTTCGTCCGGAACACACGCGGGGCGCGAAAGTCGTGTTTTTATCGAAACGCCACCCGAGTCGAAAGTTGCGATCTTTCGGGCACCGTCTCGAATTTCGATACCGAACTCACCAAACGTCTGGTCTTCTGTGAAATCCAAATATAGGCCATTCACGTTTCGTCCGGAATGTCCTACGGGAGGGAAAGTCGTGTTTTTACCGAAACGCCACCCGAGTCGAAAGTTGCGATCTTTCGGGCACCGTCTCGAATTTTGATACCGAACTCACCGAACGTCTGGTCCTGTGTGAAATCCAAAAATAGACCATTCACGTTTCGTCCGGAATGTCGTACGGGCGGAAAATCCGTGTTTTTACCGAAACGCCACCCGAGTCGAAAGTTGCGATCTTTCGGGCACCGTCTCGAAATTCGATACCGAACTCACCGAACGTCTGGTCCTGTGTGAAATCCAAAAATAGACCATTCACGTTTCGTCCGGAACGTCCTACGGGCGGGAAAGTCTTATTTTTAGCGAAACGCCACCCGAGTCGAAAGTTGCGATCTTTCGGGCACCGTCTCGAATTTCGATACCGAACTCACAGAACGTCTGGTCCTATGTGAAATCCAAAATTAGACCATTCACGTTCTGTCCGGAACGTCCTACGGGCGGAAAAGTCGTGTTTTTACCTAAACGCTACCCAAGTCGAAAGTTGCGATCTTTCGGGCACCGTCTCGAATTTCGATACCGAACTCACCGAACGTCTGGTCCTGTGTGAAATCCAAAATAGACCAATCACGTTTCGTCCGGAACACACGCGGGGCGCGAAAGTCGTATTTTTACCGAAACGCCGCCCGAGTCGAAAGTTGCGATCTTTCGGGCACCATCTCGAATTTCGATACCGAACTCACCGAACGTCTGGTCCTGTGTGAAATCCAAAAATAGACCAATCACGTTTCGTCTGGAACACACGCGGGGCGCGAAAGTCGTGTTTTTATCGAAACGCCACCCGAGTCGAAAGTTGCGATCTTTCGGGCACCGTCTCGAATTTCGATACCGAACTCACCGAACGTCTGGTCCTGTGCGAAATCCAAATATAGGCCATTCACGTTTCGTCCGGAACGTCCTACGGGCGGGAAAGTCGTGTTTTTACCGAAATGCCTCCCAAGTCGAAAGTTGCGATCTTTCGGGCACCGTCTCGAATTTTGATACCGAACTCACCGAACGTCTGGTCCTATGTGAAATCCAAAAATAGACCATTCACGTTTCGTCCGGAACGTCCTACGGGCGGGAAAGTCTTATTTTTACCGAAACGCCACCCGAGTCGAAAGTTGCGATCTTTCGGGCACCGTCTCGAATTTCGATACCGAACTCACAGAACGTCTGGTCCTATGTGAAATCCAAAATTAGACCATTCACGTTCTGTCCGGAACGTCCTACGGGCGGGAAAGTCGTGTTTTTACCGAAATGCCTCCCGAGTCGAAAGTTGCGATCTTTCGGGCACCGTCTCGAATTTTGATACCGAACTCACCGAACGTCTGGTCCTATGTGAAATCCAAAAATAGACCACTCACGTTTCGTCCGGAATGTCCTACGGTTGAAAAATCCGTGTTTTTACCGAAACGCCACCCGAGTCGAAAATTGCGATCTTTCGGGCACCGTCTCGAAATTCGATACCGAACTCACCGAACGTCTGGTCCTGTGTGAAATCCAAAAATAGACCAATCACGTTTCATCCGGAACACACGCGGGGCACGAAAGCCGTGTTTTTACCGAAACGCCACCCGAGTCGAAAGTTGCGATCTTTCGGGCACCGTCTCGAATTTCGATACCGAACTCACCGAACGTCTGGTCCTGTGTGAAATCCAAAAGTAAACCAATCACGTTTCGTCCGGAACACACGCGGGGCGCGAAAGTCGTGTTTTTATCGAAACGCCACCCGAGTCGAAAGTTGCGATCTTTCGGGCACCGTCTCGAATTTCGATACCGAACTCACCGAACGTCTGGTCTTGTGTGAAATCCAAATATAGGCCATTCACGTTTCGTCCGGAACGTCCTACGGGCGGGAAAGTCTTATTTTTACCGAAACGCCACCCGAGTCGAAAGTTGCGATCTTCCGGGCACCGTCTCGAATTTCGATACCGAACTCAGGGAACGTCTGGTCCTATGTGAAATCCACAAATAGACCATTCACGTTTCGTCCGGAACGTCCTATGGGCGGGAAAGTCTTATTTTTACCGAAACGCCACCCGAGTCGAAAGTTGCGATCTTTTGGGCACCGTCTCGAATTTTGATACCGAACTCACGGAACGCCTGGTCCTATGTGAAATCCAAAATTAGACCATTCACGTTCCGTCCGGAACACACTCGGGGCGCGAAAGTCGTGTTTTTACCGAAACGCCACCCGAGTCGAAAGTTGCGATCTTTCGGGCACCGTCTCGAATTTCGATACCGAACTCACCGAACGTCTGGTCCTGTGTGAAATCCAAAAATAGACCAATCACGTTTCGTCCGGAACACACGCGGGGCGCGAAAGTCGTGTTTTTATCGAAACGCCACCCGAGTCGAAAGTTGCGATCTTTCGGGCACCGTCTCGAATTTCGATACCGAACTCACCGAACGTCTGGTCCTGTGTGAAATCCAAATATAGGCCATTCACGTTTCGTCCGGAACGTCCTACGGGCGGGAAAGTCGTGTTTTTACCGAAACGCCACCCGAGTCGAAAGTTGCGATCTTTCGGGCACCGTCTCGAATTTCGATACCCAACTCACCGAACGTCTGGTCCTGTGTGAAATCCAAAAATAGACCAATCACGTTTCGTCCGGAACACACGCGGGGCGCGAAAGTCGTGCTTTTATCGAAACGCCACCCGAGTCGAAAGTTGCGATCTTTCGGGCACCGTCTCGAATTTCGATACCGAACTCACCGAACGTCTGGTCCTGTGTGAAATCCAAAAATAGACCAATCACGTTTCGTCCGGAACACACGCGGGGCACGAAAGTCGTGTTTTTACCGAAACGCCACCCGAGTCGAAAGTTGTGATCTTTCGGGCACTGTCTCGAATTTTGATTCCGAACTCACCGAACGTTTGGTCCTGTGTGAAATCCAAAAATAGACCATTAACGTTTCGTTCGGAATGTCGTACGGGCGAAAAATCCGTGTTTTTACCGAAACGCCACCCGAGTCGAAAGTTGCGATCTTTCGGGCACCGTCTCGAAATTCGATACCGAACTCACCGAACGTCTATCCTGTGTGAAATCCAAAAATAGACCATTCACGTTTCGTCCGGAACGTCCTACGGGCGGGAAAGTCTTATTTTTACCAAAACGCCACCCGAGTCGAAAGTTGCGATCTTTCGGGCACCGTCTCGAATTTCGATACCGAACTCACAGAACGTCTGGTCCTATGTGAAATCCAAAATTAGACCATTCACGTTCTGTCCGGAACGTCCTACGGGCGGAAAAGTCGTGTTTTTACCGAAACGCTACCCAAGTCGAAAGTTGCGATCTTTCGGGCACCGTCTCGAATTTCGATACCGAACTCACCGAACGTCTGGTCTTGTGTGAAATCCAAATATAGGCCATTCACGTTTCGTCCGGAACGTCCTACGGGCGGGAAAGTCTTATTTTTACCGAAACGCCACCCGAGTCGAAAGTTGCGATCTTCCGGGCACCGTCTCGAATTTCGATACCGAACTCAGGGAACGTCTGGTCCTATGTGAAATCCACAAATAGACCATTCACGTTTCGTCCGGAACGTCCTATGGGCGGGAAAGTCTTATTTTTACCGAAACGCCACCCGAGTCGAAAGTTGCGATCTTTTGGGCACCGTCTCGAATTTTGATACCGAACTCACGGAACGCCTGGTCCTATGTGAAATCCAAAATTAGACCATTCACGTTCCGTCCGGAACGTCCTACGGGCGGAAAAGTCGTGTTTTTACCGAAACGCCACCCGAGTCGAAAGTTGCGATCTTTCGGGCACCGTCTCGAATTTCGATACCGAACTCACCGAACGTCTGGTCCTGTGTGAAATCCAAAAGTAGACCAATCACGTTTCGTCCGGAACACACTCGGGGCGCGAAAGTCGTGTTTTTATCGAAACGCCACCCGAGTCGAAAGTTGCGATCTTTCGGGCACCGTCTCGAATTTCGATACCGAACTCACCGAACGTCTGGTCCTGTGTGAAATCCAAAAATAGACCAATCACGTTTCGTCCGGAACACACGCGGGGCGCGAAAGTCGTGTTTTTATCGAAACGCCACCCGAGTCGAAAGTTGCGATCTTTCGGGCACCGTCTCGAATTTCGATACCGAACTCACCGAACGTCTGGTCCTGTGTGAAATCCAAATATAGGCCATTCACGTTTCGTCCGGAACGTCCTACGGGCGGGAAAGTCGTGTTTTTACCGAAACGCCACCCGAGTCGAAAGTTGCGATCTTTCGGGCACCGTCTCGAATTTCGATACCCAACTCACCGAACGTCTGGTCCTGTGTGAAATCCAAAAATAGACCAATCACGTTTCGTCCGGAACACACGCGGGGCGCGAAAGTCGTGTTTTTATCGAAACGCCACCCGAGTCGAAAGTTGCGATCTTTCGGGCACCGTCTCGAATTTCGATACCGAACTCACCGAACGTCTGGTCCTGTGTGAAATCCAAAAATAGACCAATCACGTTTCGTCCGGAACACACGCGGGGCACGAAAGTCGTGTTTTTATCGAAACGCCACCCGAGTCGAAAGTTGTGATCTTTCGGGCACTGTCTCGAATTTTGATTCCGAACTCACCGAACGTTTGGTCCTGTGTGAAATCCAAAAATAGACCATTAACGTTTCGTCCGGAATGTCGTACGGGCGAAAAATCCGTGTTTTTACCGAAACGCCACCCGAGTCGAAAGTTGCGATCTTTCGGGCACCGTCTCGAAATTCGATACCGAACTCACCGAACGTCTATCCGGTGTGAAATCCAAAAATAGACCATTCACGTTTCGTCCGGAACGTCCTACGGGCGGGAAAGTCTTATTTTTACCGAAACGCCACCCGAGTCGAAAGTTGCGATCTTTCGGGCACCGTCTCGAATTTCGATACCGAACTCACAGAACGTCTGGTCCTATGCGAAATCCAAAATTAGACCATTCACGTTCTGTCCGGAACGTCCTACGGGCGGAAAAGTCGTGTTTTTACCGAAACGCTACCCAAGTCGAAAGTTGCGATCTTTCGGGCACCGTCTCGAATTTCGATACCGAACTCACCGAACGTCTGGTCCTGTGTGAAATCCAAAATAGACCAATCACGTTTCGTCCGGAACACACTCGGGGCGCGAAAGTCGTGTTTTTATCGAAACGCCACCCGAGTCGAAAGTTGCGATCTTCCGGGCACCGTCTCGAATTTCGATACCGAACTCACCAAACGTCTGGTCCTGTGTGAAATCCAAATATAGGCCATTCACGTTTCGTCCGGAACGTCCTACGGGCGGGAAAGTCGTGTTTTTATCGAAACGCCACCCGAGTCGAAAGTTGCGATCTTTCGGGCACCGTCTCGAATTTCGATACCCAACTCACCGAACGTCTGGTCCTGTGTGAAATCCAAAAATAGACCAATCACGTTTCGTCTGGAACACACGCGGGGCGCGAAAGTCGTGTTTTTATCGAAACGCCACCCGAGTCGAAAGTTGCGATCTTTCGGGCACCGTCTCGAATTTCGATACCGAACTCACCGAACGTCTGGTCCTGTGCGAAATCCAAATATAGGCCATTCACGTTTCGTCCGGAACGTCCTACGGGCGGGAAAGTCGTGTTTTTACCGAAATGCCTCCCGAGTCGAAAGTTGCGATCTTTCGGGCACCGTCTCGAATTTTGATACCGAACTCACCGAACGTCTGGTCCTATGTGAAATCCAAAAATAGACCATTCACGTTTCGTCCGGAACGTCCTACGGGCGGGAAAGTCTTATTTTTACCGAAACGCCACCCGAGTCGAAAGTTGCGATCTTTCGGGCACCGTCTCGAATTTCGATACCGAACTCACAGAACGTCTGGTCCTATGTGAAATCCAAAATTAGACCATTCACGTTCTGTCCGGAACGTCCTACGGGCGGGAAAGTCGTGTTTTTACCGAAATGCCTCCCGAGTCGAAAGTTGCGATCTTTCGGGCACCGTCTCGAATTTTGATACCGAACTCACCGAACGTCTGGTCCTATGTGAAATCCAAAAATAGACCACTCACGTTTCGTCCGGAATGTCCTACGGTTGAAAAATCCGTCTTTTTACCGAAACGCCACCCGAGTCGAAAATTGCGATCTTTCGGGCACCGTCTCGAAATTCGATACCGAACTCACCGAACGTCTGGTCCTGTGTGAAATCCAAAAATAGACCAATCACGTTTCATCCGGAACACACGCGGGGCACGAAAGCCGTGTTTTTACCGAAACGCCACCCGAGTCGAAAGTTGCGATCTTTCGGGCACCGTCTCGAATTTCGATACCGAACTCACCGAACGTCTGGTCCTGTGTGAAATCCAAAAGTAAACCAATCACGTTTCGTCCGGAACACACGCGGGGCGCGAAAGTCGTGTTTTTATCGAAACGCCACCCGAGTCGAAAGTTGCGATCTTTCGGGCACCGTCTCGAATTTCGATACCGAACTCACCGAACGTCTGGTCTTGTGTGAAATCCAAATATAGGCCATTCACGTTTCGTCCGGAACGTCCTACGGGCGGGAAAGTCTTATTTTTACCGAAACGCCACCCGAGTCGAAAGTTGCGATCTTCCGGGCACCGTCTCGAATTTCGATACCGAACTCAGGGAACGTCTGGTCCTATGTGAAATCCACAAATAGACCATTCACGTTTCGTCCGGAACGTCCTATGGGCGGGAAAGTCTTATTTTTACCGAAACGCCACCCGAGTCGAAAGTTGCGATCTTTTGGGCACCGTCTCGAATTTTGATACCGAACTCACGGAACGCCTGGTCCTATGTGAAATCCAAAATTAGACCATTCACGTTCCGTCCGGAACACACTCGGGGCGCGAAAGTCGTGTTTTTACCGAAACGCCACCCGAGTCGAAAGTTGCGATCTTTCGGGCACCGTCTCGAATTTCGATACCGAACTCACCGAACGTCTGGTCCTGTGTGAAATCCAAAAATAGACCAATCACGTTTCGTCCGGAACACACGCGGGGCGCGAAAGTCGTGTTTTTATCGAAACGCCACCCGAGTCGAAAGTTGCGATCTTTCGGGCACCGTCTCGAATTTCGATACCGAACTCACCGAACGTCTGGTCCTGTGTGAAATCCAAATATAGGCCATTCACGTTTCGTCCGGAACGTCCTACGGGCGGGAAAGTCGTGTTTTTACCGAAACGCCACCCGAGTCGAAAGTTGCGATCTTTCGGGCACCGTCTCGAATTTCGATACCCAACTCACCGAACGTCTGGTCCTGTGTGAAATCCAAAAATAGACCAATCACGTTTCGTCCGGAACACACGCGGGGCGCGAAAGTCGTGCTTTTATCGAAACGCCACCCGAGTCGAAAGTTGTGATCTTTCGGGCACCGTCTCGAATTTCGATACCGAACTCACCGAACGTCTGGTCCTGTGTGAAATCCAAAAATAGACCAATCACGTTTCGTCCGGAACACACGCGGGGCACGAAAGTCGTGTTTTTACCGAAACGCCACCCGAGTCGAAAGTTGTGATCTTTCGGGCACTGTCTCGAATTTTGATTCCGAACTCACCGAACGTTTGGTCCTGTGTGAAATCCAAAAATAGACCATTAACGTTTCGTCCGGAATGTCGTACGGGCGAAAAATCCGTGTTTTTACCGAAACGCCACCCGAGTCGAAAGTTGCGATCTTTCGGGCACCGTCTCGAAATTCGATACCGAACTCACCGAACGTCTATCCTGTGTGAAATCCAAAAATAGACCATTCACGTTTCGTCCGGAACGTCCTACGGGCGGGAAAGTCTTATTTTTACCAAAACGCCACCCGAGTCGAAAGTTGCGATCTTTCGGGCACCGTCTCGAATTTCGATACCGAACTCACAGAACGTCTGGTCCTATGTGAAATCCAAAATTAGACCATTCACGTTCTGTCCGGAACGTCCTACGGGCGGAAAAGTCGTGTTTTTACCGAAACGCTACCCAAGTCGAAAGTTGCGATCTTTCGGGCACCGTCTCGAATTTCGATACCGAACTCACCGAACGTCTGGTCTTGTGTGAAATCCAAATATAGGCCATTCACGTTTCGTCCGGAACGTCCTACGGGCGGGAAAGTCTTATTTTTACCGAAACGCCACCCGAGTCGAAAGTTGCGATCTTCCGGGCACCGTCTCGAATTTCGATACCGAACTCAGGGAACGTCTGGTCCTATGTGAAATCCACAAATAGACCATTCACGTTTCGTCCGGAACGTCCTATGGGCGGGAAAGTCTTATTTTTACCGAAACGCCACCCGAGTCGAAAGTTGCGATCTTTTGGGCACCGTCTCGAATTTTGTTACCGAACTCACGGAACGCCTGGTCCTATGTGAAATCCAAAATTAGACCATTCACGTTCCGTCCGGAACGTCCTACGGGCGGAAAAGTCGTGTTTTTACCGAAACGCCACCCGAGTCGAAAGTTGCGATCTTTCGGGCACCGTCTCGAATTTCGATACCGAACTCACCGAACGTCTGGTCCTGTGTGAAATCCAAAAGTAGACCAATCACGTTTCGTCCGGAACACACTCGGGGCGCGAAAGTCGTGTTTTTACCGAAACGCCACCCGAGTCGAAAGTTGCGATCTTTCGGGCACCGTCTCGAATTTCGATACCGAACAAACCGAACGTCTGGTCCTGTGTGAAATCCAAAAATAGACCAATCACGTTTCGTCCGGAACACACGCGGGGCGCGAAAGTCGTGTTTTTATCGAAACGCCACCCGAGTCGAAAGTTGCGATCTTTCGGGCACCGTCTCGAATTTCGATACCGAACTCACCGAACGTCTGGTCCTGTGTGAAATCCAAATATAGGCCATTCACGTTTCGTCCGGAACGTCCTACGGGAGGGAAAGTCGTGTTTTTACCGAAACGCCACCCGAGTCGAAAGTTGCGATCTTTCGGGCACCGTCTCGAATTTCGATACCCAACTCACCGAACGTCTGGTCCTGTGTGAAATCCAAAAATAGACCAATCACGTTTCGTCCGGAACACACGCGGGGCGCGAAAGTCGTGTTTTTATCGAAACGCCACCCGAGTCGAAAGTTGCGATCTTTCGGGCACCGTCTCGAATTTCGATACCGAACTCACCGAACGTCTGGTCCTGTGTGAAATCCAAAAATAGACCAATCACGTTTCGTCCGGAACACACGCGGGGCACGAAAGTCGTGTTTTTATCGAAACGCCACCCGAGTCGAAAGTTGTGATCTTTCGGGCACTGTCTCGAATTTTGATTCCGAACTCACCGAACGTTTGGTCCTGTGTGAAATCCAAAAATAGACCATTAACGTTTCGTCCGGAATGTCGTACGGGCGAAAAATCCGTGTTTTTACCGAAACGCCACCCGAGTCGAAAGTTGCGATCTTTCGGGCACCGTCTCGAAATTCGATACCGAACTCACCGAACGTCTATCCGGTGTGAAATCCAAAAATAGACCATTCACGTTTCGTCCGGAACGTCCTACGGGCGGGAAAGTCTTATTTTTACCGAAACGCCACCCGAGTCGAAAGTTGCGATCTTTCGGGCACCGTCTCGAATTTCGATACCGAACTCACAGAACGTCTGGTCCTATGCGAAATCCAAAATTAGACCATTCACGTTCTGTCCGGAACGTCCTACGGGCGGAAAAGTCGTGTTTTTACCGAAACGCTACCCAAGTCGAAAGTTGCGATCTTTCGGGCACCGTCTCGAATTTCGATACCGAACTCACCGAACGTCTGGTCCTGTGTGAAATCCAAAATAGACCAATCACGTTTCGTCCGGAACACACTCGGGGCGCGAAAGTCGTGTTTTTATCGAAACGCCACCCGAGTCGAAAGTTGCGATCTTCCGGGCACCGTCTCGAATTTCGATACCGAACTCACCAAACGTCTGGTCCTGTGTGAAATCCAAATATAGGCCATTCACGTTTCGTCCGGAACGTCCTACGGGCGGGAAAGTCGTGTTTTTACCGAAACGCCACCCGAGTCGAAAGTTGCGATCTTTCGGGCACCGTCTCGAATTTCGATACCCAACTCACCGAACGTCTGGTCCTGTGTGAAATCCAAAAATAGACCAATCACGTTTCGTCCGGAACACACGCGGGGCGCGAAAGTCGTGTTTTTATCGAAACGCCACCCGAGTCGAAAGTTGCGATCTTTCGGGCACCGTCTCGAATTTCGATACCGAACTCACCGAACGTCTGGTCCTGTGTGAAATCCAAAAATAGACCAATCACGTTTCGTCCGGAACACACGCGGGGCACGAAAGTCGTGTTTTTACCGAAACGCCACCCGAGTCGAAAGTTGTGATCTTTCGGGCACCGTCTCGAATTTCGATACCGAACTCACCGAACGCCACCTGGGTCGAAAGTTGCGATCTTTCGGGCACCGTCTCGAAATTCGATACCGAACTCACCGAACGCCACCCGGGTCGAAAGTTGCGATCTTTCGGGCACCGTCTCGAATTTCGACACCGAACTCACGGAACGTCTGGTCCTATGTGAAATCCAAAATTAGACCATTCATGTTCCGTCCGGAACATCCTACGGGCGAAAAAGTCGTGTTTTTACCGAAACGCCACCCGAGTCGAAAGTTGCGATCTTTCGGGCACCGTCTCAAATTTCGATACCGAACTCACCGAACGCCTGGTCCTGTGTGAAATCCAAAAATAGACCAATCACGTTTCGGCCGGAACACACGCGTGGCGCGAAAGTCGTATTTTTACCGAAACGCCACCCGAGTCGAAAGTTGCGATCTTTCGGGGACCGTCTCGAATTTGAATACCGAACTCACCGAACGTCTGGTCCTGTGTGAAATCCAAAAATAAACCAATCACGTTTCGTCCGGAACACACGCGGGGCGCGAAAGTCGTGTTTTTATCGAAACGCCACCCGAGTCGAAAGTTGCGATCTTTCGGGCACTGTCTCGAATTTTGATTCCGAACTCACCGAACGTTTGGTCCTGTGTGAAATCCAAAAATAGACCATTAACGTTTCGTCCGGAATGTCGTACGGGCGAAAAATCCGTGTTTTTACCGGAACGCCACCCGAGTCGAAAGTTGCGATCTTTCGGGCACCGTCTCGAAATTCGATACCGAACTCACCGAACGTCTGGTCCTGTGTGAAATCCAAAAATAGACCATTCACGTTTCGTCCGGAACGTCCTACGGGCGGGAAAGTCTTATTTTTACCGAAACGCCACCCGAGTCGAAAGTTGCGATCTTTCGGGCACCGTCTCGAATTTCGATACCGAACTCACAGAACGTCTGGTCCTATGTGAAATCCAAAATTAGACCATTCACGTTCTGTCCGGAACGTCCTACGGGCGGAAAAGTCGTGTTTTTACCGAAACGCTACCCAAGTCGAAAGTTGCGATCTTTCGGGCACCGTCTCGAATTTCGATACCGAACTCACCGAACGTCTGGTCCTGTGTGAAATCCAAAATAGACCAATCACGTTTCGTCCGGAACACACGCGGGGCGCGAAAGTCGTGTTTTTACCGAAACGCCGCCCGAGTCGAAAGTTGCGATCTTTCGGGCACCATCTCGAATTTCGATACCGAACTCACCGAACGTCTGGTCTTGTGTGAAATCCAAAAATAGACCAATCACGTTTCGTCTGGAACACACGCGGGGCGCGAAAGTCGTGTTTTTATCGAAACGCCACCCGAGTCGAAAGTTGCGATCTTTCGGGCACCGTCTCGAATTTCGATACCGAACTCACCGAACGTCTGGTCCTGTGCGAAATCCAAATATAGGCCATTCACGTTTCGTCCGGAACGTCCTACGGGCGGGAAAGTCGTGTTTTTACCGAAATGCCTCCCGAGTCGAAAGTTGCGATCTTTCGGGCACCGTCTCGAATTTTGATACCGAACTCACCGAACGTCTGGTCCTATGTGAAATCCAAAAATAGACCACTCACGTTTCGTCCGGAATGTCCTACGGTTGAAAAATCCGTGTTTTTACCGAAACGCCACCCGAGTCGAAAATTGCGATCTTTCAGGCACCGTCTCGAAATTCGATACCGAACTCACCGAACGTCTGGTCCTGTGTGAAATCCAAAAATAGACCAATCACGTTTCATCCGGAACACACGCGGGGCACGAAAGCCGTGTTTTTACCGAAACGCCACCCGAGTCGAAAGTTGCGATCTTTCGGGCACCGTCTCGAATTTCGATACCGAACTCACCGAACGTCTGGTCCTGTGTGAAATCCAAAAGTAAACCAATCACGTTTCGTCCGGAACACACGCGGGGCGCGAAAGTCGTGTTTTTATCGAAACGCCACCCGAGTCGAAAGTTGCGATCTTTCGGGCACCGTCTCGAATTTCGATACCGAACTCACCAAACGTCTGGTCTTGTGTGAAATCCAAATATAGGCCATTCACGTTTCGTCCGGAATGTCCTACGGGCGGGAAAGTCGTGTTTTTACCGAAACGCCACCCGAGTCGAAAGTTGCGATCTTTCGGGCACCGTCTCGAATTTTGATACCGAACTCACCGAACGTCTGGTCCTGTGTGAAATCCAAAAATAGACCATTCACGTTTCGTCCGGAATGTCGTACGGGCGGAAAATCCGTGTTTTTACCGAAACGCCACCCGAGTCGAAAGTTGCGATCTTTCGGGCACCGTCTCGAAATTCGATACCGAACTCACCGAACGTCTGGTCCTGTGTGAAATCCAAAAATAGACCATTCACGTTTCGTCCGGAACGTCCTACGGGCGGGAAAGTCTTATTTTTAGCGAAACGCCACCCGAGTCGAAAGTTGCGATCTTTCGGGCACCGTCTCGAATTTCGATACCGAACTCACAGAACGTCTGGTCCTATGTGAAATCCAAAATTAGACCATTCACGTTCTGTCCGGAACGTCCTACGGGCGGAAAAGTCGTGTTTTTACCTAAACGCTACCCAAGTCGAAAGTTGCGATCTTTCGGGCACCGTCTCGAATTTCGATACCGAACTCACCGAACGTCTGGTCCTGTGTGAAATCCAAAATAGACCAATCACGTTTCGTCCGGAACACACGCGGGGCGCGAAAGTCGTATTTTTACCGAAACGCCGCCCGAGTCGAAAGTTGCGATCTTTCGGGCACCATCTCGAATTTCGATACCGAACTCACCGAACGTCTGGTCCTGTGTGAAATCCAAAAATAGACCAATCACGTTTCGTCTGGAACACACGCGGGGCGCGAAAGTCGTGTTTTTATCGAAACGCCACCCGAGTCGAAAGTTGCGATCTTTCGGGCACCGTCTCGAATTTCGATACCGAACTCACCGAACGTCTGGTCCTGTGCGAAATCCAAATATAGGCCATTCACGTTTCGTCCGGAACGTCCTACGGGCGGGAAAGTCGTGTTTTTACCGAAATGCCTCCCGAGTCGAAAGTTGCGATCTTTCGGGCACCGTCTCGAATTTTGATACCGAACTCACCGAACGTCTGGTCCTATGTGAAATCCAAAAATAGACCACTCACGTTTCGTCCGGAATGTCCTACGGTTGAAAAATCCGTGTTTTTACCGAAACGCCACCCGAGTCGAAAGTTGCGATCTTTCGGGCACCGTCTCGAAATTCGATACCGAACTCACCGAACGTCTGGTCCTGTGTGAAATCCAAAAATAGACCAATCACGTTTCATCCGGAACACACGCGGGGCACGAAAGCCGTGTTTTTACCGAAACGCCACCCGAGTCGAAAGTTGCGATCTTTCGGGCACCGTCTCGAATTTCGATACCGAACTCACCGAACGTCTGGTCCTGTGTGAAATCCAAAAGTAAACCAATCACGTTTCGTCCGGAACACACGCGGGGCGCGAAAGTCGTGTTTTTATCGAAACGCCACCCGAGTCGAAAGTTGCGATCTTTCGGGCACCGTCTCGAATTTCGATTCCGAACTCACCGAACGTCTGGTCCTGTGCGAAATCCAAATATAGGCCATTCACGTTTCGTCCGGAACGTCCTACGGGCGGGAAAGTCGTGTTTTTACCGAAATGCCTCCCGAGTCGAAAGTTGCGATCTTTCGGGCACCGTCTCGAATTTTGATACCGAACTCACCGAACGTCTGGTCCTATGTGAAATCCAAAAATAGACCACTCACGTTTCGTCCGGAATGTCCTACGGTTGAAAAATCCGTGTTTTTACCGAAACGCCACCCGAGTCGAAAATTGCGATCTTTCAGGCAC
This sequence comes from Arctostaphylos glauca, assembly GCA_019985065.2. Lineage (NCBI taxonomy): Eukaryota > Viridiplantae > Streptophyta > Magnoliopsida > Ericales > Ericaceae > Arctostaphylos > Arctostaphylos glauca. The sequence continues at coordinate 1,425,059 of JAHSPW020000022.1, forward strand.
CGTCTCGAAATTCGATACCGAACTCACCGAACGTCTGGTCCTGTGTGAAATCCAAAAATAGACCAATCACGTTTCATCCGGAACACACGCGGGGCACGAAAGCCGTGTTTTTACCGAAACGCCACCCGAGTCGAAAGTTGCGATCTTTCGGGCACCGTCTCGAATTTCGATACCGAACTCACCGAACGTCTGGTCCTGTGTGAAATCCAAAAGTAAACCAATCACGTTTCGTCCGGAACACACGCGGGGCGCGAAAGTCGTGTTTTTATCGAAACGCCACCCGAGTCGAAAGTTGCGATCTTTCGGGCACCGTCTCGAATTTCGATACCGAACTCACCAAACGTCTGGTCTTGTGTGAAATCCAAATATAGGCCATTCACGTTTCGTCCGGAATGTCCTACGGGCGGGAAAGTCGTGTTTTTACCGAAACGCCACCCGAGTCGAAAGTTGCGATCTTTCGGGCACCGTCTCGAATTTTGATACCGAACTCACCGAACGTCTGGTCCTGTGTGAAATCCAAAAATAGACCATTCACGTTTCGTCCGGAATGTCGTACGGGCGGAAAATCCGTGTTTTTACCGAAACGCCACCCGAGTCGAAAGTTGCGATCTTTCGGGCACCGTCTCGAAATTCGATACCGAACTCACCGAACGTCTGGTCCTGTGTGAAATCCAAAAATAGACCATTCACGTTTCGTCCGGAACGTCCTACGGGCGGGAAAGTCTTATTTTTAGCGAAACGCCACCCGAGTCGAAAGTTGCGATCTTTCGGGCACCGTCTCGAATTTCGATACCGAACTCACAGAACGTCTGGTCCTATGTGAAATCCAAAATTAGACCATTCACGTTCTGTCCGGAAAGTCCTACGGGCGGAAAAGTCGTGTTTTTACCTAAACGCTACCCAAGTCGAAAGTTGCGATCTTTCGGGCACCGTCTCGAATTTCGATACCGAACTCACCGAACGTCTGGTCCTGTGTGAAATCCAAAATAGACCAATCACGTTTCGTCCGGAACACACGCGGGGCGCGAAAGTCGTATTTTTACCGAAACGCCGCCCGAGTCGAAAGTTGCGATCTTTCGGGCACCATCTCGAATTTCGATACCGAACTCACCGAACGTCTGGTCCTGTGTGAAATCCAAAAATAGACCAATCACGTTTCGTCTGGAACACACGCGGGGCGCGAAAGTCGTGTTTTTATCGAAACGCCACCCGAGTCGAAAGTTGCGATCTTTCGGGCACCGTCTCGAATTTCGATACCGAACTCACCGAACGTCTGGTCCTGTGCGAAATCCAAATATAGGCCATTCACGTTTCGTCCGGAACGTCCTACGGGCGGGAAAGTCGTGTTTTTACCGAAATGCCTCCCGAGTCGAAAGTTGCGATCTTTCGGGCACCGTCTCGAATTTTGATACCGAACTCACCGAACGTCTGGTCCTATGTGAAATCCAAAAATAGACCACTCACGTTTCGTCCGGAATGTCCTACGGTTGAAAAATCGGTGTTTTTACCGAAACGCCACCCGAGTCGAAAGTTGCGATCTTTCGGGCACCGTCTCGAAATTCGATACCGAACTCACCGAACGTCTGGTCCTGTGTGAAATCCAAAAATAGACCAATCACGTTTCATCCGGAACACACGCGGGGCACGAAAGCCGTGTTTTTACCGAAACGCCACCCGAGTCGAAAGTTGCGATCTTTCGGGCACCGTCTCGAATTTCGATACCGAACTCACCGAACGTCTGGTCCTGTGTGAAATCCAAAAGTAAACCAATCACGTTTCGTCCGGAACACACGCGGGGCGCGAAAGTCGTGTTTTTATCGAAACGCCACCCGAGTCGAAAGTTGCGATCTTTCGGGCACCGTCTCGAATTTCGATTCCGAACTCACCGAACGTCTGGTCCTGTGCGAAATCCAAATATAGGCCATTCACGTTTCGTCCGGAACGTCCTACGGGCGGGAAAGTCGTGTTTTTACCGAAATGCCTCCCGAGTCGAAAGTTGCGATCTTTCGGGCACCGTCTCGAATTTTGATACCGAACTCACCGAACGTCTGGTCCTATGTGAAATCCAAAAATAGACCACTCACGTTTCGTCCGGAATGTCCTACGGTTGAAAAATCCGTGTTTTTACCGAAACGCCACCCGAGTCGAAAATTGCGATCTTTCAGGCACCGTCTCGAAATTCGATACCGAACTCACCGAACGTCTGGTCCTGTGTGAAATCCAAAAATAGACCAATCACGTTTCATCCGGAACACAAGCGGGGCACGAAAGCCGTGTTTTTACCGAAACGCCACCCGAGTCGAAAGTTGCGATCTTTCGGGCACCGTCTCGAATTTCGATACCGAACTCACCGAACGTCTGGTCCTGTGTGAAATCCAAAAGTAAACCAATCACGTTTCGTCCGGAACACACGCGGGGCGCGAAAGTCGTGTTTTTATCGAAACGCCACCCGAGTCGAAAGTTGCGATCTTTCGGGCACCGTCTCGAATTTCGATACCGAACTCACCAAACGTCTGGTCTTGTGTGAAATCCAAATATAGGCCATTCACGTTTCGTCCGGAATGTCCTACGGGCGGGAAAGTCGTGTTTTTACCGAAACGCCACCCGAGTCGAAAGTTGCGATCTTTCGGGCACCGTCTCGAATTTTGATACCGAACTCACCGAACGTCTGGTCCTGTGTGAAATCCAAAAATAGACCATTCACGTTTCGTCCGGAATGTCGTACGGGCGGAAAATCCGTGTTTTTACCGAAACGCCACCCGAGTCGAAAGTTGCGATCTTTCGGGCACCGTCTCGAAATTCGATACCGAACTCACCGAACGTCTGGTCCTGTGTGAAATCCAAAAATAGACCATTCACGTTTCGTCCGGAACGTCCTACGGGCGGGAAAGTCTTATTTTTAGCGAAACGCCACCCGAGTCGAAAGTTGCGATCTTTCGGGCACCGTCTCGAATTTCGATACCGAACTCACAGAACGTCTGGTCCTATGTGAAATCCAAAATTAGACCATTCACGTTCTGTCCGGAACGTCCTACGGGCGGAAAAGTCGTGTTTTTACCTAAACGCTACCCAAGTCGAAAGTTGCGATCTTTCGGGCACCGTCTCGAATTTCGATACCGAACTCACCGAACGTCTGGTCCTGTGTGAAATCCAAAATAGACCAATCACGTTTCGTCCGGAACACACGCGGGGCGCGAAAGTCGTATTTTTACCGAAACGCCGCCCGAGTCGAAAGTTGCGATCTTTCGGGCACCATCTCGAATTTCGATACCGAACTCACCGAACGTCTGGTCCTGTGTGAAATCCAAAAATAGACCAATCACGTTTCGTCTGGAACACACGCGGGGCGCGAAAGTCGTGTTTTTATCGAAACGCCACCCGAGTCGAAAGTTGCGATCTTTCGGGCACCGTCTCGAATTTCGATACCGAACTCACCGAACGTCTGGTCCTGTGTGAAATCCAAAAGTAAACCAATCACGTTTCGTCCGGAACACACGCGGGGCGCGAAAGTCGTGTTTTTATCGAAACGCCACCCGAGTCGAAAGTTGCGATCTTTCGGGCACCGTCTCGAATTTCGATTCCGAACTCACCGAACGTCTGGTCCTGTGCGAAATCCAAATATAGGCCATTCACGTTTCGTCCGGAACGTCCTACGGGCGGGAAAGTCGTGTTTTTACCGAAATGCCTCCCGAGTCGAAAGTTGCGATCTTTCGGGCACCGTCTCGAATTTTGATACCGAACTCACCGAACGTCTGGTCCTTTGTGAAATCCAAAAATAGACCACTCACGTTTCGTCCGGAATGTCCTACGGTTGAAAAATCCGTGTTTTTACCGAAACGCCACCCGAGTCGAAAATTGCAATCTTTCAAGCACCGTCTCGAAATTCGATACCGAACTCACCGAACGTCTGGTCCTGTGTGAAATCCAAAAATAGACCAATCACGTTTCATCCGGAACACACGCGGGGCACGAAAGCCGTGTTTTTACCGAAACGCCACCCGAGTCGAAAGTTGCGATCTTTCGGGCACCGTCTCGAATTTCGATACCGAACTCACCGAACGTCTGGTCCTGTGTGAAATCCAAAAGTAAACCAATCACGTTTCGTCCGGAACACACGCGGGGCGCGAAAGTCGTGTTTTTATCGAAACGCCACCCGAGTCGAAAGTTGCGATCTTTCGGGCACCGTCTCGAATTTCGATACCGAACTCACCAAACGTCTGGTCTTGTGTGAAATCCAAATATAGGCCATTCACGTTTCGTCCGGAATGTCCTACGGGCGGGAAAGTCGTGTTTTTACCGAAACGCCACCCGAGTCGAAAGTTGCGATCTTTCGGGCACCGTCTCGAATTTTGATACCAAACTCACCGAACGTCTGGTCCTGTGTGAAATCCAAAAATAGACCATTCACGTTTCGTCCGGAATGTCGTACGGGCGGAAAATCCGTGTTTTTACCGAAACGCCACCCGAGTCGAAAGTTGCGATCTTTCGGGCACCGTCTCGAAATTCGATACCGAACTCACCGAACGTCTGGTCCTGTGTGAAATCCAAAAATAGACCATTCACGTTTCGTCCGGAACGTCCTACGGGCGGGAAAGTCTTATTTTTAGCGAAACGCCACCCGAGTCGAAAGTTGCGATCTTTCGGGCACCGTCTCGAATTTCGATACCGAACTCACAGAACGTCTGGTCCTATGTGAAATCCAAAATTAGACCATTCACGTTCTGTCCGGAACGTCCTACGGGCGGAAAAGTCGTGTTTTTACCTAAACGCTACCCAAGTCGAAAGTTGCGATCTTTCGGGCACCGTCTCGAATTTCGATACCGAACTCACCGAACGTCTGGTCCTGTGTGAAATCCAAAATAGACCAATCACGTTTCGTCCGGAACACACGCGGGGCGCGAAAGTCGTATTTTTACCGAAACGCCGCCCGAGTCGAAAGTTGCGATCTTTCGGGCACCATCTCGAATTTCGATACCGAACTCACCGAACGTCTGGTCCTGTGTGAAATCCAAAAATAGACCAATCACGTTTCGTCTGGAACACACGCGGGGCGCGAAAGTCGTGTTTTTATCGAAACGCCACCCGAGTCGAAAGTTGCGATCTTTCGGGCACCGTCTCGAATTTCGATACCGAACTCACCGAACGTCTGGTCCTGTGCGAAATCCAAATATAGGCCATTCACGTTTCGTCCGGAACGTCCTACGGGCGGGAAAGTCGTGTTTTTACCGAAATGCCTCCCGAGTCGAAAGTTGCGATCTTTCGGGCACCGTCTCGAATTTTGATACCGAACTCACCGAACGTCTGGTCCTATGTGAAATCCAAAAATAGACCACTCACGTTTCGTCCGGAATGTCCTACGGTTGAAAAATCCGTGTTTTTACCGAAACGCCACCCGAGTCGAAAGTTGCGATCTTTCGGGCACCGTCTCGAAATTCGATACCGAACTCACCGAACGTCTGGTCCTGTGTGAAATCCAAAAATAGACCAATCACGTTTCATCCGGAACACACGCGGGGCACGAAAGCCGTGTTTTTACCGAAACGCCACCCGAGTCGAAAGTTGCGATCTTTCGGGCACCGTCTCGAATTTCGATACCGAACTCACCGAACGTCTGGTCCTGTGTGAAATCCAAAAGTAAACCAATCACGTTTCGTCCGGAACACACGCGGGGCGCGAAAGTCGTGTTTTTATCGAAACGCCACCCGAGTCGAAAGTTGCGATCTTTCGGGCACCGTCTCGAATTTCGATTCCGAACTCACCGAACGTCTGGTCTTGTCTGAAATCCAAATATAGGCCATTCACGTTTCGTCCGGAACGTCCTACGGGCGGGAAAGTCGTGTTTTTACCGAAACGCCACCCGAGTCGAAAGTTGCGATCTTTCGGGCACCATCTCGAATTTTGATACCGAACTCACCGAACGTCTGGTCCTGTGTGAAATCCAAAAATAGACCATTCACGTTTCGTCCGGAATGTCGTACGGGCGGAAAATCCGTGTTTTTACCGAAACGCCACCCGAGTCGAAAGTTGCGATCTTTCGGGCACCGTCTCGAAATTCGATACCGAACTCACCGAACGTCTGGTCCTGTGTGAAATCCAAAAATAGACCATTCACGTTTCGTCCGGAACGTCCTACGGGCGGGAAAGTCTTATTTTTAGCGAAACGCCACCCGAGTCGAAAGTTGCGATCTTTCGGGCACCGTCTCGAATTTCGATACCGAACTCACCGAACGTCTGGTCCTGTGTGAAATCCAAAAATAGACCAATCACGTTTCGTCCGGAACACACACGGGGCGCGAAAGTCGTGTTTTTATCGAAACGCCACCCGAGTCGAAAGTTGCGATCTTTCGGGCACCGTCTCGAATTTCGATACCGAACTCACCGAACGTCTGGTCCTGTGTGAAATCCAAATATAGGCCATTCACGCTTCGTCCGGAACGTCCTACGGGCGGGAAAGTCGTGTTTTTACCGAAACGCCACCCGAGTCGAAAGTTGCGATCTTTCGGGCACCGTCTCGAATTTCGATACCCAACTCACCGAACGTCTGGTCCTGTGTGAAATCCAAAAATAGACCAATCACGTTTCGTCTGGAACACACGCGGGGCGCGAAAGTCGTGTTTTTATCGAAACGCCACCCGAGTTGAAAGTTGCGATCTTTCGGGCACCGTCTCGAATTTCGATACCGAACTCACCGAACGTCTGGTCCTGTGCGAAATCCAAAAATAGACCAATCACGTTTCGTCCGGAACACACGCGGGGCACGAAAGTCGTGTTTTTACCGAAACGCCACACGAGTCGAAAGTTGTGATCTTTCGGGCACCGTCTCGAATTTTGATACCGAACTCACCGAACGCCACCCGGGTCGAAAGTTGCGATCTTTCGGGCACCGTCTCGAAATTCGATACCGAACTCACCGACGCCACCCGGGTCGAAAGTTGCGATCTTTCGGGCACCGTCTCGCATTTCGACACCGAACTCACGGAACGTCTGGTCCTATGTGAAATCCAAAATTAGACCATTCACGTTCCGTCCGGAACATCCTACGGGCGGAAAAGTCGTGTTTTTACCGAAACGCCACCCGAGTCGAAAGTTGCGATCTATCGGGCACCGTCTCAAATTTCGATACCGAACTCATCGAACGTCTGGTCCTGTGTGAAATCCAAAAATAGACCAATCACATTTCGGCCGGAACACACGCGTGGCGCGAAAGTCGTATTTTTACCGAAACGCCACCCGAGTCGAAAGTTGCGATCTATCGGGCACCGTCTCAAATTTCGATACCGAACTTACCGAACGTCTGGTCCTGTGTGAAATCCAAAAATAAACCAATCACCTTTCGTCCGGAACACACGCGGGGCGCGAAAGTCGTGTTTTTATCGAAACGCCACCCGAGTCGAAAGCTGCGATCTTCCGGGCACTGTCTCGAATTTTGATACCGAACTCACCGAACGTCTGGTCCTGTGTGAAATCCAAATATAGGCCATTCACGTTTCGTCCAGAACGTCCTACGGGCGGGAAAGTCGTGTTTTTACCGAAACGCCACCCGAGTCGAAAGTTGCGATCTTTCGGGCACCGTCTCGAAATTTGATACCGAACTCACCGAACGTCTGGTCCTGTGTGAAATCCAAAAATAGACCATTCACGTTTCGTCCGGAATGTCCTACGGGCGGAAAATCCGTGTTTTTACCGAAACGCCAACCGAGTCGAAAGTTGCGATCTTTCGGGCACCGTCTCGAATTTCGATACCGAACTCACCGAACGTCTGGTCCTGTGTGAAATCCAAAAATAAACCAATCACGTTTCATCCGGAACACACGCGGGGCGCGAAAGTCGTGTTTTTACCGAAACGCCACCCGAGTCGAAAGTTGCGATCTTTCGGGCACCGTCTCGAATTTCGATACCGAACTCACCGAACGTCTGGTCCTGTGTGAAATCCAAAAATAGACCAATCACGTTTCGTCCGAACGTCTGGTCCTGTGTGAAATCCACAAATAGACCATTCACGTTTCGTCCGGAACGTCCTACGGGCGGAAAAGTCTTATTTTTACCGAAACGCCACCCGAGTCGAAAGTTGCGATCTTCCGGGCACCGTCTCGAATTTCGATACCGAACTCAGGGAACGTCTGGTCCTATGTGAAATCCACAAATAGACCATTCACGTTTCGTCCGGAACGTCCTATCGGCGGGAAAGTCTTATTTTTACCGAAACGCCACCCGAGTCGAAAGTTGCGATCTTTTGGGCACCGTCTCGAATTTCGATACCGAACTCACGGAACGTCTGGTCCTATGTGAAATCCAAAATTAGACCATTCACGTTCCGTCCGGAACGTCCTACGGGCGGAAAAGTCGTGTTTTTACCGAAACGCCACCCGAATCGAAAGTTGCGATCTTTCGGGCACCGTCTCGAATTTCGATACCGAACTCACCGAACGTCTGGTCCTGTGTGAAATCCAAAAATAGACCAATCACGTTTCGTCCGGAACACACTCGGGGCGCGAAAGTCGTGTTTTTACCGAAACGCCACCCGAGTCGAAAGTTGCGATCTTTCGGGCACCGTCTCGAATTTCGATACCGAACTCACCGAACGTCTGGTCCTGTGTGAAATCCAAAAATAGACCAATCACGTTTCGTCCGGAACACACGCGGGGCGCGAAAGTCGTGTTTTTATCGAAACGCCACCCGAGTCGAAAGTTGCGATCTTTCGGGCACCGTCTCGAATTTCGATACCGAACTCACCGAACGTCTGGTCCTGTGTGAAATCCAAATATAGGCCATTCACGTTTCGTCCGGAACGTCCTACGGGCGGGAAAGTCGTGTTTTTACCGAAACGCCACCCGAGTCGAAAGTTGCGATCTTTCGGGCACCGTCTCGAATTTCGATACCCAACTCACCGAACGTCTGGTCCTGTGTGAAATCCAAAAATAGACCAATCACGTTTCGTCCGGAACACACGCGGGGCGCGAAAGTCGTGTTTTTATCGAAACGCCACCCGAGTCGAAAGTTGCGATCTTTCGGGCACCGTCTCGAATTTCGATACCGAACTCACCGAACGTCTGGTCCTGTGTGAAATCCAAAAATAGACCAATCACGTTTCGTCCGGAACACACGCGGGGCACGAAAGTCGTGTTTTTATCGAAACGCCACCCGAGTCGAAAGTTGTGATCTTTCGGGCACTGTCTCGAATTTTGATTCCGAACTCACCGAACGTTTGGTCCTGTGTGAAATCCAAAAATAGACCATTAACGTTTCGTCCGGAATGTCGTACGGGCGAAAAATCCGTGTTTTTACCGAAACGCCACCCGAGTTGAAAGTTGCGATCTTTCGGGCACCGTCTCGAAATTCGATACCGAACTCACCGAACGTCTATCCTGTGTGAAATCCAAAAATAGACCATTCACGTTTCGTCCGGAACGTCCTACGGGCGGGAAAGTCTTATTTTTACCGAAACGCCACCCGAGTCGAAAGTTGCGATCTTTCGGGCACCGTCTCGAATTTCGATACCGAACTCACAGAACGTCTGGTCCTATGTGAAATCCAAAATTAGACCATTCACGTTCTGTCCGGAACGTCCTACGGGCGGAAAAGTCGTGTTTTTACCGAAACGCTACCCAAGTCGAAAGTTGCGATCTTTCGGGCACCGTCTCGAATTTCGATACCGAACTCACCGAACGTCTGGTCTTGTGTGAAATCCAAATATAGGCCATTCACGTTTCGTCCGGAACGTCCTACGGGCGGGAAAGTCTTATTTTTACCGAAACGCCACCCGAGTCGAAAGTTGCGATCTTCCGGGCACCGTCTCGAATTTCGATACCGAACTCAGGGAACGTCTGGTCCTATGTGAAATCCACAAATAGACCATTCACGTTTCGTCCGGAACGTCCTATGGGCGGGAAAGTCTTATTTTTACCGAAACGCCACCCGAGTCGAAAGTTGCGATCTTTTGGGCACCGTCTCGAATTTTGATACCGAACTCACGGAACGCCTGGTCCTATGTGAAATCCAAAATTAGACCCTTCACGTTCCGTCCGGAACGTCCTACGGGCGGAAAAGTCGTGTTTTTACCGAAACGCCACCCGAGTCGAAAGTTGCGATCTTTCGGGCACCGTCTCGAATTTCGATACCGAACTCACCGAACGTCTGGTCCTGTGTGAAATCCAAAAGTAGACCAATCACGTTTCGTCCGGAACACACTCGGGGCGCGAAAGTCGTGTTTTTACCGAAACGCCACCCGAGTCGAAAGTTGCGATCTTTCGGGCACCGTCTCGAATTTCGATACCGAACTCACCGAACGTCTGGTCCTGTGTGAAATCCAAAAATAGACCAATCACGTTTCGTCCGGAACACACGCGGGGCGCGAAAGTCGTGTTTTTATCGAAACGCCACCCGAGTCGAAAGTTGCGATCTTTCGGGCACCGTCTCGAATTTCGATACCGAACTCACCGAACGTCTGGTCCTGTGTGAAATCCAAATATAGGCCATTCACGTTTCGTCCGGAACGTCCTACGGGCGGGAAAGTCGTGTTTTTACCGAAACGCCACCCGAGTCGAAAGTTGCGATCTTTCGGGCACCGTCTCGAATTTCGATACCCAACTCACCGAACGTCTGGTCCTGTGTGAAATCCAAAAATAGACCAATCACGTTTCGTCCGGAACACACGCGGGGCGCGAAAGTCGTGTTTTTATCGAAACGCCACCCGAGTCGAAAGTTGCGATCTTTCGGGCACCGTCTCGAATTTCGATACCGAACTCACCGAACGTCTGGTCCTGTGTGAAATCCAAAAATAGACCAATCACGTTTCGTCCGGAACACACGCGGGGCACGAAAGTCGTGTTTTTATCGAAACGCCACCCGAGTCGAAAGTTGTGATCTTTCGGGCACTGTCTCGAATTTTGATTCCGAACTCACCGAACGTTTGGTCCTGTGTGAAATCCAAAAATAGACCATTAACGTTTCGTCCGGAATGTCGTACGGGCGAAAAATCCGTGTTTTTACCGAAACGCCACCCGAGTTGAAAGTTGCGATCTTTCGGGCACCGTCTCGAAATTCGATACCGAACTCACCGAACGTCTATCCTGTGTGAAATCCAAAAATAGACCATTCACGTTTCGTCCGGAACGTCCTACGGGCGGGAAAGTCTTATTTTTACCGAAACGCCACCCGAGTCGAAAGTTGCGATCTTTCGGGCACCGTCTCGAATTTCGATACCGAACTCACAGAACGTCTGGTCCTATGTGAAATCCAAAATTAGACCATTCACGTTCTGTCCGGAACGTCCTACGGGCGGAAAAGTCGTGTTTTTACCGAAACGCTACCCAAGTCGAAAGTTGCGATCTTTCGGGCACCGTCTCGAATTTCGATACCGAACTCACCGAACGTCTGGTCTTGTGTGAAATCCAAATATAGGCCATTCACGTTTCGTCCGGAACGTCCTACGGGCGGGAAAGTCTTATTTTTACCGAAACGCCACCCGAGTCGAAAGTTGCGATCTTCCGGGCACCGTCTCGAATTTCGATACCGAACTCAGGGAACGTCTGGTCCTATGTGAAATCCACAAATAGACCATTCACGTTTCGTCCGGAACGTCCTATGGGCGGGAAAGTCTTATTTTTACCGAAACGCCACCCGAGTCGAAAGTTGCGATCTTTTGGGCACCGTCTCGAATTTTGATACCGAACTCACGGAACGCCTGGTCCTATGTGAAATCCAAAATTAGACCCTTCACGTTCCGTCCGGAACGTCCTACGGGCGGAAAAGTCGTGTTTTTACCGAAACGCCACCCGAGTCGAAAGTTGCGATCTTTCGGGCACCGTCTCGAATTTCGATACCGAACTCACCGAACGTCTGGTCCTGTGTGAAATCCAAAAGTAGACCAATCACGTTTCGTCCGGAACACACTCGGGGCGCGAAAGTCGTGTTTTTACCGAAACGCCACCCGAGTCGAAAGTTGCGATCTTTCGGGCACCGTCTCGAATTTCGATACCGAACTCACCGAACGTCTGGTCCTGTGTGAAATCCAAAAATAGACCAATCACGTTTCGTCCGGAACACACGCGGGGCGCGAAAGTCGTGTTTTTATCGAAACGCCACCCGAGTCGAAAGTTGCGATCTTTCGGGCACCGTCTCGAATTTCGATACCGAACTCACCGAACGTCTGGTCCTGTGTGAAATCCAAATATAGGCCATTCACGTTTCGTCCGGAACGTCCTACGGGCGGGAAAGTCGTGTTTTTACCGAAACGCCACCCGAGTCGAAAGTTGCGATCTTTCGGGCACCGTCTCGAATTTCGATACCCAACTCACCGAACGTCTGGTCCTGTGTGAAATCCAAAAATAGACCAATCACGTTTCGTCCGGAACACACGCGGGGCGCGAAAGTCGTGTTTTTATCGAAACGCCACCCGAGTCGAAAGTTGCGATCTTTCGGGCACCGTCTCGAATTTCGATACCGAACTCACCGAACGTCTGGTCCTGTGTGAAATCCAAAAATAGACCAATCACGTTTCGTCCGGAACACACGCGGGGCACGAAAGTCGTGTTTTTATCGAAACGCCACCCGAGTCGAAAGTTGTGATCTTTCGGGCACTGTCTCGAATTTTGATTCCGAACTCACCGAACGTTTGGTCCTGTGTGAAATCCAAAAATAGACCATTAACGTTTCGTCCGGAATGTCGTACGGGCGAAAAATCCGTGTTTTTACCGAAACGCCACCCGAGTCGAAAGTTGCGATCTTTCGGGCACCGTCTCGAAATTCGATACCGAACTCACCGAACGTCTATCCGGTGTGAAATCCAAAAATAGACCATTCACGTTTCGTCCGGAACGTCCTACGGGCGGGAAAGTCTTATTTTTACCGAAACGCCACCCGAGTCGAAAGTTGCGATCTTTCGGGCACCGTCTCGAATTTCGATACCGAACTCACAGAACGTCTGGTCCTATGTGAAATCCAAAATTAGACCATTCACGTTCTGTCCGGAACGTCCTACGGGCGGAAAAGTCGTGTTTTTACCGAAACGCTACCCAAGTCGAAAGTTGCGATCTTTCGGGCACCGTCTCGAATTTCGATACCGAACTCACCGAACGTCTGGTCCTGTGTGAAATCCAAAATAGACCAATCACGTTTCGTCCGGAACACACTCGGGGCGCGAAAGTCGTGTTTTTATCGAAACGCCACCCGAGTCGAAAGTTGCGATCTTTCGGGCACCGTCTCGAATTTCGATACCGAACTCACCAAACGTCTGGTCCTGTGTGAAATCCAAATATAGGCCATTCACGTTTCGTCCGGAACGTCCTACGGGCGGGAAAGTCGTGCTTTTACCGAAACGCCACCCGAGTCGAAAGTTGCGATCTTTCGGGCACCGTCTCGAATTTCGATACCCAACTCACCGAACGTCTGGTCCTGTGTGAAATCCAAAAATAGACCAATCACGTTTCGTCCGGAACACACGCGGGGCGCGAAAGTCGTGTTTTTATCGAAACGCCACCCGAGTCGAAAGTTGCGATCTTTCGGGCACCGTCTCGAATTTCGATACCGAACTCACCGAACGTCTGGTCCTGTGTGAAATCCAAAAATAGACCAATCACGTTTCGTCCGGAACACACGCGGGGCACGAAAGTCGTGTTTTTACCGAAACGCCACCCGAGTCGAAAGTTGTGATCTTTCGGGCACCGTCTCGAATTTCGATACCGAACTCACCGAACGCCACCCGGGTCGAAAGTTGCGATCTTTCAGGCACCGTCTCGAAATTCGATACCGAACTCACCGAACGCCACCCGGGTCGAAAGTTGCGATCTTTCGGGCACCGTCTCGAATTTCGACACCGAACTCACGGAACGTCTGGTCCTATGTGAAATCCAAAATTAGACCATTCATGTTCCGTCCGGAACATCCTACGGGCGAAAAAGTCGTGTTTTTACCGAAACGCCACCCGAGTCGAAAGTTGCGATCTTTCGGGCACCGTCTCAAATTTCGATACCGAACTCACCGAACGCCTGGTCCTGTGTGAAATCCAAAAATAGACCAATCACGTTTCGGCCGGAACACACGCGTGGCGCGAAAGTCGTATTTTTACCGAAACGCCACCCGAGTCGAAAGTTGCGATCTTTCGGGGACCGTCTCGAATTTCAATACCGAACTCACCGAACGTCTGGTCCTGTGTGAAATCCAAAAATAAACCAATCACGTTTCGTCCGGAACACACGCGGGGCGCGAAAGTCGTGTTTTTATCGAAACGCCACCCGAGTCGAAAGTTGCGATCTTTCGGGCACTGTCTCGAATTTTGATTCCGAACTCACCGAACGTTTGGTCCTGTGTGAAATCCAAAAATAGACCATTAACGTTTCGTCCGGAATGTCGTACGGGCGAAAAATCCGTGTTTTTACCGGAACGCCACCCGAGTCGAAAGTTGCGATCTTTCGGGCACCGTCTCGAAATTCGATACCGAACTCACCGAACGTCTGGTCCTGTGTGAAATCCAAAAATAGACCATTCACGTTTCGTCCGGAACGTCCTACGGGCGGGAAAGTCTTATTTTTACCGAAACGCCACCCGAGTCGAAAGTTGCGATCTTTCGGGCACCGTCTCGAATTTCGATACCGAACTCACAGAACGTCTGGTCCTATGTGAAATCCAAAATTAGACCATTCACGTTCTGTCCGGAACGTCCTACGGGCGGAAAAGTCGTGTTTTTACCGAAACGCTACCCAAGTCGAAAGTTGCGATCTTTCGGGCACCGTCTCGAATTTCGATACCGAACTCACCGAACGTCTGGTCCTGTGTGAAATCCAAAATAGACCAATCACGTTTCGTCCGGAACACACGCGGGGCGCGAAAGTCGTGTTTTTACCGAAACGCCGCCCGAGTCGAAAGTTGCGATCTTTCGGGCACCATCTCGAATTTCGATACCGAACTCACCGAACGTCTGGTCTTGTGTGAAATCCAAAAATAGACCAATCACGTTTCGTTTGGAACACACGCGGGGCGCGAAAGTCGTGTTTTTATCGAAACGCCACCCGAGTCGAAAGTTGCGATCTTTCGGGCACCGTCTCGAATTTCGATACCGAACTCACCGAACGTCTGGTCCTGTGCGAAATCCAAATATAGGCCATTCACGTTTCGTCCGGAACGTCCTACGGGCGGGAAAGTCGTGTTTTTACCGAAATGCCTCCCGAGTCGAAAGTTGCGATCTTTCGGGCACCGTCTCGAATTTTGATACCGAACTCACCGAACGTCTGGTCCTATGTGAAATCCAAAAATAGACCACTCACGTTTCGTCCGGAATGTCCTACGGTTGAAAAATCCGTGTTTTTACCGAAACGCCACCCGAGTCGAAAATTGCGATCTTTCGGGCACCGTCTCGAAATTCGATACCGAACTCACCGAACGTCTGGTCCTGTGTGAAATCCAAAAATAGACCAATCACGTTTCATCCGGAACACACGCGGGGCACGAAAGCCGTGTTTTTACCGAAACGCCACCCGAGTCGAAAGTTGCGATCTTTCGGGCACCGTCTCGAATTTCGATACCGAACTCACCGAACGTCTGGTCCTGTGTGAAATCCAAAAGTAAACCAATCACGTTTCGTCCGGAACACACGCGGGGCGCGAAAGTCGTGTTTTTATCGAAACGCCACCCGAGTCGAAAGTTGCGATCTTTCGGGCACCGTCTCGAATTTCGATACCGAACTCACCAAACGTCTGGTCTTGTGTGAAATCCAAATATAGGCCATTCACGTTTC
Source organism: Arctostaphylos glauca (assembly GCA_019985065.2). Taxonomy (NCBI): domain Eukaryota; kingdom Viridiplantae; phylum Streptophyta; class Magnoliopsida; order Ericales; family Ericaceae; genus Arctostaphylos; species Arctostaphylos glauca. The sequence goes on from JAHSPW020000022.1 coordinate 1,440,789, forward strand.
GTCCGGAATGTCCTACGGGCGGGAAAGTCGTGTTTTTACCGAAACGCCACCCGAGTCGAAAGTTGCGATCTTTCGGGCACCGTCTCGAATTTTGATACCGAACTCACCGAACGTCTGGTCCTGTGTGAAATCCAAAAATAGACCATTCACGTTTCGTCCGGAATGTCGTACGGACGGAAAATCCGTGTTTTTACCGAAACGCCACCCGAGTCGAAAGTTGCGATCTTTCGGGCACCGTCTCGAAATTCGATACCGAACTCACCGAACGTCTGGTCCTGTGTGAAATCCAAAAATAGACCATTCACGTTTCGTCCGGAACGTCCTACGGGCGGGAAAGTCTTATTTTTAGCGAAACGCCACCCGAGTCGACAGTTGCGATCTTTCGGGCACCGTCTCGAATTTCGATACCGAACTCACAGAACGTCTGGTCCTATGTGAAATCCAAAATTAGACCATTCACGTTCTGTCCGGAACGTCCTACGGGCGGAAAAGTCGTGTTTTTACCTAAACGCTACCCAAGTCGAAAGTTGCGATCTTTCGGGCACCGTCTCGAATTTCGATACCGAACTCACCGAACGTCTGGTCCTGTGTGAAATCCAAAATAGACCAATCACGTTTCGTCCGGAACACACGCGGGGCGCGAAAGTCGTATTTTTACCGAAACGCCGCCCGAGTCGAAAGTTGCGATCTTTCGGGCACCATCTCGAATTTCGATACCGAACTCACCGAACGTCTGGTCCTGTGTGAAATCCAAAAATAGACCAATCACGTTTCGTCTGGAACACACGCGGGGCGCGAAAGTCGTGTTTTTATCGAAACGCCACCCGAGTCGAAAGTTGCGATCTTTCGGGCACCGTCTCGAATTTCGATACCGAACTCACCGAACGTCTGGTCCTGTGCGAAATCCAAATATAGGCCATTCACGTTTCGTCCGGAACGTCCTACGGGCGGGAAAGTCGTGTTTTTACCGAAATGCCACCCGAATCGAAAGTTGCGATCTTTCGGGCACCGTCTCGAATTTTGATACCGAACTCACCGAACGTCTGGTCCTATGTGAAATCCAAAAATAGACCACTCACGTTTCGTCCGGAATGTCCTACGGTTGAAAAATCCGTGTTTTTACCGAAACGCCACCCGAGTCGAAAGTTGCGATCTTTCGGGCACCGTCTCGAAATTCGATACCGAACTCACCGAACGTCTGGTCCTGTGTGAAATCCAAAAATAGAGCAATCACGTTTCATCCGGAACACACGCGGGGCACGAAAGCCGTGTTTTTACCGAAACGCCACCCGAGTCGAAAGTTGCGATCTTTCGGGCACCGTCTCGAATTTCGATACCGAACTCACCGAACGTCTGGTCCTGTGTGAAATCGAAAAGTAAACCAATCACGTTTCGTCCGGAACACACGCGGGGCGCGAAAGTCGTGTTTTTATCGAAACGCCACCCGAGTCGAAAGTTGCGATCTTTCGGGCACCGTCTCGAATTTCGATTCCGAACTCACCGAACGTCTGGTCTTGTGTGAAATCCAAATATAGGCCATTCACGTTTCGTCCGGAACGTCCTACGGGCGGGAAAGTCGTGTTTTTACCGAAACGCCACCCGAGTCGAAAGTTGCGATCTTTCGGGCACCGTCTCGAATTTTGATACCGAACTCACCGAACGTCTGGTCCTGTGTGAAATCCAAAAATAGACCATTCACGTTTCGTCCGGAATGTCGTACGGGCGGAAAATCCGTGTTTTTACCGAAACGCCACCCGAGTCGAAAGTTGCGATCTTTCGGGCACCGTCTCGAAATTCAATACCGAACTCACCGAACGTCTGGTCCTGTGTGAAATCCAAAAATAGACCATTCACGTTTCATCCGGAACGTCCTACGGGCGGGAAAGTCTTATTTTTAGCGAAACGCCACCCGAGTCGAAAGTTGCGATCTTTCGGGCACCGTCTCGAATTTCGATACCGAACTCACCGAACGTCTGGTCCTGTGTGAAATCCAAAAATAGACCAATCACGTTTCGTCCGGAACACACACGGGGCGCGAAAGTCGTGTTTTTATCGAAACGCCACCCGAGTCGAAAGTTGCGATCTTTCGGGCACCGTCTCGAATTTCGATACCGAACTCACCAAACGTCTGGTCCTGTGTGAAATCCAAATATAGGCCATTCACGCTTCGTCCGGAACGTCCTACGGGCGGGAAAGTCGTGTTTTTACCGAAACGCCACCCGAGTCGAAAGTTGCGATCTTTCGGGCACCGTCTCGAATTTCGATACCCAACTCACCGAACGTCTGGTCCTGTGTGAAATCCAAAAATAGACCAATCACGTTTCGTCTGGAACACACGCGGGGCGCGAAAGTCGTGTTTTTATCGAAACGCCACCCGAGTTGAAAGTTGCGATCTTTCGGGCACCGTCTCGAATTTCGATACCGAACTCACCGAACGTCTGGTCCTGTGCGAAATCCAAAAATAGACCAATCACGTTTCGTCCGGAACACACGCGGGGCACGAAAGTCGTGTTTTTACCGAAACGCCACACGAGTCGAAAGTTGTGATCTTTCGGGCACCGTCTCGAATTTTGATACCGAACTCACCGAACGCCACCCGGGTCGAAAGTTGCGATCTTTCGGGCACCGTCTCGAAATTCGATACCGAACTCACCGACGCCACCCGGGTCGAAAGTTGCGATCTTTCGGGCACCGTCTCGCATTTCGACACCGAACTCACGGAACGTCTGGTCCTATGTGAAATCCAAAATTAGACCATTCACGTTCCGTCCGGAACATCCTACGGGCGGAAAAGTCGTGTTTTTACCGAAACGCCACCCGAGTCGAAAGTTGCGATCTATCGGGCACCGTCTCAAATTTCGATACCGAACTCATCGAACGTCTGGTCCTGTGTGAAATCCAAAAATAGACCAATCACATTTCGGCCGGAACACACGCGTGGCGCGAAAGTCGTATTTTTACCGAAACGCCACCCGAGTCGAAAGTTGCGATCTTTCGGGCACCGTCTCGAATTTCGATACCGAACTTACCGAACGTCTGGTCCTGTGTGAAATCCAAAAATAAACCAATCACCTTTCGTCCGGAACACACGCGGGGCGCGAAAGTCGTGTTTTTATTGAAACGCCACCCGAGTCGAAAGCTGCGATCTTCCGGGCACTGTCTCGAATTTTGATACCGAACTCACTGAACGTCTGGTCCTGTGTGAAATCCAAATATAGGCCATTCACGTTTCGTCCAGAACGTCCTACGGGCGGGAAAGTCGTGTTTTTACCGAAACGCCACCCGAGTCGAAAGTTGCGATCTTTCGGGCACCGTCTCGAAATTTGATACCGAACTCACTGAACGTCTGGTCCTGTGTGAAATCCAAAAATAGACCATTCACGTTTCGTCCGGAATGTCCTACGGGCGGGAAAGTCGTGTTTTTACCGAAACGCCAACCGAGTCGAAAGTTGCGATCTTTCGGGCACCGTCTCGAAATTTGATACCGAACTCACCGAACGTCTGGTCCTGTGTGAAATCCAAAAATAGACCATTCACGTTTCGTCCGGAATGTCGTACGGGCGGAAAATCCGTGTTTTTACCGAAACGCCACCCGAGTCGAAAGTTGCGATCTTTCGGGCACCGTCTCGAAATTCAATACCGAACTCACCGAACGTCTGGTCCTGTGTGAAATCCAAAAATAAACCAATCACGTTTCATCCGGAACACACGCGGGGCGCGAAAGTCGTGTTTTTACCGAAACGCCACCCGAGTCGAAAGTTGCGATCTTTCGGGCACCGTCTCGAATTTCGATACCGAACTCACCGAACGTCTGGTCCTGTGTGAAATCCAAAAATAGACCAATCACGTTTCGTCCGAACGTCTGGTCCTGTGTGAAATCCACAAATAGACCATTCACGTTTCGTCCGGAACGTCCTACGGGCGGGAAAGTCTTATTTTTACCGAAACGCCACCCGAGTCGAAAGTTGCGATCTTCCGGGCACCGTCTCGAATTTCGATACCGAACTCAGGGAACGTCTGGTCCTATGTGAAATCCACAAATAGACCATTCACGTTTCGTCCGGAACGTCCTACCGGCGGGAAAGTCTTATTTTTACCGAAACGCCACCCGAGTCGAAAGTTGCGATCTTTTGGGCACCGTCTCGAATTTCGATACCGAACTCACGGAACGTCTGGTCCTATGTGAAATCCAAAATTAGACCATTCACGTTCCGTCCGGAACGTCCTACGGGCGGAAAAGTCGTGTTTTTACCGAAACGCCACCCGAATCGAAAGTTGAGATCTTTCGGGCACCGTCTCGAATTTCGATACCGAACTCACCGAACGTCTGGTCTTGTGTGAAATCCAAAAATAGACCAATCACGTTTCGTCCGGAACACACTCGGGGCGCGAAAGTCGTGTTTTTACCGAAACGCCACCCGAGTCGAAAGTTGCGATCTTTCGGGCACCGTCTCGAATTTTGATACCGAACTCACCGAACGTCTGGTCCTGTGTGAAATCCAAAAATAGACCAATCACGTTTCGTCCGGAGCACACGCGGGGCGCGAAAGTCGTGTTTTTATCGAAACGCCACCCGCGTCGAAAGTTGCGATCTTTCGGGCACCGTCTCGAATTTCGATACCGAACTCACCGAACGTCTGGTCCTGTGTGAAATCCAAATATAGGCCATTCACGTTTCGTCTGAAACGTCCTACGGGCGGGAAAGTCGTGTTTTTACCAAAACGCCACCCGAGTCGAAAGTTGCGATCTTTCGGGCACCGTCTCGAATTTCGATACCCAACTCACCGAACGTCTGGTCCTGCGTGAAATCCAAAAATAGACCAATCACGTTTCGTCCGGAACACACGCGGGGCGCGAAAGTCGTGTTTTTATCGAAACGCCACCCGAGTCGAAAGTTGCGATCTTTCGGGCACCGTCTCGAATTTCGATGCCGAACTCACCGAACGTCTGGTCCTGTGCGAAATCCAAAAATAGACCAATCACGTTTCGTCCGGAACACACGCGGGGCACGAAAGTCGTGTTTTTACCGAAACGCCACCCGAGTCGAAAGTTGTGATCTTTCGGGCACCGTCTCGAATTTCGATACCGAACTCACCGAACGCCACCCGGGTCGAAAGTTGCGATCTTTCGGGCACCGTCTCGAATTTCGACACCGAACTCACGGAACGTCTGGTCCTATGTGAAATCCAAAATTAGACCATTCACGTTCCGTCCGGAACATCCTACGGGCGGAAAAGTCGTGTTTTTACCGAAACGCCACCCGAGTCGAAAGTTGCGATCTATCGGGCACCGTCTCAAATTTCGATACCGAACTCACCGAACGTCTGGTCCTGTGTGAAATCCAAAAATAGACCAATCACGTTTCGGCCGGAACACACGCGTGGCGCGAAAGTCGTATTTTTACCGAAACGCCACCCGAGTCGAAAGTTGCGATCTTTCGGGCACCGTCTCGAATTTCGATACCGAACTCACCGAATGTCTGGTCCAGTGTGAAATCCAAAAATAAACCAATCACGTTTCGTCCGGAACACACGCGGGGCGCGAAAGTCGTGTTTTTATCGAAACGCCACCCGAGTCGAAAGTTGCGATCTTTCGGGCACTGTCTCGAATTTCGATACCGAACTCACCGAACGTCTGGTCCTGTGTGAAATCCAAAAATAGACCATTCGCGTTTCGTCTGGAATGTCGTACGGGCGAAAAATCTGTGTTTTTACCGAAACGCCACCCGAGTCGAAAGTTGCGATCTTTCGGGCACCGTCTCGAAATTCGATACCGAAACACCGAACGTCTGGTCCTGTGTGAAATCCAAAAATAGACCATTCACGTTTCGTCCGGAACGTCCTACGGGCGGGAAAGTCTTATTTTTACCGAAACGCCACCCGAGTCGAAAGTTGCGATCTTTCGGGCACCGTCTCGAATTTCGATACCGAACTCACAGAACGTCTGGTCCTATGTGAAATCCAAAATTAGACCATTCACGTTCTGTCCGGAACGTCCTACGGGCGGAAAAGTCGGGTTTTTACCGAAACGCTACCCGAGTCGAAAGTCGCGATCTTTCGGGCACCGTCTCGAATTTCGATACCGAACTCACCGAACGTCTGGTCCTGTGTGAAATCCAAAAATAGACCATTCACGTTTCGTCCGGAATGTCGTACGGGCGAAAAATCCGTGTTTTTACCGAAACGCCACCCGAGTCGAAAGTTGCGATCTTTCGGGCACCGTCTTGAAATTCGATACCGAACTCACCGAACGTCTGGTCCTGTGTGAAATCCAAAAATAGACCATTCACGTTTCGTCCGGAACGTCCTACGGGCGGGAAAGTCTTATTTTTAGCGAAACGCCACCCGAGTCGAAAGTTGCGATCTTTCGGGCACTGTCTCGAATTTCGATACCGAACTCACCGAACGTCTGGTCCTGTGTGAAATCCAAAAATAGACCATTCACGTTTCGTCTGGAATGTCGTACGGGCGAAAAATCCGTGTTTTTACCGAAACGCCACCCGAGTCGAAAGTTGCGATCTTTCGGGCACCGTCTCGAAATTCGATACCGAAACACCGAACGTCTGGTCCTGTGTGAAATCCAAAAATAGACCATTCACGTTTCGTCCGGAACGTCCTACGGGCGGGAAAGTCTTATTTTTACCGAAACGCCACCCGAGTCGAAAGTTGCGATCTTTCGGGCACCGTCTCGAATTTCGATACCGAACTCACAGAACGTCTGGTCCTATGTGAAATCCAAAATTAGACCATTCACGTTCTGTCCGGAACGTCCTACGGGCGGAAAAGTCGGGTTTTTACCGAAACGCTACCCGAGTCGAAAGTTGCGATCTTTCGGGCACCGTCTCGAATTTCGATACCGAACTCACCGAACGTCTGGTCCTGTGTGAAATCCAAAAATAGACCATTCACGTTTCGTCCGGAATGTCGTACGGGCGAAAAATCCGTGTTTTTACCGAAACGCCACCCGAGTCGAAAGTTGCGATCTTTCGGGCACCGTCTTGAAATTCGATACCGAACTCACCGAACGTCTGGTCCTGTGTGAAATCCAAAAATAGACCATTCACGTTTCGTCCGGAACGTCCTACGGGCGGGAAAGTCTTATTTTTAGCGAAACGCCACCCGAGTCGAAAGTTGCGATCTTTCGGGCACCGTCTCGAATTTCGATACCGAACTCACCGAACGTCTGGTCCTGTGTGAAATCCAAAAATAGACCAATCATGTTTCGTCCGGAACACACACGGGGCGCGAAAGTCGTGTTTTTATCGAAACGCCACCCGAGTCGAAAGTTGCGATCTTTCGGGCACCGTCTCGAATTTCGATACCGAACTCACCGAACGTCTGGTCCTGTGTGAAATCCAAATATAGGCCATTCACGTTTCGTCCGGAACGTCCTACGGGCGGGAAAGTCGTGTTTTTACCGAAACGCCACCCGAGTCGAAAGTTGCGATCTTTCGGGCACCGTCTCGAATTTCGATACCCAACTCACCGAACGTCTGGTCCTGCGTGAAATCCAAAAATAGACCAATCACGTTTCGGCCGGAACACACGCGTGGCGCGAAAGTCGTATTTTTACCGAAACGCCACCCGAGTCGAAAGTTGCGATCTTTCGGGCACCGTCTCGAATTTCGATACCGAACTCACCGAAGGTCTGGTCCTGTGTGAAATCCAAAAATAAACCAATCACGTTTCGTCCGGAACACACGCGGGGCGCGAAAGTCGTGTTTTTATCGAAACGCCACCCGAGTCGAAAGTTGCGATCTTTCGGGCACTGTCTCGAATTTCGATACCGAACTCACCGAACGTCTGGTCCTGTGTGAAATCCAAAAATAGACCATTCGCGTTTCGTCTGGAATGTCGTACGGGCGAAAAATCTGTGTTTTTACCGAAACGCCACCCGAGTCGAAAGTTGCGATCTTTCGGGCACCGTCTCGAAATTCGATACCGAAACACCGAACGTCTGGTCATGTGTGAAATCCAAAAATAGACCATTCACGTTTCGTCCGGAACGTCCTACGGGCGGGAAAGTCTTATTTTTACCGAAACGCCACCCGAGTCGAAAGTTGCGATCTTTCGGGCACCGTCTCGAATTTCGATACCGAACTCACAGAACGTCGGGTCCTATGTGAAATCCAAACTTAGACCATTCACGTTCTGTCCGGAACGTCCTACGGGCGGAAAAGTCGGGTTTTTACCGAAACGCTACCCGAGTCGAAAGTTGCGATCTTTCGGGCACCGTCTCGAATTTCGATACCGAACTCACCGAACGTCTGGTCCTGTGTGAAATCCAAAATAGACCAATCACGTTTCGTCCGGAACACACGCGGGGCGCGAAAGTCATGTTTTTACCGAAACGCCGCCCGAGTCGAAAGTTGCGATCTTTCGGGCACCGTCTCGAATTTCGATACCGAACTCACCGAACGTCTGGTCCTGTGTGAAATCCAAAAATAGACCAATCACGTTTCGGCCGGAACACACGCGTGGCGCGAAAGTCGTATTTTTACCGAAACGCAACCCGAGTCGAAAGTTGCGATCTTTCGGGGACCGTCTCGAATTTCGATACCGAACTCACCGAACGTCTGGTCCTGTGTGAAATCCAAAAATAAACCAATCACGTTTCGTCCGGAACACACGCGGGGCGCGAAAGTCGTGTTTTTATCGAAACGCCACCCGAGTCGTAAGTTGCGATCTTTCGGGCACTGTCTCGAATTTTGATACCGAACTCACCGAACGTCTGGTCCTATGTGAAATCCAAAAATAGACCATTCACGTTTCGTCCGGAATGTCGTACGGGCGAAAAATCCGTGTTTTTACCGAAACGCCACCCGAGTAGAAAGTTGCGATCTTTCGGGCACCATCTCGAAATTCGATACCGAACTCACCGAACGTCTGGTCCTGTGTGAAATCCAAAAATAGACCATTCACGTTTGGTCCGGAACGTCCTACGGGCGGGAAAGTCTTATTTTTACCGAAACGCCACCCGAGTCGAAAGTTGCGATCTTTCGGGCACCGTCTCGAATTTTGATACCGAACTCACCGAACGTCTGGTCCTGTGTGAAATCCAAAAATAGACCATTCACGTTTCGTCCGGAATGTCGTACGGGCGAAAAATCCGTGTTTTTACCGAAACGCCACCCGAGTCGAAAGTTGCGATCTTTCGGGCACCGTCTTGAAATTCGATACCGAACTCACCGAACGTCTGGTCCTGTGTGAAATCCAAAAATAGACCATTCACGTTTCGTCCGGAACGTCCTACGGGCGGGAAAGTCTTATTTTTAGCGAAACGCCACCCGAGTCGAAAGTTGCGATCTTTCGGGCACCGTCTCGAATTTCGATACCGAACTCACCGAACGTCTGGTCCTGTGTGAAATCCAAAAATAGACCAATCATGTTTCGTCCGGAACACACACGGGGCGCGAAAGTCGTGTTTTTATCGAAACGCCACCCGAGTCGAAAGTTGCGATCTTTCGGGCACCGTCTCGAATTTCGATACCGAACTCACCGAACGTCTGGTCCTGTGTGAAATCCAAATATAGGCCATTCACGTTTCGTCCGGAACGTCCTACGGGCGGGAAAGTCGTGTTTTTACCGAAACGCCACCCGAGTCGAAAGTTGCGATCTTTCGGGCACCGTCTCGAATTTCGATACCCAACTCACCGAACGTCTGGTCCTGCGTGAAATCCAAAAATAGACCAATCACGTTTCGTCCGGAACACACGCGGGGCGCGAAAGTCGTGTTTTTATCGAAACGCCACCCGAGTCGAAAGTTGCGATCTTTCGGGCACCGTCTCGAATTTCGATGCCGAACTCACCGAACGTCTGGTCCTGTGCGAAATCCAAAAATAGACCAATCACGTTTCGTCCGGAACACACGCGGGGCACGAAAGTCGTGTTTTTACCGAAACGCCACCCGAGTCGAAAGTTGTGATCTTTCGGGCACCGTCTCAAATTTCGATACCGAACTCACCGAACGCCACCCGGGTCGAAAGTTGCGATCTTTCGGGCACCGTCTCGAATTTCGACACTGAACTCACGGAACGTCTGGTCCTATGTGAAATCCAAAATTAGACCATTCACGTTCCGTCCGGAACATCCTACGGGCGGAAAAGTCGTGTTTTTACCGAAACGCCACCCGAGTCGAAAGTTGCGATCTATCGGGCACTGTCTAAAATTTCGATACCGAACTCACCGAACGTCTGGTCCTGTGTGAAATCCAAAAATAGACCAATCACGTTTCGGCCGGAACACACGCGTGGCGCGAAAGTCGTATTTTTACCGAAACGCCACCCGAGTCGAAAGTTGCGGTCTTTCGGGCACCGTCTCGAATTTCGATACCGAACTCACCGAACGTCTGGTCCTGTGTGAAATCCAAAAATAAACCAATCACGTTTCGTCCGGAACACACGCGGGGCGCGAAAGTCGTGTTTTTATCGAAACGCCACCCGAGTCGAAAGTTGCGATCTTTCGGGCACCGTCTCGAATTTCGATGCCGAACTCACCGAACGTCTGGTCCTGTGCGAAATCCAAAAATAGACCAATCACGTTTCGTCCGGAACACACGCGGGGCACGAAAGTCGTGTTTTTACCGAAACGCCACCCGAGTCGAAAGTTGTGATCTTTCGGGCACCGTCTCGAATTTCGACACCGAACACACGGAACGTCTGGTCCTATGTGAAATCCAAAATTAGACCATTCACGTTCCGTCCGGAACATCCTACGGGCGGAAAAGTCGTGTTTTTACCGAAACGCCACCCGAGTCGAAAGTTGCGATCTATCGGGCACCTTTTCAAATTTCGATACCGAACTCACCGAACGTCTGGTCCTGTGTGAAATCCAAAAATAGACCAATCACGTTTCGGCCGGAACACACGCGTGGCGCGAAAGTCGTATTTTTACCGAAACGCCACCCGAGTCGAAAGTTGCGATCTTTCGGGCACCGTCTCGAATTTCGATACCGAACTCACCGAACGTCTGGTCCTGTGTGAAATCCAAAAATAAACCAATCACGTTTCGTCCGGAACACACGCGGGGCGCGAAAGTCGTGTTTTTATCGAAACGCCACCCGAGTCGAAAGTTGCGATCTTTCGGGCACTGTCTCGAATTTCGATACCGAACTCACCGAACGTCTGGTCCTGTGTGAAATCCAAAAATAGACCATTCACGTTTCGTCTGGAATGTCGTACGGGCGAAAAATCCGTGTTTTTACCGAAACGCCACCCGAGTCGAAAGTTGCGATCTTTCGGGCACCGTCTTGAAATTCGATACCGAACTCACCGAACGTCTGGTCCTGTGTGAAATCCAAAAATAGACCATTCACGTTTCGTCCGGAACGTCCTACGGGCGGGAAAGTCTTATTTTTAGCGAAACGCCACCCGAGTCGAAAGTTGCGATCTTTCGGGCACCGTCTCGAATTTCGATACCGAACTCACCGAACGTCTGGTCTTGTGTGAAATCCAAAAATAGACCAATCATGTTTCGTCCGGAACACACACGGGGCGCGAAAGTCGTGTTTTTATCGAAACGCCACCCGAGTCGAAAGTTGCGATCTTTCGGGCACCGTCTCGAATTTCGATACCGAACTCACCGAACGTCTGGTCCTGTGTGAAATCCAAATATAGGCCATTCACGTTTCGTCCGGAACGTCCTACGGGCGGGAAAGTCGTGTTTTTACCGAAACGCCACCCGAGTCGAAAGTTGCGATCTTTCGGGCACCGTCTCGAATTTCGATACCCAACTCACCGAACGTCTGGTCCTGCGTGAAATCCAAAAATAGACCAATCACGTTTCGTCCGGAACACACGCGGGGCGCGAAAGTCGTGTTTTTATCGAAACGCCACCCGAGTCGAAAGTTGCGATCTTTCGGGCACCGTCTCGAATTTCGATGCCGAACTCACCGAACGTCTGGTCCTGTGCGAAATCCAAAAATAGACCAATCACGTTTCGTCCGGAACACACGCGGGGCACGAAAGTCGTGTTTTTACCGAGACGCCACCCGAGTCGAAAGTTGTGATCTTTCGGGCACCGTCTCGAATTTCGATACCGAACTCACCGAACGCCACCCGGGTCGAAAGTTGCGATCTTTCGGGCACCGTCTCGAATTTCGACACCGAACTCACGGAACGTCTGGTCCTATGTGAAATCCAAAATTAGACCATTCACGTTCCGTCCGGAACATCCTACGGGCGGAAAAGTCGTGTTTTTACCGAAACGCCACCCGAGTCGAAAGTTGCGATCTATCGGGCACCGTCTCAAATTTCGATACCGAACTCACCGAACGTCTGGTCCTGTGTGAAATCCAAAAATAGACCAATCACATTTCGGCCGGAACACACGCGTGGCGCGAAAGTCGTATTTTTACCGAAACGCCACCCGAGTCGAAAGTTGCGATCTTTCGGGCACCGTCTCGAATTTCGATACCGAACTCACCGAATGTCTGGTCCAGTGTGAAATCCAAAAATAAACCAATCACGTTTCGTCCGGAACACACGCGGGGCGCGAAAGTCGTGTTTTTATCGAAACGCCACCCGAGTCGAAAGTTGCGATCTTTCGGGCACTGTCTCGAATTTCGATACCGAACTCACCGAACGTCTGGTCCTGTGTGAAATCCAAAAATAGACCATTCGCGTTTCGTCTGGAATGTCGTACGGGCGAAAAATCTGTGTTTTTACCGAAACGCCACCCGAGTCGAAAGTTGCGATCTTTCGGGCACCGTCTCGAAATTCGATACCGAAACACCGAACGTCTGGTCCTGTGTGAAATCCAAAAATAGACCATTCACGTTTCGTCCGGAACGTCCTACGGGCGGGAAAGTCTTATTTTTACCGAAACGCCACCCGAGTCGAAAGTTGCGATCTTTCGGGCACCGTCTCGAATTTCGATACCGAACTCACAGAACGTCTGGTCCTATGTGAAATCCAAACTTAGACCATTCACGTTCTGTCCGGAACGTCCTACGGGCGGAAAAGTCGGGTTTTTACCGAAACGCTACCCGAGTCGAAAGTTGCGATCTTTCGGGCACCGTCTCGAATTTCGATACAGAACTCACCGAACGTCTGGTCCTGTGTGAAATCCAAAATAGACCAATCACGTTTCGTCCGGAACACACGCGGGGCGCGAAAGTCATGTTTTTACCGAAACGCCGCCCGAGTCGAAAGTTGCGATCTTTCGGGCACCGTCTCGAATTTCGATACCGAACTCACCGAACGTCTGGTCCTGTGTGAAATCCAAAAATAGACCAATCACGTTTCGGCCGGAACACACGCGTGGCGCGAAAGTCGTATTTTTACCGAAACGCCACCCGAGTCGAAAGTTGCGATCTTTCGGGGACCGTCTCGAATTTCGATACCGAACGTCTGGTCCTGTGTGAAATCCAAAAATAAACCAATCACGTTTCGTCCGGAACACACGCGGGGCGCGAAAGTCGTGTTTTTATCGAAACGCCACCCGAGTCGTAAGTTGCGATCTTTCGGGCACTGTCTCGAATTTTGATACCGAACTCACCGAACGTCTGGTCCTATGTGAAATCCAAAAATAGACCATTCACGTTTCGTCCGGAATGTCGTACGGGCGAAAAATCCGTGTTTTTACCGAAACGCCACCCGAGTAGAAAGTTGCGATCTTTCGGGCACCATCTCGAAATTCGATACCGAACTCACCGAACGTCTGGTCCTGTGTGAAATCCAAAAATAGACCATTCACGTTTGGTCCGGAACGTCCTACGGGCGGGAAAGTCTTATTTTTACCGAAACGCCACCCGAGTCGAAAGTTGCGATCTTTCGGGCACCGTCTCGAATTTCGATACCGAACTCACCGAACGTCTGGTCCTGTGTGAAATCCAAAAATAGACCAATCATGTTTCGTCCGGAACACACACGGGGCGCGAAAGTCGTGTTTTTATCGAAACGCCACCCGAGTCGAAAGTTGCGATCTTTCGGGCACCGTCTCGAATTTCGATACCGAACTCACCGAACGTCTGGTCCTGTGTGAAATCCAAATATAGGCCATTCACGTTTCGTCCGGAACGTCCTACGGGCGGGAAAGTCGTGTTTTTACCGAAACGCCACCCGAGTCGAAAGTTGCGATCTTTCGGGCACCGTCTCGAATTTCGATACCCAACTCACCGAACGTCTGGTCCTGCGTGAAATCCAAAAATAGACCAATCACGTTTCGTCCGGAACACACGCGGGGCGCGAAAGTCGTGTTTTTATCGAAACGCCACCCGAGTCGAAAGTTGCGATCTTTCGGGCACCGTCTCGAATTTCGATGCCGAACTCATCGAACGTCTGGTCCTGTGCGAAATCCAAAAATAGACCAATCACGTTTCGGCCGGAACACACGCGTGGCGCGAAAGTCGTATTTTTACCGAAACGCCACCCGAGTCGAAAGTTGCGATCTTTCGGGGACCGTCTCGAATTTCGATACCGAACGTCTGGTCCTGTGTGAAATCCAAAAATAAACCAATCACGTTTCGTCCGGAACACACGCGGGGCGCGAAAGTCGTGTTTTTATCGAAACGCCACCCGAGTCGTAAGTTGCGATCTTTCGGGCACTGTCTCGAATTTTGATACCGAACTCACCGAACGTCTGGTCCTATGTGAAATCCAAAAATAGACCATTCACGTTTCGTCCGGAATGTCGTACGGGCGAAAAATCCGTGTTTTTACCGAAACGCCACCCGAGTAGAAAGTTGCGATCTTTCGGGCACCATCTCGAAATTCGATACCGAACTCACCGAACGTCTGGTCCTGTGTGAAATCCAAAAATAGACCATTCACGTTTGGTCCGGAACGTCCTACGGGCGGGAAAGTCTTATTTTTACCGAAACGCCACCCGAGTCGAAAGTTGCGATCTTTCGGGCACCGTCTCGAATTTTGATACCGAACTCACCGAACGTCTGGTCCTGTGTGAAATCCAAAAATAGACCATTCACGTTTCGTCCGGAATGTCGTACGGGCGAAAAATCCGTGTTTTTACCGAAACGCCACCCGAGTCGAAAGTTGCGATCTTTCGGGCACCGTCTTGAAATTCGATACCGAACTCACCGAACGTCTGGTCCTGTGTGAAATCCAAAAATAGACCATTCACGTTTCGTCCGGAACGTCCTACGGGCGGGAAAGTCTTATTTTTAGCGAAACGCCACCCGAGTCGAAAGTTGCGATCTTTCGGGCACCGTCTCGAATTTCGATACCGAACTCACCGAACGTCTGGTCCTGTGTGAAATCCAAAAATAGACCAATCATGTTTCGTCCGGAACACACACGGGGCGCGAAAG
The DNA here is from genome assembly GCA_019985065.2 of Arctostaphylos glauca. Taxonomy (NCBI): domain Eukaryota; kingdom Viridiplantae; phylum Streptophyta; class Magnoliopsida; order Ericales; family Ericaceae; genus Arctostaphylos; species Arctostaphylos glauca. The sequence goes on from JAHSPW020000022.1 coordinate 1,456,056, forward strand.
TCGTGTTTTTATCGAAACGCCACCCGAGTCGAAAGTTACGATCTTTCGGGCACCGTCTCGAATTTCGATACCGAACTCACCGAACGTCTGGTCCTGTGTGAAATCCAAATATAGGCCATTCACGTTTCGTCCGGAACGTCCTACGGGCGGGAAAGTCGTGTTTTTACCGAAACGCCACCCGAGTCGAAAGTTGCGATCTTTCGGGCACCGTCTCGAATTTCGATACCCAACTCACCGAACGTCTGGTCCTGCGTGAAATCCAAAAATAGACCAATCACGTTTCGTCCGGAACACACGCGGGGCGCGAAAGTCGTGTTTTTATCGAAACGCCACCCGAGTCGAAAGTTGCGATCTTTCGGGCACCGTCTCGAATTTCGATGCCGAACTCACCGAACGTCTGGTCCTGTGCGAAATCCAAAAATAGACCAATCACGTTTCGTCCGGAACACACGCGGGGCACGAAAGTCGTGTTTTTACCGAAACGCCACCCGAGTCGAAAGTTGTGATCTTTCGGGCACCGTCTCAAATTTCGATACCGAACTCACCGAACGCCACCCGGGTCGAAAGTTGCGATCTTTCGGGCACCGTCTCGAATTTCGACACCGAACTCAAGGAACGTCTGGTCCTATGTGAAATCCAAAATTAGACCATTCACGTTCCGTCCGGAACATCCTACGGGCGGAAAAGTCGTGTTTTTACCGAAACGCCACCCGAGTCGAAAGTTGCGATCTATCGGGCACCGTCTCAAATTTCGATACCGAACTCACCGAACGTCTGGTCCTGTGTGAAATCCAAAAATAGACCAATCACGTTTCGGCCGGAACACACGCGTGGCGCGAAAGTCGTATTTTTACCGAAACGCCACCCGAGTCGAAAGTTGCGATCTTTCGGGCACCGTCTCGAATTTCGATACCGAACTCACCGAACGTCTGGTCCTGTGTGAAATCCAAAAATAAACCAATCACGTTTCGTCCGGAACACACGCGGGGCGCGAAAGTCGTGTTTTTATCGAAACGCCACCCGAGTCGAAAGTTGCGATCTTTCGGGCACCGTCTCGAATTTCGATGCCGAACTCACCGAACGTCTGGTCCTGTGCGAAATCCAAAAATAGACAAATCACGTTTCGTCCGGAACACACGCGGGGCACGAAAGTCGTGTTTTTACCGAAACGCCACCCGAGTCGAAAGTTGTGATCTTTCGGGCACCGTCTCGAATTTCGACACCGAACTCACGGAACGTCTGGTCCTATGTGAAATCCAAAATTAGACCATTCACGTTCCGTCCGGAACATCCTACGGGCGGAAAAGTCGTGTTTTTACCGAAACGCCACCCGAGTCGAAAGTTGCGATCTATCGGGCACCTTTTCAAATTTCGATACCGAACTCACCGAACGTCTGGTCCTGTGTGAAATCCAAAAATAGACCAATCACGTTTCGGCCGGAACACACGCGTGGCGCGAAAGTCGTATTTTTACCGAAACGCCACCCGAGTCGAAAGTTGCGATCTTTCGGGCACCGTCTCGAATTTCGATACCGAACTCACCGAACGTCTGGTCCTGTGTGAAATCCAAAAATAAACCAATCACGTTTCGTCCGGAACACACGCGGGGCGCGAAAGTCGTGTTTTTATCGAAACGCCACCCGAGTCGAAAGTTGCGATCTTTCGGGCACTGTCTCGAATTTCGATACCGAACCCACCGAACGTCTGGTCCTGTGTGAAATCCAAAAATAGACCATTCACGTTTCGTCTGGAATGTCGTACGGGCGAAAAATCCGTGTTTTTACCGAAACGCCACCCGAGTCGAAAGTTGCGATCTTTCGGGCACCGTCTTGAAATTCGATACCGAACTCACCGAACGTCTGGTCCTGTGTGAAATCCAAAAATAGACCATTCACGTTTCGTCCGGAACGTCCTACGGGCGGGAAAGTCTTATTTTTAGCGAAACGCCACCCGAGTCGAAAGTTGCGATCTTTCGGGCACCGTCTCGAATTTCGATGCCGAACTCACCGAACGTCTGGTCCTGTGCGAAATCCAAAAATAGACCAATCACGTTTCGTCCGGAACACACGCGGGGCACGAAAGTCGTGTTTTTACCGAAACGCCACCCGAGTCGAAAGTTGTGATCTTTCGGGCACCGTCTCAAATTTCGATACCGAACTCACCGAACGCCACCCGGGTCGAAAGTTGCGATCTTTCGGGCACCGTCTCGAATTTCGACACCGAACTCACGGAACGTCTGGTCCTATGTGAAATCCAAAATTAGACCATTCACGTTCCGTCCGGAACATCCTACGGGCGGAAAAGTCGTGTTTTTACCGAAACGCCACCCGAGTCGAAAGTTGCGATCTATCGGGCACCGTCTCAAATTTCGATACCGAACTCACCGAACGTCTGGTCCTGTGTGAAATCCAAAAATAGACCAATCACGTTTCGGCCGGAACACACGCGTGGCGCGAAAGTCGTATTTTTACCGAAACGCCACCCGAGTCGAAAGTTGCGATCTTTCGGGCACCGTCTCGAATTTCGATACCGAACTCACCGAACGTCTGGTCCTGTGTGAAATCCAAAAATAAACCAATCACGTTTCGTCCGGAACACACGCGGGGCGCGAAAGTCGTGTTTTTATCGAAACGCCACCCGAGTCGAAAGTTGCGATCTTTCGGGCACCGTCTCGAATTTCGATGCCGAACTCACCGAACGTCTGGTCCTGTGCGAAATCCAAAAATAGACCAATCACGTTTCGTCCGGAACACACGCGGGGCACGAAAGTCGTGTTTTTACCGAAACGCCACCCGAGTCGAAAGTTGTGATCTTTCGGGCACCGTCTCGAATTTCGACACCGAACTCACGGAACGTCTGGTCCTATGTGAAATCCAAAATTAGACCATTCACGTTCCGTCCGGAACATCCTACGGGCGGAAAAGTCGTGTTTTTACCGAAACGCCACCCGAGTCGAAAGTTGCGATCTATCGGGCACCTTTTCAAATTTCGATACCGAACTCACCGAACGTCTGGTCCTGTGTGAAATCCAAAAATAGACCAATCACGTTTCGGCCGGAACACACGCGTGGCGCGAAAGTCGTATTTTTACCGAAACGCCACCCGAGTCGAAAGTTGCGATCTTTCGGGCACCGTCTCGAATTTCGATACCGAACTCACCGAACGTCTGGTCCTGTGTGAAATCCAAAAATAAACCAATCACGTTTCGTCCGGAACACACGCGGGGCGCGAAAGTCGTGTTTTTATCGAAACGCCACCCGAGTCGAAAGTTGCGATCTTTCGGGCACTGTCTCGAATTTCGATACCGAACCCACCGAACGTCTGGTCCTGTGTGAAATCCAAAAATAGACCATTCACGTTTCGTCTGGAATGTCGTACGGGCGAAAAATCCGTGTTTTTACCGAAACGCCACCCGAGTCGAAAGTTGCGATCTTTCGGGCACCGTCTTGAAATTCGATACCGAACTCACCGAACGTCTGGTCCTGTGTGAAATCCAAAAATAGACCATTCACGTTTCGTCCGGAACGTCCTACGGGCGGGAAAGTCTTATTTTTAGCGAAACGCCACCCGAGTCGAAAGTTGCGATCTTTCGGGCACCGTCTCGAATTTCGATACCGAACTCACCGAACGTCTGGTCTTGTGTGAAATCCAAAAATAGACCAATCATGTTTCGTCCGGAACACACACGGGGCGCGAAAGTCGTGTTTTTATCGAAACGCCACCCGAGTCGAAAGTTGCGATCTTTCGGGCACCGTCTCGAATTTCGATACCGAACTCACCGAACGTCTGGTCCTGTGTGAAATCCAAATATAGGCCATTCACGTTTCGTCCGGAACGTCCTACGGGCGGGAAAGTCGTGTTTTTACCGAAACGCCACCCGAGTCGAAAGTTGCGATCTTTCGGGCACCGTCTCGAATTTCGATACCCAACTCACCGAACGTCTGGTCCTGCGTGAAATCCAAAAATAGACCAATCACGTTTCGTCCGGAACAAACGCGGGGCGCGAAAGTCGTGTTTTTATTGAAACGCCACCCGAGTCGAAAGTTGCGATCTTTCGGGCACCGTCTCGAATTTCGATGCCGAACTCACCGAACGTCTGGTCCTGTGCGAAATCCAAAAATAGACCAATCACGTTTCGTCCGGAACACACGCGGGGCACGAAAGTCGTGTTTTTACCGAAACGCCACCCGAGTCGAAAGTTGTGATCTTTCGGGCACCGTCTCGAATTTCGATACCGAACTCACCGAACGCCACCCGGGTCGAAAGTTGCGATCTTTCGGGCACCGTCTCGAATTTCGACACCGAACTCACGGAACGTCTGGTCCTATGTGAAATCCAAAATTAGACCATTCACGTTCCGTCCGGAACATCCTACGGGCGGAAAAGTCGTGTTTTTACCGAAACGCCACCCGAGTCGAAAGTTGCGATCTATCGGGCACCGTCTCAAATTTCGATACCGAACTCACCGAACGTCTGGTCCTGTGTGAAATCCAAAAATAGACCAATCACGTTTCGGCCGGAACACACGCGTGGCGCGAAAGTCGTATTTTTACCGAAACGCCACCCGAGTCGAAAGTTGCGATCTTTCGGGCACCGTCTCGAATTTCGATACCGAACTCACCGAACGTCTGGTCCTGTGTGAAATCCAAAAATAAACCAATCACGTTTCGTCCGGAACACACGCGGGGCGCGAAAGTCGTGTTTTTATCGAAACGCCACCCGAGTCGAAAGTTGCGATCTTTCGGGCACCGTCTCGAATTTCGATGCCGAACTCACCGAACGTCTGGTCCTGTGCGAAATCCAAAAATAGACCAATCACGTTTCGTCCGGAACACACGCGGGGCACGAAAGTCGTGTTTTTACCGAAACGCCACCCGAGTCGAAAGTTGTGATCTTTCGGGCACCGTCTCGAATTTCGACACCGAACTCACGGAACGTCTGGTCCTATGTGAAATCCAAAATTAGACCATTCACGTTCCGTCCGGAACATCCTACGGGCGGAAAAGTCGTGTTTTTACCGAAACGCCACCCGAGTCGAAAGTTGCGATCTATCGGGCACCTTTTCAAATTTCGATACCGAACTCACCGAACGTCTGGTCCTGTGTGAAATCCAAAAATAGACCAATCACGTTTCGGCCGGAACACACGCGTGGCGCGAAAGTCGTATTTTTACCGAAACGCCACCCGAGTCGAAAGTTGCGATCTTTCGGGCACCGTCTCGAATTTCGATACCGAACTCACCGAACGTCTGGTCCTGTGTGAAATCCAAAAATAAACCAATCACGTTTCGTCCGGAACACACGCGGGGCGCGAAAGTCGTGTTTTTATCGAAACGCCACCCGAGTCGAAAGTTGCGATCTTTCGGGCACTGTCTCGAATTTCGATACCGAACTCACCGAACGTCTGGTCCTGTGTGAAATCCAAAAATAGACCATTCACGTTTCGTCTGGAATGTCGTACGGGCGAAAAATCCGTGTTTTTACCGAAACGCCACCCGAGTCGAAAGTTGCGATCTTTCGGGCACCGTCTCGAAATTCGATACCGAAACACCGAACGTCTGGTCCTGTGTGAAATCCAAAAATAGACCATTCACGTTTCGTCCGGAACGTCCTACGGGCGGGAAAGTCTTATTTTTACCGAAACGCCACCCGAGTCGAAAGTTGCGATCTTTCGGGCACCGTCTCGAATTTCGATACCGAACTCACAGAACGTCTGGTCCTATGTGAAATCCAAAATTAGACCATTCACGTTCTGTCCGGAACGTCCTACGGGCGGAAAAGTCGGGTTTTTACCGAAACGCTACCCGAGTCGAAAGTTGCGATCTTTTGGGCACCGTCTCGAATTTCGATACCGAACTCACCGAACGTCTGGTCCTGTGTGAAATCCAAAAATAGACCATTCACGTTTCGTCCGGAATGTCGTACGGGCGAAAAATCCGTGTTTTTACCGAAACGCCACCCGAGTCGAAAGTTGCGATCTTTCGGGCACCGTCTTGAAATTCGATACCGAACTCACCGAACGTCTGGTCCTGTGTGAAATCCAAAAATAGACCATTCACGTTTCGTCCGGAACGTCCTACGGGCGGGAAAGTCTTATTTTTAGCGAAACGCCACCCGAGTCGAAAGTTGCGATCTTTCGGGCACTGTCTCGAATTTCGATACCGAACTCACCGAACGTCTGGTCCTGTGTGAAATCCAAAAATAGACCATTCACGTTTCGTCTGGAATGTCGTACGGGCGAAAAATCCGTGTTTTTACCGAAACGCCACCCGAGTCGAAAGTTGCGATCTTTCGGGCACCGTCTCGAAATTCGATACCGAAACACCGAACGTCTGGTCCTGTGTGAAATCCAAAAATAGACCATTCACGTTTCGTCCGGAACGTCCTACGGGCGGGAAAGTCTTATTTTTACCGAAACGCCACCCGAGTCGAAAGTTGCGATCTTTCGGGCACCGTCTCGAATTTCGATACCGAACTCACAGAACGTCTGGTCCTATGTGAAATCCAAAATTAGACCATTCACGTTCTGTCCGGAACGTCCTACGGGCGGAAAAGTCGGGTTTTTACCGAAACGCTACCCGAGTCGAAAGTTGCGATCTTTTGGGCACCGTCTCGAATTTCGATACCGAACTCACCGAACGTCTGGTCCTGTGTGAAATCCAAAAATAGACCATTCACGTTTCGTCCGGAATGTCGTACGGGCGAAAAATCCGTGTTTTTACCGAAACGCCACCCGAGTCGAAAGTTGCGATCTTTCGGGCACCGTCTTGAAATTCGATACCGAACTCACCGAACGTCTGGTCCTGTGTGAAATCCAAAAATAGACCATTCACGTTTCGTCCGGAACGTCCTACGGGCGGGAAAGTCTTATTTTTAGCGAAACGCCACCCGAGTCGAAAGTTGCGATCTTTCGGGCACTGTCTCGAATTTCGATACCGAACTCACCGAACGTCTGGTCCTGTGTGAAATCCAAAAATAGACCATTCACGTTTCGTCTGGAATGTCGTACGGGCGAAAAATCCGTGTTTTTACCGAAACGCCACCCGAGTCGAAAGTTGCGATCTTTCGGGCACCGTCTCGAAATTCGATACCGAAACACCGAACGTCTGGTCCTGTGTGAAATCCAAAAATAGACCATTCACGTTTCGGCCGGAACACACGCGTGGCGCGAAAGTCGTATTTTTACCGAAACGCCACCCGAGTCGAAAGTTGCGATCTTTCGGGCACCGTCTCGAATTTCGATACCGAACTCACAGAACGTCTGGTCCTATGTGAAATCCAAAATTAGACCATTCACGTTCTGTCTGGAACGTCCTACGGGCGGAAAAGTCGGGTTTTTACCGAAACGCTACCCGAGTCGAAAGTTGCGATCTTTCGGGCACCGTCTCGAATTTCGATACCGAACTCACCGAACGTCTGGTCCTGTGTGAAATCCAAAAATAGACCATTCACGTTTCGTCCGGAATGTCGTACGGGCGAAAAATCCGTGTTTTTACCGAAACGCCACCCGAGTCGAAAGTTGCGATCTTTCGGGCACCGTCTTGAAATTCGATACCGAACTCACCGAACGTCTGGTCCTGTGTGAAATCCAAAAATAGACCATTCACGTTTCGTCCGGAACGTCCTACGGGCGGGAAAGTCTTATTTTTAGCGAAACGCCACCCGAGTCGAAAGTTGCGATCTTTCGGGCACCGTCTCGAATTTCGATACCGAACTCACCGAACGTCTGGTCCTGTGTGAAATCCAAAAATAGACCAATCATGTTTCGTCCGGAACACACACGGGGCGCGAAAGTCGTGTTTTTATCGAAACGCCACCCGAGTCGAAAGTTGCGATCTTTCGGGCACCGTCTCGAATTTCGATACCGAACTCACCGAACGTCTGGTCCTGTGTGAAATCCAAATATAGGCCATTCACGTTTCGTCCGGAACGTCCTACGGGCGGGAAAGTCGTGTTTTTACCGAAACGCCACCCGAGTCGAAAGTTGCGATCTTTCGGGCACCGTCTCGAATTTCGATACCCAACTCACCGAACGTCTGGTCCTGCGTGAAATCCAAAAATAGACCCATCACGTTTCGTCCGGAACACACGCGGGGCGCGAAAGTCGTGTTTTTATCGAAACGCCACCCGAGTCGAAAGTTGCGATCTTTCGGGCACCGTCTCGAATTTCGATACCGAACTCACCGAACGTCTGGTCCTGTGCGAAATCCAAAAATAGACCAATCACGTTTCGTCCGGAACACACGCGGGGCACGAAAGTCGTGTTTTTACCGAAACGCCACCCGAGTCGAAAGTATTGATCTTTCGGGCACCGTCTCGAATTTCGATACCGAACTCACCGAACGCCACCCGGGTCGAAAGTTGCGATCTTTCGGGCACCGTCTCGAATTTCGACACCGAACTCACGGAACCTCTGGTCCTATGTGAAATCCAAAATTAGACCATTCACGTTCCGTCCGGAACATCCTACGGGCGGAAAAGTCGTGTTTTTACCGAAACGCCACCCGAGTCGAAAGTTGCGATCTATCGGGCACCGTCTCAAATTTCGATACCGAACTCACCGAACGTCTGGTCCTGTGTGAAATCCAAAAATAGACCAATCACGTTTCGGCCGGAACACACACGTGGCGCGAAAGTCGTATTTTTACCGAAACGCCACCCGAGTCGAAAGTTGCGATCTTTCGGGCACCGTCTCGAATTTCGATACCGAACTCACCGAACGTCTGGTCCTGTGTGAAATCCAAAAATAAACCAATCACGTTTCGTCCGGAACACACGCGGGGCGCGAAAGTCGTGTTTTTATCGAAACGCCACCCGAGTCGAAAGTTGCGATCTTTCGGGCACTGTCTCGAATTTCGATACCGAACTCACCGAACGTCTGGTCCTGTGTGAAATCCAAAAATAGACCATTCGCGTTTCGTCTGGAATGTCGTACGGGCGAAAAATCCGTGTTTTTACCGAAACGCCACCCGAGTCGAAAGTTGCGATCTTTCGGGCACCGTCTCGAAATTCGATACCGAAACACCGAACGTCTGGTCCTGTGTGAAATCCAAAAATAGACCATTCACGTTTCGTCCGGAACGTCCTACGGGCGGGAAAGTCTTATTTTTACCGAAACGCCACCCGAGTCGAAAGTTGCGATCTTTCGGGCACCGTCTCGAATTTCGATACCGAACTCACAGAACGTCTGGTCCTATCTGAAATCCAAAATTAGACCATTCACGTTCTGTCCGGAACGTCCTACGGGCGGAAAAGTCGGGTTTTTACCGAAACGCCACCCGAGTCGAAAGTTGCGATCTATCGGGCACCGTCTCAAATTTCGATACCGAACTCACCGAACGTCTGGTCCTGTGTGAAATCCAAAAATAGACCAATCACGTTTCGGCCGGAACACACGCGTGGCGCGAAAGTCGTATTTTTACCGAAACGCCACCCGAGTCGAAAGTTGCGATCTTTCGGGCACCGTCTCGAATTTCGATACCGAACTCACCGAACGTCTGGTCCTGTGTGAAATCCAAAAATAAACCAATCACGTTTCGTCCGGAACACACGCGGGGCGCGAAAGTCGTGTTTTTATCGAAACGCCACCCGAGTCGAAAGTTGCGATCTTTCGGGCACTGTCTCGAATTTCGATACCGAACTCACCGAACGTCTGGTCCTGTGTGAAATCCAAAAATAGACCATTCACGTTTCGTCTGGAATGTCGTACGGGCGAAAAATCCGTGTTTTTACCGAAACGCCACCCGAGTCGAAAGTTGCGATCTTTCGGGCGCCGTCTCGAAATTCGATACCGAAACACCGAACGTCTGGTCCTGTGTGAAATCCAAAAATAGACCATTCACGTTTCGTCCGGAACGTCCTACGGGCGGGAAAGTCTTATTTTTACCGAAACGCCACCCGAGTCGAAAGTTGCGATCTTTCGGGCACCGTCTCGAATTTCGATACCGAACTCACAGAACGTCTGGTCCTATGTGAAATCCAAAATTAGACCATTCACGTTCTGTCCGGAACGTCATACGGGCGGAAAAGTCGGGTTTTTACCGAAACGCTACCCGAGTCGAAAGTTGCGATCTTTCGGGCACCGTCTCGAATTTCGATACCGAACTCACCGAACGTCTGGTCCTGTGTGAAATCCAAAAATAGACCATTCACGTTTCGTCCGGAATGTCGTACGGGCGAAAAATCCGTGTTTTTACCGAAACGCCACCCGAGTCGAAAGTTGCGATCTTTCGGGCACCGTCTTGAAATTCGATACCGAACTCACCGAACGTCTGGTCCTGTGTGAAATCCAAAAATAGACCATTCACGTTTCGTCCGGAACGTCCTACGGGCGGGAAAGTCTTATTTTTAGCGAAACGCCACCCGAGTCGAAAGTTGCGATCTTTCGGGCACCGTCTCGAATTTCGATACCGAACTCACCGAACGTCTGGTCCTGTGTGAAATCCAAAAATAGACCAATCATGTTTCGTCCGGAACACACACGGGGCGCGAAAGTCGTGTTTTTATCGAAACGCCACCCGAGTCGAAAGTTGCGATCTTTCGGGCACCGTCTCGAATTTCGATACCGAACTCACCGAACGTCTGGTCCTGTGTGAAATCCAAATATAGGCCATTCACGTTTCGTCCGGAACGTCCTACGGGCGGGAAAGTCGTGTTTTTACCGAAACGCCACCCGAGTCGAAAGTTGCGATCTTTCGGGCACCGTCTCGAATTTCGATACCCAACTCACCGAACGTCTGGTCCTGCGTGAAATCCAAAAATAGACCAATCACGTTTCGTCCGGAACACACGCGGGGCGCGAAAGTCGTGTTTTTATCGAAACGCCACCCGAGTCGAAAGTTGCGATCTTTCGGGCACCGTCTCGAATTTCGATACCGAACTCACCGAACGTCTGGTCCTGTGCGAAATCCAAAAATAGACCAATCACGTTTCGTCCGGAACACACGCGGGGCACGAAAGTCGTGTTTTTACCGAAACGCCACCCGAGTCGAAAGTTGTGATCTTTCGGGCACCGTCTCGAATTTCGATACCGAACTCACCGAACGCCACCCGGGTCGAAAGTTGCGATCTTTCGGGCACCGTCTCGAATTTCGACACCGAACTCACGGAACGTCTGGTCCTATGTGAAATCCAAAATTAGACCATTCACGTTCCGTCCGGAACATCCTACGGGCGGAAAAGTCGTGTTTTTACCGAAACGCCACCCGAGTCGAAAGTTGCGATCTATCGGGCACCGTCTCAAATTTCGATACCGAACTCACCGAACGTCTGGTCCTGTGTGAAATCCAAAAATAGACCAATCACGTTTCGGCCGGAACACACGCGTGGCGCGAAAGTCGTATTTTTACCGAAACGCCACCCGAGTCGAAAGTTGCGATCTTTCGGGCACCGTCTCGAATTTCGATACCGAACTCACCGAACGTCTGGTCCTGTGTGAAATCCAAAAATAAACCAATCACGTTTCGTCCGGAACACACGCGGGGCGCGAAAGTCGTGTTTTTATCGAAACGCCACCCGAGTCGAAAGTTGCGATCTTTCGGGCACTGTCTCGAATTTCGATACCGAACTCACCGAACGTCTGGTCCTGTGTGAAATCCAAAAATAGACCATTCACGTTTCGTCTGGAATGTCGTACGGGCGAAAAATCCGTGTTTTTACCGAAACGCCACCCGAGTCGAAAGTTGCGATCTTTCGGGCGCCGTCTCGAAATTCGATACCGAAACACCGAACGTCTGGTCCTGTGTGAAATCCAAAAATAGACCATTCACGTTTCGTCCGGAACGTCCTACGGGCGGGAAAGTCTTATTTTTACCGAAACGCCACCCGAGTCGAAAGTTGCGATCTTTCGGGCACCGTCTCGAATTTCGATACCGAACTCACAGAACGTCTGGTCCTATGTGAAATCCAAAATTAGACCATTCACGTTCTGTCCGGAACGTCATACGGGCGGAAAAGTCGGGTTTTTACCGAAACGCTACCCGAGTCGAAAGTTGCGATCTTTCGGGCACCGTCTCGAATTTCGATACCGAACTCACCGAACGTCTGGTCCTGTGTGAAATCCAAAAATAGACCATTCACGTTTCGTCCGGAATGTCGTACGGGCGAAAAATCCGTGTTTTTACCGAAACGCCACCCGAGTCGAAAGTTGCGATCTTTCGGGCACCGTCTTGAAATTCGATACCGAACTCACCGAACGTCTGGTCCTGTGTGAAATCCAAAAATAGACCATTCACGTTTCGTCCGGAACGTCCTACGGGCGGGAAAGTCTTATTTTTAGCGAAACGCCACCCGAGTCGAAAGTTGCGATCTTTCGGGCACCGTCTCGAATTTCGATACCGAACTCACCGAACGTCTGGTCCTGTGTGAAATCCAAAAATAGACCAATCATGTTTCGTCCGGAACACACACGGGGCGCGAAAGTCGTGTTTTTATCGAAACGCCACCCGAGTCGAAAGTTGCGATCTTTCGGGCACCGTCTCGAATTTCGATACCGAACTCACCGAACGTCTGGTCCTGTGTGAAATCCAAATATAGGCCATTCACGTTTCGTCCGGAACGTCCTACGGGCGGGAAAGTCGTGTTTTTACCGAAACGCCACCCGAGTCGAAAGTTGCGATCTTTCGGGCACCGTCTCGAATTTCGATACCCAACTCACCGAACGTCTGGTCCTGCGTGAAATCCAAAAATAGACCAATCACGTTTCGTCCGGAACACACGCGGGGCGCGAAAGTCGTGTTTTTATCGAAACGCCACCCGAGTCGAAAGTTGCGATCTTTCGGGCACCGTCTCGAATTTCGATACCGAACTCACCGAACGTCTGGTCCTGTGCGAAATCCAAAAATAGACCAATCACGTTTCGTCCGGAACACACGCGGGGCACGAAAGTCGTGTTTTTACCGAAACGCCACCCGAGTCGAAAGTTGTGATCTTTCGGGCACCGTCTCGAATTTCGATACCGAACTCACCGAACGCCACCCGGGTCGAAAGTTGCGATCTTTCGGGCACCGTCTCGAATTTCGACACCGAACTCACGGAACGTCTGGTCCTATGTGAAATCCAAAATTAGACCATTCACGTTCCGTCCGGAACATCCTACGGGCGGAAAAGTCGTGTTTTTACCGAAACGCCACCCGAGTCGAAAGTTGCGATCTATCGGGCACCGTCTCAAATTTCGATACCGAACTCACCGAACGTCTGGTCCTGTGTGAAATCCAAAAATAGACCAATCACGTTTCGGCCGGAACACACGCGTGGCGCGAAAGTCGTATTTTTACCGAAACGCCACCCGAGTCGAAAGTTGCGATCTTTCGGGCACCGTCTCGAATTTCGATACCGAACTCACCGAACGTCTGGTCCTGTGTGAAATCCAAAAATAAACCAATCACGTTTCGTCCGGAACACACGCGGGGCGCGAAAGTCGTGTTTTTATCGAAACGCCACCCGAGTCGAAAGTTGCGATCTTTCGGGCACTGTCTCGAATTTCGATACCGAACTCACCGAACGTCTGGTCCTGTGTGAAATCCAAAAATAGACCATTCGCGTTTCGTCTGGAATGTCGTACGGGCGAAAAATCCGTGTTTTTACCGAAACGCCACCCGAGTCGAAAGTTGCGATCTTTCGGGCACCGTCTCGAAATTCGATACCGAAACACCGAACGTCTGGTCCTGTGTGAAATCCAAAAATAGACCATTCACGTTTCGTCCGGAACGTCCTACGGGCGGGAAAGTCTTATTTTTACCGAAACGCCACCCGAGTCGAAAGTTGCGATCTTTCGGGCACCGTCTCGAATTTCGATACCGAACTCACAGAACGTCTGGTCCTATCTGAAATCCAAAATTAGACCATTCACGTTCTGTCCGGAACGTCCTACGGGCGGAAAAGTCGGGTTTTTATCGAAACGCCACCCGAGTCGAAAGTTGCGATCTATCGGGCACCGTCTCAAATTTCGATACCGAACTCACCGAACGTCTGGTCCTGTGTGAAATCCAAAAATAGACCAATCACGTTTCGGCCGGAACACACGCGTGGCGCGAAAGTCGTATTTTTACCGAAACGCCACCCGAGTCGAAAGTTGCGATCTTTCGGGCACCGTCTCGAATTTCGATACCGAACTCACCGAACGTCTGGTCCTGTGTGAAATCCAAAAATAAACCAATCACGTTTCGTCCGGAACACACGCGGGGCGCGAAAGTCGTGTTTTTATCGAAACGCCACTCGAGTCGAAAGTTGCGATCTTTCGGGCACTGTCTCGAATTTCGATACCGAACTCACCGAACGTCTGGTCCTGTGTGAAATCCAAAAATAGACCATTCACGTTTCGTCTGGAATGTCGTACAGGCGAAAAATCCGTGTTTTTACCGAAACGCCACCCGAGTCGAAAGTTGCGATCTTTCGGGCACCGTCTCGAAATTCGATACCGAAACACCGAACGTCTGGTCCTGTGTGAAATCCAAAAATAGACCATTCACGTTTCGTCCGGAACGTCCTACGGGCGGGAAAGTCTTACTTTTACCGAAACGCCACCCGAGTCGAAAGTTGCGATCTTTCGGGCACCGTCTCGAATTTCGATACCGAACTCACAGAACGTCTGGTCCTATGTGAAATCCAAAATTAGACCATTCACGTTCTGTCCGGAACGTCCTACGGGCGGAAAAGTCGGGTTTTTACCGAAACGCTACCCGAGTCGAAAGTTGCGATCTTTCGGGCACCGTCTCGAATTTCGATACCGAACTCACCGAACGTCTGGTCCTGTGTGAAATCCAGAAATAGACCATTCACGTTTCGTCCGGAATGTCGTACGGGCGAAAAATCCGTGTTTTTACCGAAACGCCACCCGAGTCGAAAGTTGCGCGATCTTTCGGGCACCGTCTTGAAATTCGATACCGAACTCACCGAACGTCTGGTTTTGTGTGAAATCCAAAAATAGACCATTCACGTTTCGTCCGGAACGTCCTACGGGCGGGAAACTCTTATTTTTAGCGAAACGCCACCCGAGTCGAAAGTTGCGATCTTTCGGGCACTGTCTCGAATTTCGATACCGAACTCACCGAACGTCTGGTCCTGTGTGAAATCCAAAAATAGACCATTCACGTTTCGTCTGGAATGTCGTACGGGCGAAAAATCCGTGTTTTTACCGAAACGCCACCCGAGTCGAAAGTTGCGATCTTTCGGGCACCGTCTCGAAATTCGATACCGAAACACCGAACGTCTGGTCCTGTGTGAAATCCAAAAATAGACCATTCACGTTTCGTCCGGAACGTCCTACGGGCGGGAAAGTCTTATTTTTACCGAAACGCCACCCGAGTCGAAAGTTGCGATCTTTCGGGCACCGTCTCGAATTTCGATACCGAACTCACAGAACGTCTGGTCCTATGTGAAATCCAAAATTAGACCATTCACGTTCTGTCCGGAACGTCCTACGGGCGGAAAAGTCGGGTTTTTACCGAAACGCTACCCGAGTCGAAAGTTGCGATCTTTCGGGCACCGTCTCGAATTTCGATACCGAACTCACCGAACGTCTGGTCCTGTGTGAAATCCAAAAATAGACCATTCACGTTTCGTCCGGAATGTCGTACGGGCGAAAAATCCGTGTTTTTACCGAAACGCCACCCGAGTCGAAAATTGCGATCTTTCGGGCACCGTCTTGAAATTCGATACCGAACTCACCGAACGTCTGGTCCTGTGTGAAATCCAAAAATAGACCATTCACGTTTCGTCCGGAACGTCCTACGGGCGGGAAAGTCTTATTTTTAGCGAAACGCCACCCGAGTCGAAAGTTGCGATCTTTCGGGCACCGTCTCGAATTTCGATACCGAACTCACCGAACGTCTGGTCCTGTGTGAAATCCAAAAATAGACCAATCATGTTTCGTCCGGAACACACACGGGGCGCGAAAGTCGTGTTTTTATCGAAACGCCACCCGAGTCGAAAGTTGCGATCTTTCGGGCACCGTCTCGAATTTCGATACCGAACTCACCGAACGTCTGGTCCTGTGTGAAATCCAAATATAGGCCATTCACGTTTCGTCCGGAACGTCCTACGGGCGGGAAAGTCGTATTTTTACCGAAACGCCACCCGAGTCGAAAGTTGCGATCTTTCGGGCACCGTCTCGAATTTCGATACCCAACTCACCGAACGTCTGGTCCTGCGTGAAATCCAAAAATAGACCAATCACGTTTCGTCCGGAACACACGCGGGGCGCGAAAGTCGTGTTTTTATCGAAACGCCACCCGAGTCGAAAGTTGCGATCTTTCGGGCACCGTCTCGAATTTCGATACCGAACTCACCGAACGTCTGGTCCTGTGCGAAATCCAAAAATAGACCAATCACGTTTTGTCCGGAACACACGCGGGGCACGAAAGTCGTGTTTTTACCGAAACGCCACCCGAGTCGAAAGTTGTGATCTTTCGGGCACCGTCTCGAATTTCGATACCGAACTCACCGAACGCCACCCGGGTCGAAAGTTGCGATCTTTCGGGCACCGTCTCGAATTTCGACACCGAACTCACGGAACGTCTGGTCCTATGTGAAATCCAAAATTAGACCATTCACGTTCCGTCCGGAACATCCTACGGGCGGAAAAGTCGTGTTTTTACCGAAACGCCACCCGAGTCGAAAGTTGCGATCTATCGGGCACCGTCTCAAATTTCGATACCGAACTCACCGAACGTCTGGTCCTGTGTGAAATCCAAAAATAGACCAATCACGTTTCGGCCGGAACACACGCGTGGCGCGAAAGTCATATTTTTACCGAAACGCCACCCGAGTCGAAAGTTGCGATCTTTCGGGCACCGTCTCGAATTTCGATACCGAACTCACCGAACGTCTGGTCCTGTGTGAAATCCAAAAATAGACCATTCGCGTTTCGTCTGGAATGTCGTACGGGCGAAAAATCCGTGTTTTTACCGAAACGCCACCCGAGTCGAAAGTTGCGATCTTTCGGGCACCGTCTCGAAATTCGATCCCGAAACACCGAACGTCTGGTCCTGTGTGAAATCCAAAAATAGACCATTCACGTTTCGTCCGGAACGTCCTACGGGCGGGAAAGTCTTATTTTTACCGAAACGCCACCCGAGTCGAAAGTTGCGTTCTTTCGGGCACCGTCTCGAATTTCGATACCGAACTCACCGAACGTCTGGTCCTGTGTGAAATCCAAAAATAGACCATTCGCGTTTCGTCTGGAATGTCGTACGGGCGAAAAATCCGTGTTTTTACCGAAACGCCACCCGAGTCGAAAGTTGCGATCTTTCGGGCACCGTCTCGAAATTCGATACCGAAACACCGAACGTCTGGTCCTGTGTGAAATCCAAAAATAGACCATTCACGTTTCGTCCGGAACGTCCTACGGGCGGGAAAGTCTTATTTTTACCGAAACGCCACCCGAGTCGAAAGTTGCGATCTTTCGGGCACCGTCTCGAATTTCGATACCGAACTCACAGAACGTCTGGTCCTATCTGAAATCCAAAATTAGACCATTCACGTTCTGTCCGGAACGTCCTACGGGCGGAAAAGTCAGGTTTTTATCGAAACGCTACCCGAGTCGAAAGTTGCGATCTTTCGGGCACCGTCTCGAATTTCGATACCGAACTCACCGAACGTCTGGTCCTGTGTGAAATCCAAAATAGACCAATCACGTTTCGTCCGGAACACACGCGGGGCGCGAAAGTCGTGTTTTTACCGAAACGCCGCCCGAGTCGAAAGTTGCGATCTTTCGGGCACCGTCTCGAAATTCGATACCGAAACACCGAACGTCTGGTCCTGTGTGAAATCCAAAAATAGACCATTCACGTTTCGTCCGGAACGTCCTACGGGCGGGAAAGTCTTATTTTTACCGAAACGCCACCCGAGTCGAAAGTTGCGATCTTTCGGGCACCGTCTCGAATTTCGATACCGAACTCACAGAACGTCTGGTCCTATGTGAAATCCAAAATTAGACCATTCACGTTCTGTCCGGAACGTCCTACGGGCGGAAAAGTCGGGTTTTTACCGAAACGCTATCCGAGTCGAAAGTTGCGATCTTTCGGGCACCGTCTCGAATTTCGATACCGAACTCACCGAACGTCTGGTCCTGTGTGAAATCCAAAATAGACCAATCACGTTTCGTCCGGAACACACGCGGGGCGCGAAAGTCGTGTTTTTACCGAAACGCCGCCCGAGTCGAAAGTTGCGATCTTTCGGGCACCGTCTCGAATTTCGATACCGAACTCACCGAACGTCTGGTCCTGTGTGAAATCCAAAAATAGACCAATCACGTTTCGGCCGGAACACACGCGTGGCGCGAAAGTCGTATTTTTACCGAAACGCCACCCGAGTCGAAAGTTGCGATCTTTCGGGGACCGTCTCGAATTTCGATACCGAACTCACCGAACGTCTGGTCCTGTGTGAAATCCAAAAATAAACCAATCACGTTTCGTCCGGAACACACGCGGGGCGCGAAAGTCGTGTTTTTATCGAAACGCCACCCGAGTCGTAAGTTGCGATCTTTCGGGCACTGTCTCGAATTTTGATACCGAACTCACTGAACGTCTGGTCCTATGTGAAATCCAAAAATAGACCATTCACGTTTCGTCCGGAATGTCGTACGGGCGAAAAATCCGTGTTTTTACCGAAACGCCACCCGAGTCGAAAGTTGCGATCTTTCGGGCACCATCTCGAAATTCGATACCGAACTCACCGAACGTCTGGTCCTGTGTGAAATCCAAAAATAGACCATTCACGTTTGGTCCGGAACGTCCTACGGGCGGGAAAGTCTTATTTTTACCGAAACGCCACCCGAGTCGAAAGTTGCGATCTTTCGGGCACCGTCTCGAATTTTGATACCGAACTCACCGAACGTCTGGTCCTGTGTGAAATCCAAAAATAGACCATTCACGTTTCGTCCGGAATGTCGTACGGGCGAAAAATCCGTGTTTTTACCGAAACGCCACCCGAGTCGAAAGTTGCGATCTTTCGGGCACCGTCTTGAAATTCGATACCGAACTCACCGAACGTCTGGTCCTGTGTGAAATCCAAAAATAGACCATTCACGTTTCGTCCGGAACGTCCTACGGGCGGGAAAGTCTTATTTTTAGCGAAACGCCACCCGAGTCGAAAGTTGCGATCTTTCGGGCACCGTCTCGAATTTCGATACCGAACTCACCGAACGTCTGGTCCTGTGCGAAATCCAAAAATAGACCAATCACGTTTCGTCCGGAACACACGCGGGGCACGAAAGTCGTGTTTTTACCGAAACGCCACCCGAGTCGAAAGTTGTGATCTTTCGGGCACCGTCTCGAATTTCGATACCGAACTCACCGAACGCCACCCGGGTCGAAAGTTGCGATCTTTCGGGCACCGTCTCGAATTTCGACACCGAACTCACGGAACGTCTGGTCCTATGTGAAATCCAAAATTAGACCATTCACGTTCCGTCCGGAACATCCTACGGGCGGAAAAGTCGTGTTTTTACCGAAACGCCACCCGAGTCGAAAGTTGCGATATATCGGGCACCGTCTCAAATTTCGATACCGAACTCACCGAACGTCCGGTCCTGTGTGAAATCCAAAAATAGACCAATCACGTTTCTGCCGGAACACACGCGTGGCGCGAAAGTCGTATTTTTACCGAAACGCCACCCGAGTCGAAAGTTGCGATCTTTCGGGCACCGTCTCGAATTTCGATACCGAACTCACCGAACGTCTGGTCCTGTGTGAAATCCAAAAATAAACCAATCACGTTTCGTCCGGAACACACGCGGGGCGCGAAAGTCGTGTTTTTATCGAAACGCCACCCGAGTCGAAAGTTGCGATCTTTCGGGCACTGTCTCGAATTTTGATACCAAACTCACCGAACGTCTGGTCCTGTGTGAAATCCAAAAATAGACCATTCACGTTTCGTCTGGAATGTCGTACGGGCGAAAAATCCGTGTTTTTACCGAAACGCCACCCGAGTCGAAAGTTGCGATCTTTCGGGCACCGTCTCGAAATTCGATACCGAAACACCGAACGTCTGGTCCTGTGTGAAATCCAAAAATAGACCATTCACGTTTCGTCCGGAACGTCCTACGGGCGGGAAAGTCTTATTTTTACCGAAACGCCACCCGAGTCGAAAGTTGCGATCTTTCGGGCACCGTCTCGAATTTCGATACCGAACTCACAGAACGTCTGGTCCTATGTGAAATCCAAAATTAGACCATTCACGTTCTGTCCGGAACGTCCTACGGGCGGAAAAGTCGGGTTTTTACCGAAACGCTACCCGAGTCGAAAGTTGCGATCTTTCGGGCACCGTCTCGAATTTCGATACCGAACTCACCGAACGTCTGGTCCTGTGTGAAATCCAAAATAGACCAATCACGTTTCGTCCGGAACACACGCGGGGCGCGAAAGTCGTGTTTTTACCGAAACGCCGCCCGAGTCGAAAGTTGCGATCTTTCGGGCACCGTCTCGAATTTCGATACCGAACTCACCGAACGTCTGGTCCTGTGTGAAATCCAAAAATAGACCAATCACGTTTCGTCTGGAACACACGCGGGGCGCGAAAGTCGTGTTTTTATCGAAACGCCACCCGAGTCGAAAGTTGCGATCTTTCGGGCACCGTCTCGAATTTCGATACCGAACTCACCGAACGTCTGGTCCTGTGCGAAATCCAAATATAGGCCATTCACGTTTCGTCCGGAACGTCCTACGGGCGGGAAAGTCGTGTTTTTACCAAAATGCCTCCCGAGTCGAAAGTTGCGATCTTTCGGGCACCGTCTCGAATTTTGATACCGAACTCACCGAACGTCTGGTCCTATGTGAAATCCAAAAATAGACCACTCACGTTTCGTCCGGAATGTCCTACGGTTGAAAAATCTGTGTTTTTACCGAAACGCCACCCGAGTCGAAAGTTGCTATCTTTCGGGCACCGTCTCGAAATTCGATACCGAACTCACCGAACGTCTGGTCCTGTGTGAAATCCAAAAATAGACCAATCACGTTTCGGCCGGAACACACGCGTGGCGCGAAAGTCGTATTTTTACCGAAACGCCACCCGAGTCGAAAGTTGCGATCTTTCGGGGACCGTCTCGAATTTCGATACCGAACTCACCGAACGTCTGGTCCTGTGTGAAATCCAAAAATAAACCAATCACGTTTCGTCCGGAACACACGCGGGGCGCGAAAGTCGTGTTTTTATCGAAACGCCACCCGAGTCGTAAGTTGCGATCTTTCGGGCACTGTCTCGAATTTTGATACCGAACTCACCGAACGTCTGGTCCTATGTGAAATCCAAAAATAGACCATTCACGTTTCGTCCGGAATGTCGTACGGGCGAAAAATCCGTGTTTTTACCGAAACGCCACCCGAGTCGAAAGTTGCGATCTTTCGGGCACCATCTCGAAATTCGATACCGAACTCACCGAACGTCTGGTCCTGTGTGAAATCCAAAAATAGACCATTCACGTTTGGTCCGGAACGTCCTACGGGCGGGAAAGTCTTATTTTTACCGAAACGCCACCCGAGTCGAAAGTTGCGATCTTTCGGGCACCGTCTCGAATTTTGATACCGAACTCACCGAACGTCTGGTCCTGTGTGAAATCCAAAAATAGACCATTCACGTTTCGTCCGGAATGTCGTACGGGCGAAAAATCCGTGTTTTTACCGAAACGCCACCCGAGTCGAAAGTTGCGATCTTTCGGGCACCGTCTTGAAATTCGATACCGAACTCACCGAACGTCTGGTCCTGTGTGAAATCCAAAAATAGACCATTCACGTTTCGTCCGGAACGTCCTACGGGCGGGAAAGTCTTATTTTTAGCGAAACGCCACCCGAGTCGAAAGTTGCGATCTTTCGGGCACCGTCTCGAATTTCGATACCGAACTCACCGAACGTCTGGTCCTGTGCGAAATCCAAAAATAGACCAATCACGTTTCGTCCGGAACACACGCGGGGCACGAAAGTCGTGTTTTTACCGAAACGCCACCCGAGTCGAAAGTTGTGATCTTTCGGGCACCGTCTCGAATTTCGATACCGAACTCACCGAACGCCACCCGGGTCGAAAGTTGCGATCTTTCGGGCACCGTCTCGAATTTCGACACCGAACTCACGGAACGTCTGGTCCTATGTGAAATCCAAAATTAGACCATTCACGTTCCGTCCGGAACATCCTACGGGCGGAAAAGTCGTGTTTTTACCGAAACGCCACCCGAGTCGAAAGTTGCGATATATCGGGCACCGTCTCAAATTTCGATACCGAACTCACCGAACGTCCGGTCCTGTGTGAAATCCAAAAATAGACCAATCACGTTTCTGCCGGAACACACGCGTGGCGCGAAAGTCGTATTTTTACCGAAACGCCACCCGAGTCGAAAGTTGCGATCTTTCGGGCACCGTCTCGAATTTCGATACCGAACTCACCGAACGTCTGGTCCTGTGTGAAATCCAAAAATAAACCAATCACGTTTCGTCCGGAACACACGCGGGGCGCGAAAGTCGTGTTTTTATCGAAACGCCACCCGAGTCGAAAGTTGCGATCTTTCGGGCACTATCTCGAATTTTGATACCAAACTCACCGAACGTCTGGTCCTGTGTGAAATCCAAAAATAGACCATTCACGTTTCGTCTGGAATGTCGTACGGGCGAAAAATCCGTGTTTTTACCGAAACGCCACCCGAGTCGAAAGTTGCGATCTTTCGGGCACCGTCTCGAAATTCGATACCGAAACACCGAACGTCTGGTCCTGTGTGAAATCCAAAAATAGACCATTCACGTTTCGTCCGGAACGTCCTACGGGCGGGAAAGTCTTATTTTTACCGAAACGCCACCCGAGTCGAAAGTTGCGATCTTTCGGGCACCGTCTCGAATTTCGATACCGAACTCACAGAACGTCTGGTCCTATGTGAAATCCAAAATTAGACCATTCACGTTCTGTCCGGAACGTCCTACGGGCGGAAAAGTCGGGTTTTTACCGAAACGCTACCCGAGTCGAAAGTTGCGATCTTTCGGGCACCGTCTCGAATTTCGATACCGAACTCACCGAACGTCTGGTCCTGTGTGAAATCCAAAATAGACCAATCACGTTTCGTCCGGAACACACGCGGGGCGCGAAAGTCGTGTTTTTACCGAAACGCCGCCCGAGTCGAAAGTTGCGATCTTTCGGGCACCGTCTCGAATTTCGATACCGAACTCACCGAACGTCTGGTCCTGTGTGAAATCCAAAAATAGACCAATCACGTTTCGTCTGGAACACACGCGGGGCGCGAAAGTCGTGTTTTTATCGAAACGCCACCCGAGTCGAAAGTTGCGATCTTTCGGGCACCGTCTCGAATTTCGATACCGAACTCACCGAACGTCTGGTCCTGTGCGAAATCCAAATATAGGCCATTCACGTTTCGTCCGGAACGTCCTACGGGCGGGAAAGTCGTGTTTTTACCAAAATGCCTCCCGAGTCGAAAGTTGCGATCTTTCGGGCACCGTCTCGAATTTTGATACCGAACTCACCGAACGTCTGGTCCTATGTGAAATCCAAAAATAGACCACTCACGTTTCGTCCGGAATGTCCTACGGTTGAAAAATCTGTGTTTTTACCGAAACGCCACCCGAGTCGAAAGTTGCTATCTTTCGGGCACCGTCTCGAAATTCGATACCGAACTCACCGAACGTCTGGTCCTGTGTGAAATCCAAAAATAGACCAATCACGTTTCATCCGGAACACACGCGGGGCACGAAAGTCGTGTTTTTACCGAAACGCCACCCGAGTCGAAAGTTGCGATCTTTCGGGCACCGTCTCGAATTTCGATACCGAACTCACCGAACGTCTGGTCCTGTGTGAAATCCAAAAGTAAACCAATCACGTTTCGTCCGGAACACACGCGGGGCGCGAAAGTCGTGTTTTTATCGAAACGCCAGCCGAGTCGAAAGTTGCGATCTTTCGGGCACCGTCTCGAATTTCGATACCGAACTCACCGAACGTCTGGTCTTGTGTGAAATCCAAATATAGGCCATTCACGTTTCGTCCGGAACGTCCTACGGGCGGGAAAGTCGTGTTTTTACCGAAACGCCACCCGAGTCGAAAGTTGCGATCTTTCGGGCACCGTCTCGAATTTTGATACCGAACTCACCGAACATCTGGTCCTGTGTGAAATCCAAAAATAGACCATTCACGTTTCGTCCGGAATGTCGTACGGGCGGAAAATCCGTGTTTTTACCGAAACGCCACCCGAGTCGAAAGTTGCGATCTTTCGGGCACCGTCTCGAAATTCGATACCGAACTCACCGAACGTCTGGTCCTGCGTGAAATCCAAAAATAGACCAATCACGTTTCGGCCGGAACACACGCGTGGCGCGAAAGTCGTATTTTTACCGAAACGCCACCCGAGTCGAAAGTTGCGATCTTTCGGGCACCGTCTCGAATTTCGATACCGAACTCACCGAATGTCTGGTCCTGTGTGAAATCCAAAAATAAACCAATCACGTTTCGTCCGGAACACACGCGGGGCGCGAAAGTCGTGTTTTTATCGAAACGCCACCCGAGTCGAAAGTTGCGATCTTTCGGGCACTGTCTCGAATTTCGATACCGAACTCACCGAACGTCTGGTCCTGTGTGAAATCCAAAAATAGACCATTCGCGTTTCGTCTGGAATGTCGTACGGGCGAAAAATCTGTGTTTTTACCGAAACGCCACCCGAGTCGAAAGTTGCGATCTTTCGGGCACCGTCTCGAAATTCGATACCGAAACACCGAACGTCTGGTCCTGTGTGAAATCCAAAAATAGACCATTCACGTTTCGTCCGGAACGTCCTACGGGCGGGAAAGTCTTATTTTTACCGAAACGCCACCCGAGTCGAAAGTTGCGATCTTTCGGGCACCGTCTCGAATTTCGATACCGAACTCACAGAACGTCGGGTCCTATGTGAAATCCAAACTTAGACCATTCACGTTCTGTCCGGAACGTCCTACGGGCGGAAAAGTCGGGTTTTTACCGAAACGCTACCCGAGTCGAAAGTTGCGATCTTTCGGGCACCGTCTCGAATTTCGATACCGAACTCACCGAACGTCTGGTCCTGTGTGAAATCCAAAATAGACCAATCACGTTTCGTCCGGAACACACGCGGGGCGCGAAAGTCATGTTTTTACCGAAACGCCGCCCGAGTCGAAAGTTGCGATCTTTCGGGCACCGTCTCGAATTTCGATACCGAACTCACCGAACGTCTGGTCCTGTGTGAAATCCAAAAATAGACCAATCACGTTTCGGCCGGAACACACGCGTGGCGCGAAAGTCGTATTTTTACCGAAACGCAACCCGAGTCGAAAGTTGCGATCTTTCGGGGACCGTCTCGAATTTCGATACCGAACTCACCGAACGTCTGGTCCTGTGTGAAATCCAAAAATAAACCAATCACGTTTCGTCCGGAACACACGCGGGGCGCGAAAGTCGTGTTTTTATCGAAACGCCACCCGAGTCGTAAGTTGCGATCTTTCGGGCACTGTCTCGAATTTTGATACCGAACTCACCGAACGTCTGGTCCTATGTGAAATCCAAAAATAGACCATTCACGTTTCGTCCGGAATGTCGTACGGGCGAAAAATCCGTGTTTTTACCGAAACGCCACCCGAGTAGAAAGTTGCGATCTTTCGGGCACCATCTCGAAATTCGATACCGAACTCACCGAACGTCTGGTCCTGTGTGAAATCCAAAAATAGACCATTCACGTTTGGTCCGGAACGTCCTACGGGCGGGAAAGTCTTATTTTTACCGAAACGCCACCCGAGTCGAAAGTTGCGATCTTTCGGGCACCGTCTCGAATTTTGATACCGAACTCACCGAACGTCTGGTCCTGTGTGAAATCCAAAAATAGACCATTCACGTTTCGTCCGGAATGTCGTACGGGCGAAAAATCCGTGTTTTTACCGAAACGCCACCCGAGTCGAAAGTTGCGATCTTTCGGGCACCGTCTTGAAATTCGATACCGAACTCACCGAACGTCTGGTCCTGTGTGAAATCCAAAAATAGACCATTCACGTTTCGTCCGGAACGTCCTACGGGCGGGAAAGTCTTATTTTTAGCGAAACGCCACCCGAGTCGAAAGTTGCGATCTTTCGGGCACCGTCTCGAATTTCGATACCGAACTCACCGAACGTCTGGTCCTGTGTGAAATCCAAAAATAGACCAATCATGTTTCGTCCGGAACACACACGGGGCGCGAAAGTCGTGTTTTTATCGAAACGCCACCCGAGTCGAAAGTTGCGATCTTTCGGGCACCGTCTCGAATTTCGATACCGAACTCACCGAACGTCTGGTCCTGTGTGAAATCCAAATATAGGCCATTCACGTTTCGTCCGGAACGTCCTACGGGCGGGAAAGTCGTGTTTTTACCGAAACGCCACCCGAGTCGAAAGTTGCGATCTTTCGGGCACCGTCTCGAATTTCGATACCCAACTCACCGAACGTCTGGTCCTGCGTGAAATCCAAAAATAGACCAATCACGTTTCGTCCGGAACACACGCGGGGCGCGAAAGTCGTGTTTTTATCGAAACGCCACCCGAGTCGAAAGTTGCGATCTTTCGGGCACCGTCTCGAATTTCGATGCCGAACTCACCGAACGTCTGGTCCTGTGCGAAATCCAAAAATAGACCAATCACGTTTCGTCCGGAACACACGCGGGGCACGAAAGTCGTGTTTTTACCGAAACGCCACCCGAGTCGAAAGTTGTGATCTTTCGGGCACCGTCTCAAATTTCGATACCGAACTCACCGAACGCCACCCGGGTCGAAAGTTGCGATCTTTCGGGCACCGTCTCGAATTTCGACACCGAACTCACGGAACGTCTGGTCCTATGTGAAATCCAAAATTAGACCATTCACGTTCCGTCCGGAACATCCTACGGGCGGAAAAGTCGTGTTTTTACCGAAACGCCACCCGAGTCGAAAGTTGCGATCTATCGGGCACTGTCTAAAATTTCGATACCGAACTCACCGAACGTCTGGTCCTGTGTGAAATCCAAAAATAGACCAATCACGTTTCGGCCGGAACACACGCGTGGCGCGAAAGTCGTATTTTTACCGAAACGCCACCCGAGTCGAAAGTTGCGGTCTTTCGGGCACCGTCTCGAATTTCGATACCGAACTCACCGAACGTCTGGTCCTGTGTGAAATCCAAAAATAAACCAATCACGTTTCGTCCGGAACACACGCGGGGCGCGAAAGTCGTGTTTTTATCGAAACGCCACCCGAGTCGAAAGTTGCGATCTTTCGGGCACCGTCTCGAATTTCGATGCCGAACTCACCGAACGTCTGGTCCTGTGCGAAATCCAAAAATAGACCAATCACGTTTCGTCCGGAACACACGCGGGGCACGAAAGTCGTGTTTTTACCGAAACGCCACCCGAGTCGAAAGTTGTGATCTTTCGGGCACCGTCTCGAATTTCGACACCGAACTCACGGAACGTCTGGTCCTATGTGAAATCCAAAATTAGACCATTCACGTTCCGTCCGGAACATCCTACGGGCGGAAAAGTCGTGTTTTTACCGAAACGCCACCCGAGTCGAAAGTTGCGATCTATCGGGCACCTTTTCAAATTTCGATACCGAACTCACCGAACGTCTGGTCCTGTGTGAAATCCAAAAATAGACCAATCACGTTTCGGCCGGAACACACGCGTGGCGCGAAAGTCGTATTTTTACCGAAACGCCACCCGAGTCGAAAGTTGCGATCTTTCGGGCACCGTCTCGAATTTCGATACCGAACTCACCGAACGTCTGGTCCTGTGTGAAATCCAAAAATAAACCAATCACGTTTCGTCCGGAACACACGCGGGGCGCGAAAGTCGTGTTTTTATCGAAACGCCACCCGAGTCGAAAGTTGCGATCTTTCGGGCACTGTCTCGAATTTCGATACCGAACTCACCGAACGTCTGGTCCTGTGTGAAATCCAAAAATAGACCATTCACGTTTCGTCTGGAATGTCGTAGGGGCGAAAAATCCGTGTTTTTACCGAAACGCCACCCGAGTCGAAAGTTGCGATCTTTCGGGCACCGTCTTGAAATTCGATACCGAACTCACCGAACGTCTGGTCCTGTGTGAAATCCAAAAATAGACCATTCACGTTTCGTCCGGAACGTCCTACGGGCGGGAAAGTCTTATTTTTAGCGAAACGCCACCCGAGTCGAAAGTTGCGATCTTTCGGGCACCGTCTCGAATTTCGATACCGAACTCACCGAACGTCTGGTCTTGTGTGAAATCCAAAAATAGACCAATCATGTTTCGTCCGGAAACCACACGGGGCGCGAAAGTCGTGTTTTTATCGAAACGCCACCCGAGTCGAAAGTTGCGATCTTTCGGGCACCGTCTCGAATTTCGATACCGAACTCACCGAACGTCTGGTCCTGTGTGAAATCCAAATATAGGCCATTCACGTTTCGTCCGGAACGTCCTACGGGCGGGAAAGTCGTGTTTTTACCGAAACGCCACCCGAGTCGAAAGTTGCGATCTTTCGGGCACCGTCTCGAATTTCGATACCCAACTCACCGAACGTCTGGTCCTGCGTGAAATCCAAAAATAGACCAATCACGTTTCGTCCGGAACACACGCGGGGCGCGAAAGTCGTGTTTTTATCGAAACGCCACCCGAGTCGAAAGTTGCGATCTTTCGGGCACCGTCTCGAATTTCGATGCCGAACTCACCGAACGTCTGGTCCTGTGCGAAATCCAAAAATAGACCAATCACGTTTCGTCCGGAACACACGCGGGGCACGAAAGTCGTGTTTTTACCGAAACGCCACCCGAGTCGAAAGTTGTGATCTTTCGGGCACCGTCTCGAATTTCGATACCGAACTCACCGAACGCCACCCGGGTCGAAAGTTGCGATCTTTCGGGCACCGTCTCGAATTTCGACACCGAACTCACGGAACGTCTGGTCCTATGTGAAATCCAAAATTAGACCATTCACGTTCCGTCCGGAACATCCTACGGGCGGAAAAGTCGTGTTTTTACCGAAACGCCACCCGAGTCGAAAGTTGCGATCTATCGGGCACCGTCTCAAATTTCGATACCGAACTCACCGAACGTCTGGTCCTGTGTGAAATCCAAAAATAGACCAATCACGTTTCGGCCGGAACACACGCGTGGCGCGAAAGTCGTATTTTTACCGAAACGCCACCCGAGTCGAAAGTTGCGATCTTTCGGGCACCGTCTCGAATTTCGATACCGAACTCACCGAATGTCTGGTCCAGTGTGAAATCCAAAAATAAACCAATCACGTTTCGTCCGGAACACACGCGGGGCGCGAAAGTCGTGTTTTTATCGAAACGCCACCCGAGTCGAAAGTTGCGATCTTTCGGGCACTGTCTCGAATTTCGATACCGAACTCACCGAACGTCTGGTCCTGTGTGAAATCCAAAAATAGACCATTCGCGTTTCGTCTGGAATGTCGTACGGGCGAAAAATCTGTGTTTTTACCGAAACGCCACCCGAGTCGAAAGTTGCGATCTTTCGGGCACAGTCTCGAAATTCGATACCGAAACACCGAACGTCTGGTCCTGTGTGAAATCCAAAAATAGACCATTCACGTTTCGTCCGGAACGTCCTACGGGCGGGAAAGTCTTATTTTTACCGAAACGCCACCCGAGTCGAAAGTTGCGATCTTTCGGGCACCGTCTCGAATTTCGATACCGAACTCACAGAACGTCTGGTCCTATGTGAAATCCAAACTTAGACCATTCACGTTCTGTCCGGAACGTCCTACGGGCGGAAAAGTCGGGTTTTTACCGAAACGCTACCCGAGTCGAAAGTTGCGATCTTTCGGGCACCGTCTCGAATTTCGATACAGAACTCACCGAACGTCTGGTCCTGTGTGAAATCCAAAATAGACCAATCACGTTTCGTCCGGAACACACGCGGGGCGCGAAAGTCATGTTTTTACCGAAACGCCGCCCGAGTCGAAAGTTGCGATCTTTCGGGCACCGTCTCGAATTTCGATACCGAACTCACCGAACGTCTGGTCCTGTGTGAAATCCAAAAATAGACCAATCACGTTTCGGCCGGAACACACGCGTGGCGCGAAAGTCGTATTTTTACCGAAACGCCACCCGAGTCGAAAGTTGCGATCTTTCGGGGACCGTCTCGAATTTCGATACCGAACGTCTGGTCCTGTGTGAAATCCAAAAATAAACCAATCACGTTTCGTCCGGAACACACGCGGGGCGCGAAAGTCGTGTTTTTATCGAAACGCCACCCGAGTCGTAAGTTGCGATCTTTCGGGCACTGTCTCGAATTTTGATACCGAACTCACCGAACGTCTGGTCCTATGTGAAATCCAAAAATAGACCATTCACGTTTCGTCCGGAATGTCGTACGGGCGAAAAATCCGTGTTTTTACCGAAACGCCACCCGAGTAGAAAGTTGCGATCTTTCGGGCACCATCTCGAAATTCGATACCGAACTCACCGAACGTCTGGTCCTGTGTGAAATCCAAAAATAGACCATTCACGTTTGGTCCGGAACGTCCTACGGGCGGGAAAGTCTTATTTTTACCGAAACGCCACCCGAGTCGAAAGTTGCGATCTTTCGGGCACCGTCTCGAATTTCGATACCGAACTCACCGAACGTCTGGTCCTGTGTGAAATCCAAAAATAGACCAATCATGTTTCGTCCGGAACACACACGGGGCGCGAAAGTCGTGTTTTTATCGAAACGCCACCCGAGTCGAAAGTTGCGATCTTTCGGGCACCGTCTCGAATTTCGATACCGAACTCACCGAACGTCTGGTCCTGTGTGAAATCCAAATATAGGCCATTCACGTTTCGTCCGGAACGTCCTACGGGCGGGAAAGTCGTGTTTTTACCGAAACGCCACCCGAGTCGAAAGTTGCGATCTTTCGGGCACCGTCTCGAATTTCGATACCCAACTCACCGAACGTCTGGTCCTGCGTGAAATCCAAAAATAGACCAATCACGTTTCGTCCGGAACACACGCGGGGCGCGAAAGTCGTGTTTTTATCGAAACGCCACCCGAGTCGAAAGTTGCGATCTTTCGGGCACCGTCTCGAATTTCGATGCCGAACTCATCGAACGTCTGGTCCTGTGCGAAATCCAAAAATAGACCAATCACGTTTCGGCCGGAACACACGCGTGGCGCGAAAGTCGTATTTTTACCGAAACGCCACCCGAGTCGAAAGTTGCGATCTTTCGGGGACCGTCTCGAATTTCGATACCGAACGTCTGGTCCTGTGTGAAATCCAAAAATAAACCAATCACGTTTCGTCCGGAACACACGCGGGGCGCGAAAGTCGTGTTTTTATCGAAACGCCACCCGAGTCGTAAGTTGCGATCTTTCGGGCACTGTCTCGAATTTTGATACCGAACTCACCGAACGTCTGGTCCTATGTGAAATCCAAAAATAGACCATTCACGTTTCGTCCGGAATGTCGTACGGGCGAAAAATCCGTGTTTTTACCGAAACGCCACCCGAGTAGAAAGTTGCGATCTTTCGGGCACCATCTCGAAATTCGATACCGAACTCACCGAACGTCTGGTCCTGTGTGAAATCCAAAAATAGACCATTCACGTTTGGTCCGGAACGTCCTACGGGCGGGAAAGTCTTATTTTTACCGAAACGCCACCCGAGTCGAAAGTTGCGATCTTTCGGGCACCGTCTCGAATTTTGATACCGAACTCACCGAACGTCTGGTCCTGTGTGAAATCCAAAAATAGACCATTCACGTTTCGTCCGGAATGTCGTACGGGCGAAAAATCCGTGTTTTTACCGAAACGCCACCCGAGTCGAAAGTTGCGATCTTTCGGGCACCGTCTTGAAATTCGATACCGAACTCACCGAACGTCTGGTCCTGTGTGAAATCCAAAAATAGACCATTCACGTTTCGTCCGGAACGTCCTACGGGCGGGAAAGTCTTATTTTTAGCGAAACGCCACCCGAGTCGAAAGTTGCGATCTTTCGGGCACCGTCTCGAATTTCGATACCGAACTCACCGAACGTCTGGTCCTGTGTGAAATCCAAAAATAGACCAATCATGTTTCGTCCGGAACACACACGGGGCGCGAAAGTCGTGTTTTTATCGAAACGCCACCCGAGTCGAAAGTTACGATCTTTCGGGCACCGTCTCGAATTTCGATACCGAACTCACCGAACGTCTGGTCCTGTGTGAAATCCAAATATAGGCCATTCACGTTTCGTCCGGAACGTCCTACGGGCGGGAAAGTCGTGTTTTTACCGAAACGCCACCCGAGTCGAAAGTTGCGATCTTTCGGGCACCGTCTCGAATTTCGATACCCAACTCACCGAACGTCTGGTCGTGCGTGAAATCCAAAAATAGACCAATCACGTTTCGTCCGGAACACACGCGGGGCGCGAAAGTCGTGTTTTTATCGAAACGCCACCCGAGTCGAAAGTTGCGATCTTTCGGGCACCGTCTCGAATTTCGATGCCGAACTCACCGAACGTCTGGTCCTGTGCGAAATCCAAAAATAGACCAATCACGTTTCGTCCGGAACACACGCGGGGCACGAAAGTCGTGTTTTTACCGAAACGCCACCCGAGTCGAAAGTTGTGATCTTTCGGGCACCGTCTCAAATTTCGATACCGAACTCACCGAACGCCACCCGGGTCGAAAGTTGCGATCTTTCGGGCACCGTCTCGAATTTCGACACCGAACTCACGGAACGTCTGGTCCTATGTGAAATCCAAAATTAGACCATTCACGTTCCGTCCGGAACATCCTACGGGCGGAAAAGTCGTGTTTTTACCGAAACGCCACCCGAGTCGAAAGTTGCGATCTATCGGGCACCGTCTCAAATTTCGATACCGAACTCACCGAACGTCTGGTCCTGTGTGAAATCCAAAAATAGACCAATCACGTTTCGGCCGGAACACACGCGTGGCGCGAAAGTCGTATTTTTACCGAAACGCCACCCGAGTCGAAAGTTGCGATCTTTCGGGCACCGTCTCGAATTTCGATACCGAACTCACCGAACGTCTGGTCCTGTGTGAAATCCAAAAATAAACCAATCACGTTTCGTCCGGAACACACGCGGGGCGCGAAAGTCGTGTTTTTATCGAAACGCCACCCGAGTCGAAAGTTGCGATCTTTCGGGCACCGTCTCGAATTTCGATGCCGAACTCACCGAACGTCTGGTCCTGTGCGAAATCCAAAAATAGACCAATCACGTTTCGTCCGGAACACACGCGGGGCACGAAAGTCGTGTTTTTACCGAAACGCCACCCGAGTCGAAAGTTGTGATCTTTCGGGCACCGTCTCGAATTTCGACACCGAACTCACGGAACGTCTGGTCCTATGTGAAATCCAAAATTAGACCATTCACGTTCCGTCCGGAACATCCTACGGGCGGAAAAGTCGTGTTTTTACCGAAACGCCACCCGAGTCGAAAGTTGCGATCTATCGGGCACCTTTTCAAATTTCGATACCGAACTCACCGAACGTCTGGTCCTGTGTGAAATCCAAAAATAGACCAATCACGTTTCGGCCGGAACACACGCGTGGCGCGAAAGTCGTATTTTTACCGAAACGCCACCCGAGTCGAAAGTTGCGATCTTTCGGGCACCGTCTCGAATTTCGATACCGAACTCACCGAACGTCTGGTCCTGTGTGAAATCCAAAAATAAACCAATCACGTTTCGTCCGGAACACACGCGGGGCGCGAAAGTCGTGTTTTTATCGAAACGCCACCCGAGTCGAAAGTTGCGATCTTTCGGGCACTGTCTCGAATTTCGATACCGAACCCACCGAACGTCTGGTCCTGTGTGAAATCCAAAAATAGACCATTCACGTTTCGTCTGGAATGTCGTACGGGCGAAAAATCCGTGTTTTTACCGAAACGCCACCCGAGTCGAAAGTTGCGATCTTTCGGGCACCGTCTTGAAATTCGATACCGAACTCACCGAACGTCTGGTCCTGTGTGAAATCCAAAAATAGACCATTCACGTTTCGTCCGGAACGTCCTACGGGCGGGAAAGTCTTTTTTTTAGCGAAACGCCACCCGAGTCGAAAGTTGCGATCTTTCGGGCACCGTCTCGAATTTCGATACCGAACTCACCGAACGTCTGGTCTTGTGTGAAATCCAAAAATAGACCAATCATGTTTCGTCCGGAACACACACAGGGCGCGAAAGTCGTGTTTTTATCGAAACGCCACCCGAGTCGAAAGTTGCGATCTTTCGGGCACCGTCTCGAATTTCGATACCGAACTCACCGAACGTCTGGTCCTGTGTGAAATCCAAATATAGGCCATTCACGTTTCGTCCGGAACGTCCTACGGGCGGGAAAGTCGTGTTTTTACCGAAACGCCACCCGAGTCGAAAGTTGCGATCTTTCGGGCACCGTCTCGAATTTCGATACCCAACTCACCGAACGTCTGGTCCTGCGTGAAATCCAAAAATAGACCAATCACGTTTCGTCCGGAACAAACGCGGGGCGCGAAAGTCGTGTTTTTATCGAAACGCCACCCGAGTCGAAAGTTGCGATCTTTCGGGCACCGTCTCGAATTTCGATGCCGAACTCACCGAACGTCTGGTCCTGTGCGAAATCCAAAAATAGACCAATCACGTTTCGTCCGGAACACACGCGGGGCACGAAAGTCGTGTTTTTACCGAAACGCCACCCGAGTCGAAAGTTGTGATCTTTCGGGCACCGTCTCGAATTTCGATACCGAACTCACCGAACGCCACCCGGGTCGAAAGTTGCGATCTTTCGGGCACCGTCTCGAATTTCGACACCGAACTCACGGAACGTCTGGTCCTATGTGAAATCCAAAATTAGACCATTCACGTTCCGTCCGGAACATCCTACGGGCGGAAAAGTCGTGTTTTTACCGAAACGCCACCCGAGTCGAAAGTTGCGATCTATCGGGCACCGTCTCAAATTTCGATACCGAACTCACCGAACGTCTGGTCCTGTGTGAAATCCAAAAATAGACCAATCACGTTTCGGCCGGAACACACGCGTGGCGCGAAAGTCGTATTTTTACCGAAACGCCACCCGAGTCGAAAGTTGCGATCTTTCGGGCACCGTCTCGAATTTCGATACCGAACTCACCGAATGTCTGGTCCAGTGTGAAATCCAAAAATAAACCAATCACGTTTCGTCCGGAACACACGCGGGGCGCGAAAGTCGTGTTTTTATCGAAACGCCACCCGAGTCGAAAGTTGCGATCTTTCGGGCACTGTCTCGAATTTCGATACCGAACTCACCGAACGTCTGGTCCTGTGTGAAATCCAAAAATAGACCATTCGCGTTTCGTCTGGAATGTCGTACGGGCGAAAAATCTGTGTTTTTACCGAAACGCCACCCGAGTCGAAAGTTGCGATCTTTCGGGCACCGTCTCGAAATTCGATACCGAAACACCGAACGTCTGGTCCTGTGTGAAATCCAAAAATAGACCATTCACGTTTCGTCCGGAACGTCCTACGGGCGGGAAAGTCTTATTTTTACCGAAACGCCACCCGAGTCGAAAGTTGCGATCTTTCGGGCACCGTCTCGAATTTCGATACCGAACTCACAGAACGTCTGGTCCTATGTGAAATCCAAACTTAGACCATTCACGTTCTGTCCGGAACGTCCTACGGGCGGAAAAGTCGGGTTTTTACCGAAACGCTACCCGAGTCGAAAGTTGCGATCTTTCGGGCACCGTCTCGAATTTCGATACAGAACTCACCGAACGTCTGGTCCTGTGTGAAATCCAAAATAGACCAATCACGTTTCGTCCGGAACACACGCGGGGCGCGAAAGTCATGTTTTTACCGAAACGCCGCCCGAGTCGAAAGTTGCGATCTTTCGGGCACCGTCTCGAATTTCGATACCGAACTCACCGAACGTCTGGTCCTGTGTGAAATCCAAAAATAGACCAATCACGTTTCGGCCGGAACACACGCGTGGCGCGAAAGTCGTATTTTTACCGAAACGCCACCCGAGTCGAAAGTTGCGATCTTTCGGGGACCGTCTCGAATTTCGATACCGAACGTCTGGTCCTGTGTGAAATCCAAAAATAAACCAATCACGTTTCGTCCGGAACACACGCGGGGCGCGAAAGTCGTGTTTTTATCGAAACGCCACCCGAGTCGTAAGTTGCGATCTTTCGGGCACTGTCTCGAATTTTGATACCGAACTCACCGAACGTCTGGTCCTATGTGAAATCCAAAAATAGACCATTCACGTTTCGTCCGGAATGTCGTACGGGCGAAAAATCCGTGTTTTTACCGAAACGCCACCCGAGTAGAAAGTTGCGATCTTTCGGGCACCATCTCGAAATTCGATACCGA
Organism: Arctostaphylos glauca; assembly: GCA_019985065.2. NCBI lineage: Eukaryota > Viridiplantae > Streptophyta > Magnoliopsida > Ericales > Ericaceae > Arctostaphylos > Arctostaphylos glauca. The sequence continues at coordinate 1,492,292 of JAHSPW020000022.1, forward strand.
ACTCACCGAACGTCTGGTCCTGTGTGAAATCCAAAAATAGACCATTCACGTTTGGTCCGGAACGTCCTACGGGCGGGAAAGTCTTATTTTTACCGAAACGCCACCCGAGTCGAAAGTTGCGATCTTTCGGGCACCGTCTCGAATTTCGATACCGAACTCACCGAACGTCTGGTCCTGTGTGAAATCCAAAAATAGACCAATCATGTTTCGTCCGGAACACACACGGGGCGCGAAAGTCGTGTTTTTATCGAAACGCCACCCGAGTCGAAAGTTGCGATCTTTCGGGCACCGTCTCGAATTTCGATACCGAACTCACCGAACGTCTGGTCCTGTGTGAAATCCAAATATAGGCCATTCACGTTTCGTCCGGAACGTCCTACGGGCGGGAAAGTCGTGTTTTTACCGAAACGCCACCCGAGTCGAAAGTTGCGATCTTTCGGGCACCGTCTCGAATTTCGATACCCAACTCACCGAACGTCTGGTCCTGCGTGAAATCCAAAAATAGACCAATCACGTTTCGTCCGGAACACACGCGGGGCGCGAAAGTCGTGTTTTTATCGAAACGCCACCCGAGTCGAAAGTTGCGATCTTTCGGGCACCGTCTCGAATTTCGATGCCGAACTCATCGAACGTCTGGTCCTGTGCGAAATCCAAAAATAGACCAATCACGTTTCGGCCGGAACACACGCGTGGCGCGAAAGTCGTATTTTTACCGAAACGCCACCCGAGTCGAAAGTTGCGATCTTTCGGGGACCGTCTCGAATTTCGATACCGAACGTCTGGTCCTGTGTGAAATCCAAAAATAAACCAATCACGTTTCGTCCGGAACACACGCGGGGCGCGAAAGTCGTGTTTTTATCGAAACGCCACCCGAGTCGTAAGTTGCGATCTTTCGGGCACTGTCTCGAATTTTGATACCGAACTCACCGAACGTCTGGTCCTATGTGAAATCCAAAAATAGACCATTCACGTTTCGTCCGGAATGTCGTACGGGCGAAAAATCCGTGTTTTTACCGAAACGCCACCCGAGTAGAAAGTTGCGATCTTTCGGGCACCATCTCGAAATTCGATACCGAACTCACCGAACGTCTGGTCCTGTGTGAAATCCAAAAATAGACCATTCACGTTTGGTCCGGAACGTCCTACGGGCGGGAAAGTCTTATTTTTACCGAAACGCCACCCGAGTCGAAAGTTGCGATCTTTCGGGCACCGTCTCGAATTTTGATACCGAACTCACCGAACGTCTGGTCCTGTGTGAAATCCAAAAATAGACCATTCACGTTTCGTCCGGAATGTCGTACGGGCGAAAAATCCGTGTTTTTACCGAAACGCCACCCGAGTCGAAAGTTGCGATCTTTCGGGCACCGTCTTGAAATTCGATACCGAACTCACCGAACGTCTGGTCCTGTGTGAAATCCAAAAATAGACCATTCACGTTTCGTCCGGAACGTCCTACGGGCGGGAAAGTCTTATTTTTAGCGAAACGCCACCCGAGTCGAAAGTTGCGATCTTTCGGGCACCGTCTCGAATTTCGATACCGAACTCACCGAACGTCTGGTCCTGTGTGAAATCCAAAAATAGACCAATCATGTTTCGTCCGGAACACACACGGGGCGCGAAAGTCGTGTTTTTATCGAAACGCCACCCGAGTCGAAAGTTACGATCTTTCGGGCACCGTCTCGAATTTCGATACCGAACTCACCGAACGTCTGGTCCTGTGTGAAATCCAAATATAGGCCATTCACGTTTCGTCCGGAACGTCCTACGGGCGGGAAAGTCGTGTTTTTACCGAAACGCCACCCGAGTCGAAAGTTGCGATCTTTCGGGCACCGTCTCGAATTTCGATACCCAACTCACCGAACGTCTGGTCGTGCGTGAAATCCAAAAATAGACCAATCACGTTTCGTCCGGAACACACGCGGGGCGCGAAAGTCGTGTTTTTATCGAAACGCCACCCGAGTCGAAAGTTGCGATCTTTCGGGCACCGTCTCGAATTTCGATGCCGAACTCACCGAACGTCTGGTCCTGTGCGAAATCCAAAAATAGACCAATCACGTTTCGTCCGGAACACACGCGGGGCACGAAAGTCGTGTTTTTACCGAAACGCCACCCGAGTCGAAAGTTGTGATCTTTCGGGCACCGTCTCAAATTTCGATACCGAACTCACCGAACGCCACCCGGGTCGAAAGTTGCGATCTTTCGGGCACCGTCTCGAATTTCGACACCGAACTCACGGAACGTCTGGTCCTATGTGAAATCCAAAATTAGACCATTCACGTTCCGTCCGGAACATCCTACGGGCGGAAAAGTCGTGTTTTTACCGAAACGCCACCCGAGTCGAAAGTTGCGATCTATCGGGCACCGTCTCAAATTTCGATACCGAACTCACCGAACGTCTGGTCCTGTGTGAAATCCAAAAATAGACCAATCACGTTTCGGCCGGAACACACGCGTGGCGCGAAAGTCGTATTTTTACCGAAACGCCACCCGAGTCGAAAGTTGCGATCTTTCGGGCACCGTCTCGAATTTCGATACCGAACTCACCGAACGTCTGGTCCTGTGTGAAATCCAAAAATAAACCAATCACGTTTCGTCCGGAACACACGCGGGGCGCGAAAGTCGTGTTTTTATCGAAACGCCACCCGAGTCGAAAGTTGCGATCTTTCGGGCACCGTCTCGAATTTCGATGCCGAACTCACCGAACGTCTGGTCCTGTGCGAAATCCAAAAATAGACCAATCACGTTTCGTCCGGAACACACGCGGGGCACGAAAGTCGTGTTTTTACCGAAACGCCACCCGAGTCGAAAGTTGTGATCTTTCGGGCACCGTCTCGAATTTCGACACCGAACTCACGGAACGTCTGGTCCTATGTGAAATCCAAAATTAGACCATTCACGTTCCGTCCGGAACATCCTACGGGCGGAAAAGTCGTGTTTTTACCGAAACGCCACCCGAGTCGAAAGTTGCGATCTATCGGGCACCTTTTCAAATTTCGATACCGAACTCACCGAACGTCTGGTCCTGTGTGAAATCCAAAAATAGACCAATCACGTTTCGGCCGGAACACACGCGTGGCGCGAAAGTCGTATTTTTACCGAAACGCCACCCGAGTCGAAAGTTGCGATCTTTCGGGCACCGTCTCGAATTTCGATACCGAACTCACCGAACGTCTGGTCCTGTGTGAAATCCAAAAATAAACCAATCACGTTTCGTCCGGAACACACGCGGGGCGCGAAAGTCGTGTTTTTATCGAAACGCCACCCGAGTCGAAAGTTGCGATCTTTCGGGCACTGTCTCGAATTTCGATACCGAACTCACCGAACGTCTGGTCCTGTGTGAAATCCAAAAATAGACCATTCACGTTTCGTCTGGAATGTCGTACGGGCGAAAAATCCGTGTTTTTACCGAAACGCCACCCGAGTCGAAAGTTGCGATCTTTCGGGCACCGTCTCGAAATTCGATACCGAAACACCGAACGTCTGGTCCTGTGTGAAATCCAAAAATAGACCATTCACGTTTCGTCCGGAACGTCCTACGGGCGGGAAAGTCTTATTTTTACCGAAACGCCACCCGAGTCGAAAGTTGCGATCTTTCGGGCACCGTCTCGAATTTCGATACCGAACTCACAGAACGTCTGGTCCTATGTGAAATCCAAAATTAGACCATTCACGTTCCGTCCGGAACGTCCTACGGGCAGAAAATTCGTGTTTTTACCGAAACGCCACCCGAGTCGAAAATTGCGATCTTTCGGGCCGTCTCGGATTTCGATACCGAACTCACCGAACGTCTGGTCCTGTGTGAAATTCAAATATAGACCAATCACGTTTCGTCCGGAAGACACGCGGGGCGCGAAAGTCGTGTTTTTACCGAAACGCCACCCGAGTCGAAAGTTGCGATCTTTCGGGCACCGTCTCGAATTTCGATACCGAACTCACCGAACTTCTGGTCCCGTGTGAAATCCAAAAATAGACCAATCTCGTTTCGTCCGGAACACACGCGGGGCGCAAAAGTCGTGTTTTTACCGAAACGCCACCCGAGTCGAAAGTTGCGATCTTTCGGGCACCGTCTCAAATTTCGATACCGAACTCACCGAACGTCTGGTCCTGTGTGAAATCAAAAAATAGACCAATCACGTTTCGTCAGGAACACACGCGGGGCGCGAAAGTCGTGTTTTTATCGAAACGCCACCTGAGTCGAAAGTTTCGATCTTTCGGGCACCGTCTCAAATTTCGATACCGAACTCACCGAACGTCTGGTCCTGTGTGAAATCCAAATATAGGCCATTCACGTTTCGTCCGGAACGTCCTACGGGCGGGAAAGTCGTGTTTTTACCGAAACGCCACCCGAGTCGAAAGTTGCGATCTTTCGGGCGCCATCTCGAATTTTGATAGCGAACTCACCGGACGTCTGGTCCTGTGTGAAATCCAAAAATAGACCATGCACGTTTCGTCCGGAATGTCCTACGGGCGAAAAATCCGTGTTTTTACCGAAACGCCACCAGAGTCGAAAGTTGCGATCTTTCGGGCACCGTCTCAAATTTTGATACCGAACTCACCGAACGTCTGGTCCTGTGTGAAATCCAAATATAGGCCATTCACGTTTCGTCCGGAACGTCCTACGGGCGGGAAAGTCGTGTTTTTACCGAAACGCCACCCGAGTCGAAAGTTGCGATCTTTCGGGCACCGTCTCGAATTTCGATACCGAACTCACGGAACGTCTGGTCCTATGTGAAATCCAAAATTAGACCATTCACGTTCCGTCCGGAACGTCCTACGGGCAGAAAAGTCGTGTTTTTACCGAAACGCTACCCGAGTCGAAAGTTGCGATCTTTCGGGCACCGTCTCGAAATTCGATACCGAACTCACCGAACGTCTGGTCCTGTGTGAAATCCAAAAAAAGACCATTCACGTTTCGTCCGGAACGTCCTACGGGCGGGAAAGTCGTGTTTTTACCGAAACGCCACCCGAGTCGAAAGTTGCGATCTTTCGGGCACCGTCTCGAATTTTGATACCGAACTCACCGAACGTCTGGTCCTATGTGAAATCCAAAAATAGACCATTCACGTTTCGTCCGGAATGTCCTACGGGCGAAAAATCCGTGTTTTTACCGAAACGCCACCCGAGTCGAAAGTTGCGATCTTTCGTGCACCGTCTCGAAATTCGATACCGAACTCACCGAACGTCTGGTCCTGTGTGAAGTCCAAAGATAGACCAATCACGTTTCGTCTGGAACACACGCGGGGCACGAAAGTCGTGTTTTTACAGAAACGCCACCCGAGTCGAAAGTTGCGATCTTTCGGGCACCGTCTCGAATTTTTATACCGAACTCACCGAACGTCTGGTCCTGTGTGAAATCCAAAAATAGACCAATCACGTTTCGTCCGGAACACACGCGGGGCGCGAAAGTCGTGTTTTTATCGAAACGCCACCCGAGTCGAAAGTTGCGATCTTTCGGGCACCGTCTCAAATTTCGATACCGAACTCACCGAACGTCTGGTCTTGTGTGAAATCCAAATATAGGCCATTCACGTTTCGTCCGGAACGTCCTACGGGCGGAAAATCCGTGTTTTTACCGAAACGCCACCCGAGTCGAAAGTTGCGATCTTTCGGGCACCGTCTCGAAATTCGATACCGAACTCACCGAACGTATGGTCCTGTGCGAAATCCAAAAAAAGACCATTCACGTTTCGTCCGGAACGTCCTACGGGCGGGAAAGTCTTATTTTTACCGAAACGCCACCCGAGTCGAAAGTTGCGATCTTTCGGGCACCGTCTCGAATTTCGATACCGAACTCACGGAACGTCTGGTCCTATGTGAAATCCAAAATTAGACCATTCACGTTCCGTCCGGAACATCCTACGGGCGGAAAAGTCGTGTTTTTACCGAAACGCCACCCGAGTCGAAAGTTGCGATCTTTCGGGCACCGTCTCGAATTTTGATACCGAACTCACCGAACGTCTGGTCCTATGTGAAATCCAAAAATAGACCATTCACGTTTCGTCCGGAACGTCCTATGGGCGGGAAAGTCGTGTTTTTACCGAAACGCCACCCGAGTCGAAAGTTGCGATCTTTCGGGCACCGTCTCGAATTTCGATACCGAACTCACGGAACGTCTGGTCCTATGTGAAATCCAAAATTAGACCATTCACGTTCCGTCCGGAACGTCCTACGGGCGGAAAAGTCGTGTTTTTACCGAAACGCCACCCGAGTCGAAAGTTGCGATCTTTCGGGCGCCGTCTCGAATTTTGATAGCGAACTCACCGAACGTCTGGTCCTGTGTGAAATCCAAAAATAGACCATGCACGTTTCCTCCGGAATGTCCTACAGGCGGAAAATCCGTGTTTTTACCGAAATGCCACCAGAGTCGAAAGTTGCGATCTTTCGGGCACCGTCTCAAATTTCGATACCGAACTCACCGAACGTCTGGTCCTGTGTGAAATCCAAATATAGGCCATTCACGTTTCGTCCGGAACGTCCTACGGGCCGGAAAGTCGTGTTTTTACCGAAACGCCACCCGAGTCGAAAGTTGCGATCTTTCGGACACCGTCTCGAATTTCGATACCGAACTCACCGAACGTCTGGTCCTGTGTGAAATCCAAATATAGGCCATTCACGTTTCGTCCGGAACGTCCTACGGGCGGGAAAGTCGTGTTTTTACCGAAACGCCACCCGAGTCGAAAGTTGCGATCTTTCGGGCACCGTCTCGAAATTCGATACCGAACTCACCGAACGTCTGGTCCTGTGTGAAATCCAAAAAAAGACCATTCACGTTTCGTCCGGAACGTCCTACGGGCGGGAAAGTCGTGTTTTTACCGAAACGCCACCCGAGTCGAAAGTTGCGATCTTTCGGGCACCGTCTCGAATTTTGATACCGAACTCACCGAACGACTGGTCCTATGTGAAATCCAAAAATAGACCATTCACGTTTCGTCCGGAATGTGCTACGGGCGAAAAATCCGTGTTTTTACCGAAACGCCACCCGAGTCGAAAGTTGCGATCTTTCGGGCACCGTCTCGCAATTCGATACCGAACTCACCGAACGTCTGGTCCTGTGTGAAGTCCAAAGATAGACCAATCACGTTTCGTCTGGAACACACGCGGGGCACGAAAGTCGTGTTTTTACCGAAACGCCACCCGAGTCGAAAGTTGCGATCTTTCGGGCACCGTCTCGAATTTTTATACCGAACCCACCGAACGTCTGGTCCTGTGTGAAATCCAAAAATAGACCAATCACGTTTCGTCCGGAACACACGCGGGGCGCGAAAGTCGTGTTTTTATCGAAACGGCACCCGAGTCGAAAGTTGCGATCTTTCGGGCACCATCTCAAATTTCGATACCGAACTCACCGAACGTCTGGTCTTGTGTGAAATCCAAATATAGGCCATTCACTTTTCGTCCGGAATGTCCTACGGGCGGGAAAGTCGTGTTTTTACCGAAACGCCACCCGAGTCGAAAGTTGCGATCTTTTGGGCAACGTCTCGAATTTTGAAACCGAACTCACCGAACGTCTGGTCCTGTGTGAAATCCAAAAATAGACCACTCACGTTTCGTCCGGAATGTCCTACGGGCGGAAAATCTGTGTTTTTACCGAAACGCCACCCGAGTCGAAAGTTGCGATCTTTCGGGCACCGTCTCGAAATTCGATACCGAACTCACCGAACGTATGGTCCTGTGTGAAATCCAAAAAAATACCATTCACGTTTCGTCCGGAACGTCCTACGGGCGGGAAAGTCTTATTTTTACCGAAACGCCACCCGAGTCGAAAGTTGCGATCTTTCGGGCACCGTCTCGAATTTCGATACCGAACTCACGGAACGTCTGGTCCTATGTGAAATCCAAAATTAGACCATTCACGTTCCGACCGGAACGTCCTACGGGCAGAAAATTCGTGTTTTTACCGAAACGCCACCCGAGTCGAAAATTGCGATCTTTCGGGCCGTCTCGGATTTCGATACCGAACTCACCGAACGTCTGGTCCTGTGTGAAATCCAAATATAGACCAATCACGTTTCGTCCGGAACACACGCGGGGCGCGAAAGTCGTGTTTTTACCGAAACGCCACCCGAGTCGAAAGTTGCGATCTTTCGGGCACCGTCTCGAATTTCGATACCGAACTCACCGAACTTCTGGTCCCGTGTGAAATCCAAAAATAGACCAATCTCGTTTCGTCCGGAACACACGCGGGGCGCAAAAGTCGTGTTTTTACCGAAACGCCACCCGAGTCGAAAGTTGCGATCTTTCGGGCACCGTCTCAAATTTCGATACCGAACTCACCGAACGTCTGGTCCTGTGTGAAATCCAAAAATAGACCAATCACGTTTCGTCCGGAACACACGCGGGGCGCGAAAGTCGTGTTTTTATCGAAACGCCACCCGAGTCGAAAGTTGCGATCTTTCGGGCACCGTCTCGAATTTCGATACCGAACTCACCGAACGTCTGGTCCTATGTGAAATCCAAAATTAGATCATTCACGTTCCGTCCGGAACGTCCTACGGGCAGAAAAGTCGTGTTTTTACCGAAACGCTACCCGAGTCGAAAGTTGCGATCTTTCGGGCACCGTCTCGAAATTCGATACCGAACTCACCGAACGTCTGGTCCTGTGTGAAATCCAAAAAAAGACCATTCACGTTTCGTCCGGAACGTCCTACGGGCGGGAAAGTCGTGTTTTTACCGAAACGCCACCCGAGTCGAAAGTTGCGATCTTTCGGGCACCGTCTCGAATTTTGATACCGAACTCACCGAACGTCTGGTCCTATGTGAAATCCAAAAATAGACCATTCACGTTTCGTCCGGAATGTCCTACGGGCGAAAAATCCGTGTTTTTACCGAAACGCCACCCGAGTCGAAAGTTGCGATCTTTCGGGCACCGTCTCGCAATTCGATACCGAACTCACCGAACGTCTGGTCCTGTGTGAAGTCCAAAGATAGACCAATCACGTTTCGTCTGGAACAGACGCGGGGCACGAAAGTCGTGTTTTTTCCGAAACGCCACCCGAGTCGAAAGTTGCGATCTTTCGGGCACCGTCTCGAATTTTTATACCGAACCCACCGAACGTCTGGTCCTGTGTGAAATCCAAAAATAGACCAATCACGTTTCGTCCGGAACACACGCGGGGCGCGAAAGTCGTGTTTTTATCGAAACGCCACCCGAGTCGAAAGTTGCGATCTTTCGGGCACCATCTCAAATTTCGATACCGAACTCACCGAACGTCTGGTCTTGTGTGAAATCCAAATATAGGCCATTCACGTTTCGTCCGGAACGTCCTACGGGCGGGAAAGTCGTGTTTTTACCGAAACGCCACCCGAGTCGAAAGTTGCGATCTTTCGGGCACCGTCTCGAATTTTTATACCGAACCCACCGAACGTCTGGTCCTGTGTGAAATCCAAAAATAGACCAATCACGTTTCGTCCGGAACACACGCGGGGCGCGAAAGTCGTGTTTTTATCGAAACGGCACCCGAGTCGAAAGTTGCGATCTTTCGGGCACCATCTCAAATTTCGATACCGAACTCACCGAACGTCTGGTCTTGTGTGAAATCCAAATATAGGCCATTCACTTTTCGTCCGGAATGTCCTACGGGCGGGAAAGTCGTGTTTTTACCGAAACGCCACCCGAGTCGAAAGTTGCGATCTTTTGGGCAACGTCTCGAATTTTGAAACCGAACTCACCGAACGTCTGGTCCTGTGTGAAATCCAAAAATAGACCACTCACGTTTCGTCCGGAATGTCCTACGGGCGGAAAATCTGTGTTTTTACCGAAACGCCACCCGAGTCGAAAGTTGCGATCTTTCGGGCACCGTCTCGAAATTCGATACCGAACTCACCGAACGTATGGTCCTGTGTGAAATCCAAAAAAATACCATTCACGTTTCATCCGGAACGTCCTACGGGCGGGAAAGTCTTATTTTTACCGAAACGCCACCCGAGTCGAAAGTTGCGATCTTTCGGGCACCGTCTCGAATTTCGATACCGAACTCACGGAACGTCTGGTCCTATGTGAAATCCAAAATTAGACCATTCACGTTCCGACCGGAACGTCCTACGGGCAGAAAATTCGTGTTTTTACCGAAACGCCACCCGAGTCGAAAATTGCGATCTTTCGGGCCGTCTCGGATTTCGATACCGAACTCACCGAACGTCTGGTCCTGTGTGAAATCCAAATATAGACCAATCACGTTTCGTCCGGAACACACGCGGGGCGCGAAAGTCGTGTTTTTACCGAAACGCCACCCGAGTCGAAAGTTGCGATCTTTCGGGCACCGTCTCGAATTTCGATACCGAACTCACCGAACTTCTGGTCCCGTGTGAAATCCAAAAATAGACCAATCTCGTTTCGTCCGGAACACACGCGGGGCGCAAAAGTCGTGTTTTTACCGAAACGCCACCCGAGTCGAAAGTTGCGATCTTTCGGGCACCGTCTCAAATTTCGATACCGAACTCACCGAACGTCTGGTCCTGTGTGAAATCCAAAAATAGACCAATCACGTTTCGTCCGGAACACACGCGGGGCGCGAAAGTCGTGTTTTTATCGAAACCCCACCCGAGTCGAAAGTTGCGATCTTTCGGGCACCGTCTCGAATTTCGATACCGAACTCACCGAACGTCTGGTCCTATGTGAAATCCAAAATTAGATCATTCACGTTCCGTCCGGAACGTCCTACGGGCAGAAAAGTCGTGTTTTTACCGAAACGCTACCCGAGTCGAAAGTTGCGATCTTTCGGGCACCGTCTCGAAATTCGATACCGAACTCACCGAACGTCTGGTCCTGTGTGAAATCCAAAAAAAGACCATTCACGTTTCGTCCGGAACGTCCTACGGGCGGGAAAGTCGTGTTTTTACCGAAACGCCACCCGAGTCGAAAGTTGCGATCTTTCGGGCACCGTCTCGAATTTTGATACCGAACTCACCGAACGTCTGGTCCTATGTGAAATCCAAAAATAGACCATTCACGTTTCGTCCGGAATGTCCTACGGGCGAAAAATCCGTGTTTTTACCGAAACGCCACCCGAGTCGAAAGTTGCGATCTTTCGGGCACCGTCTCGCAATTCGATACCGAACTCACCGAACGTCTGGTCCTGTGTGAAGTCCAAAGATAGACCAATCACGTTTCATCTGGAACAGACGCGGGGCACGAAAGTCGTGTTTTTACCGAAACGCCACCCGAGTCGAAAGTTGCGATCTTTCGGGCACCGTCTCGAATTTTTATACCGAACCCACCGAACGTCTGGTCCTGTGTGAAATCCAAAAATAGACCAATCACGTTTCGTCCGGAACACACGCGGGGCGCGAAAGTCGTGTTTTTATCGAAACGGCACCCGAGTCGAAAGTTGCGATCTTTCGGGCACCATCTCAAATTTCGATACCGAACTCACCGAACGTCTGGTCTTGTGTGAAATCCAAATATAGGCCATTCACGTTTCGTCCGGAACGTCCTACGGGCGGGAAAGTCGTGTTTTTACCGAAACGCCACCCGAGTCGAAAGTTGCGATCTTTTGGGCACCGTCTCGAATTTTGAAACCGAACTCACCGAACGTCTGGTCCTGTGTGAAATCCAAAAATAGACCACTCACGTTTCGTCCGGAATGTCCTACGGGCGGAAAATCCGTGTTTTTACCGAAACGCCACCCGAGTCGAAAGTTGCGATCTTTCGGGCACCGTCTCGAAATTCGATACCGAACTCACCGAACGTATGGTCCTGTGTGAAATCCAAAAAAATACCATTCACGTTTCGTCCGGAACGTCCTACGGGCGGGAAAGTCTTATTTTTACCGAAACGCCACCCGAGTCGAAAGTTGCGATCTTTCGGGCACCGTGTCGAATTTCGATACCGAACTCACGGAACGTCTGGTCCTATGTGAAATCCAAAATTAGACCATTCACGTTCCGTCCGGAACGTCCTACGGGCAGAAAATTCGTGTTTTTACCGAAACGCCACCCGAGTCGAAAATTGCGATCTTTCGGGCCGTCTCGGATTTCGATACCGAACTCACCGAACGTCTGGTCCTGTGTGAAATCCAAATATAGACCAATCACGTTTCGTCCGGAACACACGCGGGGCGCGAAAGTCGTGTTTTTACCGAAACGCCACCCGAGTCGAAAGTTGCGATCTTTCGGGCACCGTCTCGAATTTCGATACCGAACTCACCGAACTTCTGGTCCCGTGTGAAATCCGAAAATAGACCAATCTCGTTTCGTCCGGAACACACGCGGGGCGCAAAAGTCGTGTTTTTACTGAAACGCCACCCGAGTCGAAAGTTGCGATCTTTCGGGCACCGTCTCAAATTTCGATACCGAACTCACCGAACGTCTGGTCCTGTGTGAAATCCAAAAATAGACCAATCACGTTTCGTCCGGAACACACGCGGGGCGCGAAAGTCGTGTTTTTATCGAAACGCCACCCGAGTCGAAAGTTGCGATCTTTCGGGCACCGTCTCAAATTTCAATACCGAACTCACCGAACGTCTGGTCCTGTGTGAAATCCAGATATAGGCCATTCACGTTTCGTCCGGAACGTCCTACGGGCGGGAAAGTCGTGTTTTTACCGAAACGCCACCCGAGTCGAAAGTTGCGATCTTTCGGGCACCGTCTCGAATTTCGATACCGAACTCACCGAACTTCTGGTCCCGTGTGAAATCCAAAAATAGACCAATCTCGTTTCGTCCGGAACACACGCGGGGCGCAAAAGTCGTGTTTTTACCGAAACGCCACCCGAGTCGAAAGTTGCGATCTTTCGGGCACCGTCTCAAATTTCGATACCGAACTCACCGAACGTCTGGTCCTGTGTGAAATCCAAAAATAGACCAATCACGTTTCGTCCGGAACACACGCGGGGCGCGAAAGTCGTGTTTTTATCGAAACGCCACCCGAGTCGAAAGTTGCGATCTTTCGGGCACCGTCTCGAATTTCGATACCGAACTCACCGAACGTCTGGTCCTATGTGAAATCCAAAATTAGACCATTCACGTTCCGTCCGGAACGTCCTACGGGCAGAAAAGTCGTGTTTTTACCGAAACGCTACCCGAATCGAAAGTTGCGATCTTTCTGGAACCGTCTCGAAATTCGATACCGAACTCACCGAACGTCTGGTCCTGTGTGAAATCCAAATATAGGCCATTCACGTTTCGTCCGGAACGTCCTACGGGCGGGAAAGTCGTGTTTTTACCGAAACGCCACCCGAGTCGAAAGTTGCGATCTTTCGGGCACCGTCTCGAATTTCGATACCGAACTCACGGAACGTCTCGTCCTATGTGAAATCCAAAATTAGACCATTCACGTTCCGTCCGGAACGTCCTACGGGCAGAAAAGTCGCGTTTTTACCGAAACGCTACCCGAATCGAAAGTTGCGATCTTTCTGGCACCGTCTCGAAATTCGATACCGAACTCACCGAACGTCTGGTCCTGTGTGAAATCCAAAAAAAGACCATTCACGTTTCGTCCGGAACGTCCTACGGGCGGAAAAGTCGTGTTTTTACCGAAACGCCACCCGAGTCGAAAGTTGCGATCTTTCGGGCACCGTCTCGCAATTCGATACCGAACTCACCGAACGTCTGGTCCTGTGTGAAGTCCAAAGATAGACCAATCACGTTTCGTCTGGAACACACGCGGGGCACGAAAGTCGTGTTTTTACCGAAACGCCACCCGAGTCGAAAGTTGCGATCTTTCGGGCACCGTCTTGAATTTTTATACCGAACCCACCGAACGTCTGGTCCTATGTGAAATCCAAAAATAGACCAATCACGTTTCGTCCGGAACACACGCGGGGCGCGAAAGTCCTGTTTTTATCGAAACGGCACCCGAGTCGAAAGTTGCGATCTTTCGGGCACCATCTCAAATTTCGATACCGAACTCACCGAACGTCTAGTCTTGTGTGAGATCCAAATATAGGCCATTCACGTTTCGTCCGGAACGTCCTACGGGCGGGAAAGTCGTGTTTTTACCGAAACGCCACCCGAGTCGAAAGTTGCGATCTTTTGGGCACCGTCTCGAATTTTGAAACCGAACTCACCGAACGTCTGGTCCTGTGTGAAATCCAAAAATAGACCACTCACGTTTCGTCCGGAATGTCCTACGGGCGGAAAATCCGTGTTTTTACCGAAACGCCACCCGAGTCGAAAGTTGCGATCTTTCGGGCACCGTCTCGAAATTCGATACCGAACTCACCGAACGTATGGTCCTGTGTGAAATCCAAAAAAATACCATTCACGTTTCGTCCGGAACGTCCTACGGGCGGGAAAGTCTTATTTTTACCGAAACGCCACCCGAGTCGAAAGTTGCGATCTTTTGGGCACCGTCTCGAATTTCGATACCGAACTCACGGAACGTCTGGTCCTATGTGAAATCCAAAATTAGACCATTCACGTTCCGTCCGGAACGTCCTACGGGCAGAAAATTCGTGTTTTTACCGAAACGCCACCCGAGTCGAAAATTGCGATCTTTCGGGCCGTCTCGGATTTCGATACCGAACTCACCGAACGTTTGGTCCTGTGTGAAATCCAAATATAGACCAATCACGTTTCGTCCGGAACACACGCGGGGCGCGAAAGTCGTGTTTTTACCGAAACGCCACCCGAGTCGAAAGTTGCGATCTTTCGGGCACCGTCTCGAATTTCGATACCGAACTCACCGAACTTCTGGTCCCGTGTGAAATCCAAAAATAGACCAATCTCGTTTCGTCCAGAACACACGCGGGGCGCAAAAGTCGTGTTTTTACCGAAACGCCACCCGAGTCGAAAGTTGCGATCTTTCGGGCACCGTCTCAAATTTCGATACCGAACTCACCGAACGTCTGGTCCTGTGTGAAATCCAAAAATAGACCAATCACGTTTCGTCCGGAACACACGCGGGGCGCGAAAGTCGTGTTTTTATCGAACCGCCACCCGAGTCGAAAGTTGCGATCTTTCGGGCACCGTCTCAAATTTCGATACCGAACTCACCGAACGTCTGGTCCTGTGTGAAATCCAAATATAGGCCATTCACGTTTCGTCCGGAACGTCCTACGGGCGGGAAAGTCGTGTTTTTACCGAAACGCCACCCGAGTCGAAAGTTGCGATCTTTCGGGCGCCGTCTCGAATTTTGATAGCGAACTCACCGAACATCTGGTCCTGTGTGAAATCCAAAAATAGACCAATCACGTTTCGTCCGGAACACACGCGGGGCGCGAAAGTCGTGTTTTTATCGAAACGCCACCCGAGTCGAAAGTTGCGATCTTTCGGGCACCGTCTCAAATTTCGATACCGAACTCACCGAACGTCTGGTCCTGTGTGAAATCCAAATATAGGCCATTCACGTTTCGTCCGGAACGTCCTACGGGCGGGAAAGTCGTGTTTTTACCGAAACGCCACCCGAGTCGAAAGTTGCGATCTTTCGGGCACCGTCTCGAATTTCGATACCGAACTCACGGAACGTCTCGTCCTATGTGAAATCCAAAATTAGACCATTCACGTTCCGTCCGGAACGTCCTACGGGCAGAAAAGTCGTGTTTTTACCGAAACGCTACCCGAATCGAAAGTTGCGATCTTTCTGGCACCGTCTCGAAATTCGATACCGAACTCACCGAACGTCTGGTCCTGTGTGAAATCCAAAAAAAGACCATTCACGTTTCGTCCGGAACGTCCTACGGGCGGGAAAGTCGTGTTTTTACCGAAACGCCACCCGAGTCGAAAGTTGCGATCTTTCGGGCGCCGTCTCGAATTTTGATAGCGAACTCACCGAACGTCTGGTCCTGTGTGAAATCCAAAAATAGACCAATCACGTTTCGTCCGGAACACACGCGGGGCGCGAAAGTCGTGTTTTTATCGAAACGCCACCCGAGTCGAAAGTTGCGATCTTTCGGGCACCGTCTCAAATTTCGATACCGAACTCACCGAACGTCTGGTCCTGTGTGAAATCCAAATATAGGCCATTCACGTTTCGTCCGGAACGTCCTACGGGCGGGAAAGTCGTGTTTTTACCGAAACGCCACCCGAGTCGAAAGTTGCGATCTTTCGGGCACCGTCTCGAATTTCGATACCGAACTCACGGAACGTCTCGTCCTATGTGAAATCCAAAATTAGACCATTCACGTTCCGTCCGAAACGTCCTACGGGCAGAAAAGTCGTGTTTTTACCGAAACGCTACCCGAATCGAAAGTTGCGATCTTTCTGGCACCGTCTCGAAATTCGATACCGAACTCACCGAACGTCTGGTCCTGTGTGAAATCCAAAAAAAGACCATTCACGTTTCGTCCGGAACGTCCTACGGGCGGGAAAGTCGTGTTTTTACCGAAACGCCACCCGAGTCGAAAGTTGCGATCTTTCGGGCACCCTCTCGAATTTTGATACCGAACTCACCGAACGTCTGGTCCTATGTGAAATCCAAAAATAGACCATTCACGTTTCGTCCGGAATGTCCTACGGGCGAAAAATCCGTGTTTTTACCGAAACGCCACCCGAGTCAAAAGTTGCGATCTTTCGGGCACCGTCTCGAAATTCGATACCGAACTCACCGAACGTCTGGTCCTGTGTGAAGTCCAAAGATAGACCAATCACGTTTCGTCTGGAACACACGCGGGGCACGAAAGTCGTGTTTTTACCGAAACGCCACCCGAGTCGAAAGTTGCGATCTTTCGGGCACCGTCTCGAATTTTTATACCGAACTCACCGAACGTCTGCTCCTGTGTGAAATCCAAAAATAGACCAATCACGTTTCGTCCGGAACACACGCAGGGCGCGAAAGTCGTGTTATTATCGAAACGCCACCCGAGTCGAAAGTTGCGATCTTTCGGGCACCGTCTCGAATTTCGATACCGAACTCACCGAACGTCTGGTGTTGTGTGAAATCCAAATATAGGCCATTCACGTTTCGTCCGGAACGTCCTACGGGCGGGAAAATCGTGTTTTTACCGAAACGCCACCCGAGTCGAAAGTTGCGATCTTTCGGGCACCGTCTCGAATTTTGATACCGAACTCACCGAACGTCTGGTCCTATGTGAAATCCAAAAATAGACCATTCACGTTTCGTCCGGAATGTCCTACGGGCGAAAAATCCGTGTTTTTACCGAAACGCCACCCGAGTCAAAAGTTGCGATCTTTCGGGCACCGTCTCGAAATTCGATACCGAACTCACCGAACGTCTGGTCCTGTGTGAAGTCCAAAGATAGACCAATCACGTTTCGTCTGGAACACACGCGGGGCACGAAAGTCGTGTTTTTACCGAAACGCCACCCGAGTCGAAAGTTGCGATCTTTCGGGCACCGTCTCGAATTTTTATACCGAACTCACCGAACGTCTGCTCCTTTGTGAAATCCAAAAATAGACCAATCACGTTTCGTCCGGAACACACGCAGGGCGCGAAAGTCGTGTTATTATCGAAACGCCACCCGAGTCGAAAGTTGCGATCTTTCGGGCACCGTCTCGAATTTCGATACCGAACTCACCGAACGTCTGGTGTTGTGTGAAATCCAAATATAGGCCATTCACGTTTCGTCCGGAACGTCCTACGGGCGGGAAAGTCGTGTTTTTACCGAAACGCCACCCGAGTCGAAAGTTGCGATCTTTCGGGCACCGTCTCGAATTTTGATACCGAACTCACCGAACGTCTGGTCCTATGTGAAATCCAAAAATAGACCATTCACGTTTCGTCCGGAATGTCCTACGGGCGAAAAATCCGTGTTTTTACCGAAACGCCACCCGAGTCAAAAGTTGCGATCTTTCGGGCACCGTCTCGAAATTCGATACCGAACTCACCGAACGTCTGGTCCTGTGTGAAGTCCAAAGATAGACCAATCACGTTTCGTCTGGAACACACGCGGGGCACGAAAGTCGTGTTTTTACCGAAACGCCACCCGAGTCGAAAGTTGCGATCTTTCGGGCACCGTCTCGAATTTTTATACCGAACTCACCGAACGTCTGCTCCTGTGTGAAATCCAAAAATAGACCAATCACGTTTCGTCCGGAACACACGCAGGGCGCGAAAGTCGTGTTATTATCGAAACGCCACCCGAGTCGAAAGTTGCGATCTTTCGGGCACCGTCTCGAATTTCGATACCGAACTCACCGAACGTCTGGTGTTGTGTGAAATCCAAATATAGGCCATTCACGTTTCGTCCGGAACGTCCTACGGGCGGGAAAGTCGTGTTTTTACCGAAACGCCACCCGAGTCGAAAGTTGCGATCTTTCGGGCACCGTCTCGAATTTCGATACCGAACTCACCGAACTTCTGGTCCCGTGTGAAATCCAAAAATAGACCAATCTCGTTTCGTCCGGAACACACGCGGGGCGCAAAAGTCGTGTTTTTACCGAAACGCCACCCGAGTCGAAAGTTGCGATCTTTCGGGCACCGTCTCAAATTTCGATACCGAACTCACCGAACGTCTGGTCCTGTGTGAAATCCAAATATAGGCCATTCACGTTTCGTCCGGAACGTCCTACGGGCGGGAAAGTCGTGTTTTTACCGAAACGCCACCCGAGTCGAAAGTTGCGATCTTTCGGGCGCCGTCTCGAATTTTGATAGCGAACTCACCGAACGTCTGGTCCTGTGTGAAATCCAAAAATAGACCAATCACGTTTCGTCCGGAACACACGCGGGGCGCGAAAGTCGTGTTTTTATCGAAACGCCACCCGGGTCGAAAGTTGCGATCTTTCGGGCACCGTCTCAAATTTCGATACCGAACTCACCGAACGTCTGGTCCTGTGTGAAATCCAAATATAGGCCATTCACGTTTCGTCCGGAACGTCCTACGGGCGGGAAAGTCGTGTTTTTACCGAAACGCCACCCGAGTCGAAAGTTGCGATCTTTCGGGCACGGTCTCGAATTTCGATACCGAACTCACGGAACGTCTCGTCCTATGTGAAATCCAAAATTAGACCATTCACGTTCCGTCCGGAACGTCCTACGGGCAGAAAAGTCGTGTTTTTACCGAAACGCTACCCGAATCGAAAGTTGCGATCTTTCTGGCACCGTCTCGAAATTCGATACCGAACTCACCGAACGTCTGGTCCTGTGTGAAATCCAAAAAAAGACCATTCACGTTTCGTCCGGAACGTCCTACGGGCGGGAAAGTCGTGTTTTTACCGAAACGCCACCCGAGTCGAAAGTTGCGATCTTTCGGGCGCCGTCTCGAATTTTGATAGTGAACTCACCGAACGTCTGGTCCTGTGTGAAATCCAAAAATAGACCAATCACGTTTCGTCCGGAACACACGCGGGGCGCGAAAGTCGTGTTTTTATCGAAACGCCACCCGAGTCGAAAGTTGCGATCTTTCGGGCACCGTCTCAAATTTCGATACCGAACTCACCGAACGTCTGGTCCTGTGTGAAATCCAAATATAGGCCATTCACGTTTCGTCCAGAACGTCCTACGGGCGGGAAAGTCGTGTTTTTACCGAAACGCCACCCGAGTCGAAAGTTGCGATCTTTCGGGCACCGTCTCGAATTTCGATACCGAACTCACGGAACGTCTCGTCCTATGTGAAATCCAAAATTAGACCATTCACGTTCCGTCCGGAACGTCCTACGGGCAGAAAAGTCGTGTTTTTACCGAAACGCTACCCGAATCGAAAGTTGCGATCTTTCTGGCACCGTCTCGAAATTCGATACCGAACTCACCGAACGTCTGGTCCTGTGTGAAATCCAAAAAAAGACCATTCACGTTTCGTCCGGAACGTCCTACGGGCGGGAAAGTCGTGTTTTTACCGAAACGCCACCCGAGTCGAAAGTTGCGATCTTTCGGGCGCCGTCTCGAATTTTGATAGTGAACTCACCGAACGTCTGGTCCTGTGTGAAATCCAAAAATAGACCAATCACGTTTCGTCCGGAACACACGCGGGGCGCGAAAGTCGTGTTTTTATCGAAACGCCACCCGGGTCGAAAGTTGCGATCTTTCGGGCACCGTCTCAAATTTCGATACCGAACTCACCGAACGTCTGGTCCTGTGTGAAATCCAAATATAGGCCATTCACGTTTCGTCCGGAACGTCCTACGGGCGGGAAAGTCGTGTTTTTACCGAAACGCCACCCGAGTCGAAAGTTGCGATCTTTCGGGCACGGTCTCGAATTTCGATACCGAACTCACGGAACGTCTCGTCCTATGTGAAATCCAAAATTAGACCATTCACGTTCCGTCCGGAACGTCCTACGGGCAGAAAAGTCGTGTTTTTACCGAAACGCTACCCGAATCGAAAGTTGCGATCTTTCTGGCACCGTCTCGAAATTCGATACCGAACTCACCGAACGTCTGGTCCTGTGTGAAATCCAAAAAAAGACCATTCACGTTTCGTCCGGAACGTCCTACGGGCGGGAAAGTCGTGTTTTTACCGAAACGCCACCCGAGTCGAAAGTTGCGATCTTTCGGGCGCCGTCTCGAATTTTGATAGTGAACTCACCGAACGTCTGGTCCTGTGTGAAATCCAAAAATAGACCAATCACGTTTCGTCCGGAACACACGCGGGGCGCGAAAGTCGTGTTTTTATCGAAACGCCACCCGAGTCGAAAGTTGCGATCTTTCGGGCACCGTCTCAAATTTCGATACCGAACTCACCGAACGTCTGGTCCTGTGTGAAATCCAAATATAGGCCATTCACGTTTCGTCCAGAACGTCCTACGGGCGGGAAAGTCGTGTTTTTACCGAAACGCCACCCGAGTCGAAAGTTGCGATCTTTCGGGCACCGTCTCGAATTTTGATACCGAACTCACGGAACGTCTCGTCCTATGTGAAATCCAAAATTAGACCATTCACGTTCCGTCCGGAACGTCCTACGGGCAGAAAAGTCGTGTTTTTACCGAAACGCTACCCGAATCGAAAGTTGCGATCTTTCTGGCACCGTCTCGAAATTCGATACCGAACTCACCGAACGTCTGGTCCTGTGTGAAATCCAAAAAAAGACCATTCACGTTTCGTCCGGAACGTCCTACGGGCGGGAAAGTCGTGTTTTTACCGAAACGCCACCCGAGTCGAAAGTTGCGATCTTTCGGGCGCCGTCTCGAATTTTGATAGTGAACTCACCGAACGTCTGGTCCTGTGTGAAATCCAAAAATAGACCAATCACGTTTCGTCCGGAACACACGCGGGGCGCGAAAGTCGTGTTTTTATCGAAACGCCACCCGAGTCGAAAGTTGCGATCTTTCGGGCACCGTCTCAAATTTCGATACCGAACTCACCGAACGTCTGGTCCTGTGTGAAATCCAAATATAGGCCATTCACGTTTCGTCCAGAACGTCCTACGGGCGGGAAAGTCGTGTTTTTACCGAAACGCCACCCGAGTCGAAAGTTGCGATCTTTCGGGCACCGTCTCGAATTTCGATACCGAACTCACGGAACGTCTCGTCCTATGTGAAATCCAAAATTAGACCATTCACGTTCCGTCCGGAACGTCCTACGGGCAGAAAAGTCGTGTTTTTACCGAAACGCTACCCGAATCGAAAGTTGCGATCTTTCTGGCACCGTCTCGAAATTCGATACCGAACTCACCGAACGTCTGGTCCTGTGTGAAATCCAAAAAAAGACCATTCACGTTTCGTTCGAAACGTCCTACGGGCAGGAAAGTCGTGTTTTTACCGAAACGCCACCCGAGTCGAAAGTTGCGATCTTTTGGGCACCGTCTCGAATTTTGATACCGAACTCACCGAATGTCTGGTCCTATGTGAAATCCAAAAATAGACCATTCACGTTTCGTCCGGAATGTCCTACGGGCGAAAAATCCGTGTTTTTACCGAAACGCCACCCGAGTCAAAAGTTGCGATCTTTCGGGCACCGTCTCGAAATTCGATACCGAACTCACCGAACGTCTGGTCCTGTGTGAAGTCCAAAGATAGACCAATCACGTTTCGTCTGGAACACACGCGGGGCACGAAAGTCGTGTTTTTACCGAAACGCCACCCGAGTCGAAAGTTGCGATCTTTCGGGCACCGTCTCGAATTTTTATACCGAACTCACCGAACGTCTGCTCCTGTGTGAAATCCAAAAATAGACCAATCACATTTCGTCCGGAACACACGCAGGGCGCGAAAGTCGTGTTATTATCGAAACACCACCCGAGTCGAAAGTTGCGATCTTTCGGGCACCGTCTCGAATTTCGATACCGAACTCACCGAACGTCTGGTGTTGTGTGAAATCCAAATATAGGCCATTCAAGTTTCGTCCGGAACGTCCTACGGGCGGGAAAGTCGTGTTTTTACCGAAACGCCACCCGAGTCGAAAGTTGCGATCTTTCGGGCACCGTCTCGAATTTTGATACCGAACTCACCGAATGTCTGGTCCTGTGTGAAATCCAAAAATAGACCATTCACGTTTCGTCCGGAATGTCCTACGGGCGGAAAATCCGTGTTTTTACCGAAACGCCACCCGAGTCGAAAGTTGCGATCTTTCGGGCGCCGTCTCGAATTTTGATAGCGAACTCACCGAACGTCTGGTCCTGTGTGAAATCCAAAAATAGACCATGCACGTTTCGTCCGGAATGTCTTATGGGCGGCAAATCCGTGTTTTTACCGAAACGCCACTAGAGTCGAAAGTTGCGATCTTCCGGGCACCGTCTCAAATTTCGATACCGAACTCACCGAACGTCTGGCCCTGTGTGAAATCCAAATATAGGCCATTCACGTTTCGTCCGGAACGTCCTACGGGCGGGAAAGTCGTGTTTTTACCGAAACGCCACCCGAGTCGAAAGTTGCGATCTTTCGGGCACCATCTCGAATTTCGATACCGAACTCACGGAACGTCTGGTCCTATGTGAAATCCAAAATTAGACCATTCACGTTCCGTCCGGAACGTTCTACGGGTAGAAAAGTCGTGTTTTTACCGAAACGCTACCCGAGTCGAAAGTTGCGATCTTTCGGGCACCGTCTCGAAATTCGATACCGAACTCACCGAACGTCTGGTCCTGTGTGAAATCCAAAAAAAGACCATTCACGTTTCGTCTGGAACGTCCTACGGGCGGGAAAGTCTTGTTTTTACCGAAACGCCACCCGAGTCGAAAGTTGTGATCTTTCGGGCACCGTCTCGAATTTTGATACCGAACTCACCGAACGTCTGGTCCTATGTGAAATCCAAAAATAGACCATTCACGTTTCGTCCGGAATGTCCTACGGGCGAAAAATCTGTGTTTTTACCGAAACGCCACCCGAGTCGAAAGTTGCGATCTTTCGGGCACCGTCTCGAAATTCGATACTGAACTCACCGAACGTCTGGTCCTGTGTGAAGTCCAAAGATAGACCAATCACGTTTCGTCTGGAACACACGCGGGGCACGAAAGTCGTGTTTTTATCGAAACGCCACCCGAGTCGAAAGTTGCGATCTTTCGGGCACCGTCTCGAATTTTTATACCGAACTCACCGAACGTCTGGTCCTGTGTGAAATCCAAAAATAGACCAATCACGTTTCGTCCGGAACACACGCAGGGCGCGAAAGTCGTCTTTTTATCCAAACGCCACCCGAGTCGAAAGTTGCGATCTTCCGGACACCGTCTCGAATTTCGATACCGAACTCACCGAACGTCTGGTGTTGTGTGAAATCCAAATATAGGCCATTCACGTTTCGTCCGGAACGTCCTACGGGCGGGAAAGTCGTGTTTTTACCGAAACGCCACCCGAGTCGAAAGTTGCGATCTTTCGGGCACCGTCTCGAATTTTGATACCGAACTCACCGAACGTCTGGTCCTGTGTGAAATCCAAAAATAGACCATTCACGTTTCGTCCGGAATGTCCTACGGGCGGAAAATCCGTGTTTTTACCGAAACGCCACCCGAGTCGAAAGTTGCGATCTTTCGGGCACCGTCTCGAAATTCGATACCGAACTCACCGAACATCTGGTCCTGTGTGAAATCCAAAAAAAGACCATTCACGTTTCGTCCGGAACGTCCTACGGGCGGGAAAGTCTTATTTTTACCGAAACGCCACCCGAGTCGAAAGTTGCGATCTTTCGGGCACCGTCTCGAATTTCGATACCGAACTCACGGAACGTCTGGTCCTATGTGAAATCCAAAATTAGACCATTCACGTTCCGTCCGGAACGTCCTACGGGCGGAAAATTTGAGTTTTTACCGAAACGCCACCCGAGTCGAAAATTGCGATCTTTCGGACCGTCTCGGATTTCGATACCGAACTCACCGAATGTCTGGTCCTGTGTGAAATCCAAATATAGGCCATTCACGTTTCGACTGGAACGTCCTACGGGCGGGAAAGTCGTGTTACTACCGAAACGCCACCCGAGTCGAAAGTTGCGATCTTACGGGCGCCGTCTCGAATTTTGATAGCGAACTCACCGAACGTCTGGTCCTGTGTGAAATCCAAAAATAGACCAATCTCGTTTCGTCCGGAACACACGCGGGGCGCAAAAGTCGTGTTTTTACCGAAACGCCACCCGAGTCGAAAGTTGCGATCTTTTGGGCACCGTCTCAAATTTCGATACCGAACTCACCGAACGTCTGGTCCTGTGTGAAATCCAAAAATAGACCAATCACGTTTCGTCCGGAACACACGCGGGGCGCGAAAGTCGTGTTTTTATCGAAACGCCACCCGAGTCGAAAGTTGCGATCTTTCGGGCACCGTCTCGAATTTTGATACCGAACTCACCGAACGTCTGGTCCTATGTGAAATCCAAAAATAGACCATTCACGTTTCATTCGGATGTCGTACGGGGGGAAAATCTATGTTTTTACCGAAACGCCACCCGAGTCGAAAGTTGCGATCTTTCGGGCACCGTCTCGAAATTCGATACCGAACTCACCGAACGTCTGGTCCTGTGTGAAATCCAAAAATAGACCATTCACGTTTCGTCCGGAACTTCCTACGGGCGGGAAAGTCTTATTTTTACCGAAACGCCACCCGAGTCGAAAGGTGCGATATTTCGGGCACCGTCTCGAATTTCGATACCGAACTCACGGAACGTCTGGTCCTATGTGAAATCCAAACTTAGACCATTCACGTTCCGTCCGGAACGTCCTACGGGCGGAAAAGTTGTGTTTTTACCGAAACGCTACCCGAGTCGAAAGTTGCGATCTTTCGGGCGCGGTCTCGAATTTCGATACCGAACTCACCGAACGTCTGGTCCTGTGTGAAATACAAAAATAGACCAATCACGTTTCGTCTGGAACACACGCGGGGCGCGAAAGTCGTGTTTTTATCGAAACGCCACCCGAGTCAAAAGTTGCGATCTTTTGGGCACCGTCTCGAATTTCGATACCGAACTCACCGAACGTCTGGTCCTGTGCGAAATCCAAATATAGGCCATTCACGTTTCGTCCGGAACGTCGTACGGGCGGGAAAGTCGTGTTTTTACCGAAACGCCACCCGAGTCGAAAGTTGCGATCTTTCGGGCACCGTCTCGAATTTTGATACCGAACTCACCGAACGTCTGGTCCTATGTGAAATCCAAAAATAGACCATTCACGTTTCGTCCGGAATGTCCTACGGGCGGAAAATCCGTGTTTTTACCGAAACACCACCCGAGTCGAAAGTTGCGATCTTTCGGGCACCGTCTCCAAAATAGACCAATCACGTTTCGTCCGGAACACACGCGGGGCGCGAAAGTCGTGTTTTTACCGATACGCCACCCGAGTCGAAAGTTGCGATCTTTCGGGCACCGTCTCGAATTTCGATACCGAACTCACCGAACGTCTGGACCTGTGTGAAATCCAAAAATAGGCCATTCACGTTTCGTCCGGAACGTCCTACGGGCGAGAAAGTCGTGTTTTTACCGAAACGCCATCCGAGTCGAAAGTTGCGATCTTTCGGGCACCGTCTCGAATTTCGATACCGAACTCACCGAACGTCTGGTCCTGTGTGAAATACAAAAATAGACCAATCACGTTTCGTCAGGAACACACGCGGGGCGCGAAAGTCGTGTTTTTATCGAAACGCCACCCGAGTCGAAAGTTGCGATGTTTCGGGCACCGTCTCGAATTTTGCTACCGAACTCACCGAACGTCTGGTCCTCTGTGAAATCCAAAAATAGACCATTCACGTTTCGTCCGGAATGTCCTACGGGCGGAAAATCCGTGTTTTTACCGAAACGCCACCCGAGTCGAAAGTTGCGATCTTTCGGGCACCGTCTCGAAATTCGATACCGAACTCACCGAACGTCTGGTCCTGTGTGAAATCCAAAAATAGACCAATCACGTTTCGTCCGGAACACACGCGGGGCACGAAAGTCGTGTTTTTACCGAAACGCCACCCGAGTCGAAAGTTGCGATCTTTCGGGCACCGTCTCGAATTTCGATACCGAACTCACCGAACGTCTGGACCTGTGTGAAATCCAAAAATAGGCCATTCACGTTTCGTCCGGAACGTCCTACGGGCGGCAAAGTCGTGTTTTTACCGAAACGCCACCCGAGTCGAAAGTTGCGATCTTTCGGGCACCGTCTCGAATTTCGATACCGAACTCACCGA
This sequence comes from Arctostaphylos glauca, assembly GCA_019985065.2. NCBI lineage: Eukaryota > Viridiplantae > Streptophyta > Magnoliopsida > Ericales > Ericaceae > Arctostaphylos > Arctostaphylos glauca. The sequence goes on from JAHSPW020000022.1 coordinate 1,518,648, forward strand.
ACGTCTGGTCCTATGTGAAATCCAAAAATAGACCAATCACGTTTCGTCTGGAACACACGCGGGGCGCGAAAGTCGTGTTTTTATCGAAACGCCACCCGAGTCGAAAGTTGCGATCTTTCGGGCATCGTCTCGAATTTTGATACCGAACTCACCGAACGTCTGGTCCCGTGTGAAATCCAAAAATAGACCATTCGCGTTTCGTTCGGATGTCGTACGGGCGGAAAATCTGTGTTTTTACCGAAACGCCACCCGAGTCGAAAGTTGCGATCTTTCGGGCACCGTCTCGAAATTCGATACCGAACTCACCGAACGTCTGGTCCTGTGTGAAATCCAAAAATAGACCAATCACGTTTCGTCCGGAACACACGCGGGGCACGAAAGTCGTGTTTTTACCGAAACGCCACCCGAGTCGAAAGTTGCGATCTTTCGGGCACCGTCTCGAATTTCGATACCGAACTCACCGAACGTCTGGACCTGTGTGAAATCCAAAAATAGGCCATTCACGTTTCGTCCGGAACGTCCTACGGGCGGCAAAGTCGTGTTTTTACCGAAACGCCACCCGAGTCGAAAGTTGCGATCTTTCGGGCACCGTCTCGAATTTCGATACCGAACTCACCGAACGTCTGGTCCTATGTGAAATCCAAAAATAGACCAATCACGTTTCGTCTGGAACACACGCGGGGCGCGAAAGTCGTGTTTTTATCGAAACGCCACCCGAGTCGAAAGTTGCGATCTTTCGGACACCGTCTCGAATTTTGATACCGAACTCACCGAACGTCTGGTCCTGTGTGAAATCCAAAAATAGACCATTCGCGTTTCGTTCGGATGTCGTACGGGCGGAAAATCTGTGTTTTTACCAAAACGCCACCCGAGTCGAAAGTTGCGATCTTTCGGGCACCGTCTCGAAATTCGATACCGAACTCACCGAACGTCTGGTCCTGTGTGAAATCCAAAAATAGACCATTCACGTTTCGTCCGGAACTTCCTACGGGCGGGAAAGTCTTATTTTTACCGAAACGCCACCCGAGTCGAAAGGTGCGATCTTTCGGGCACCGTCTCGAATTTCGATACCGAACTCACGGAACGTCTAGTCCTATGTGAAATCCAAACTTAGACCATTCACGTTCCGTCCGGAACGTCCTACGGGCGGAAAAGTTGTGTTTTTATCGAAACGCTACCCGAGTCGAAAGTTGCGATCTTTCGGGCACCGTCTCGAATTTTGATACCGAACTCACCGAACGTCTGGTCCTATGTGAAATCCAAAAATAGACCATTCACGTTTCGTCCGGAATGTCCTACGGGCGGAAAATCCGTGTTTTTACCGAAACGCCACCCGAGTCGAATGTTGCGATCTTTCGGGCACCGTCTCAAAAATAGACCAATCACGTTTCGTCCGGAACACACGCGGGGCGCGAAAGTCGTGTTTTTACCGAAACGCCACCCGAGTCGAAAGTTGCGATCTTTCGGGCACCGTCTCGAATTTCGATACCGAACTCACCGAACGTCTGGACCTATGTGAAATCCAAAAATAGGCCATTCACGTTTCGTCCGGAACGTCCTACGGGCGGGAAAGTCGTGTTTTTACCGAAACGCCACCCGAGTCAAAAGTTGCGATCTTTCGGGCACCGTCTCGAATTTTGATACCGAACTCACCGAACGTCTGGTCCAGTGTGAAATCCAAAAATAGACCATTCACATTTCATCCGGAACACACTCGGGGCGCGAAAATCGTGTTTTTATCGAAACACCACCCGAGTAGAAAGTTGCGATCTTTCGGGCGCCGTCTCGAATTTTGATACCGAACTCACCGAACGTCTGGTCCTGTGTGAAATCCAAAAATAGACCATTCACGTTTTGTCCGGAACACACTCGGGGCGCGAAAGTCGTGTTTTTACAGAAACGCCACCCGCGTCGAAAGTTGCGATCTTTCGGGCACCGTCTCGAATTTTGATACCGAACTCACCGAACGTCTGGTCCTGTGTGAAATCTAAAAATAGACCATTCACGTTTCGTCCGGAACACACTCGGGGCGCGAAAGTCGTGATTTTACCGAAACGCCACCCGCATCGAAAGTTGCGATCTTTCGGGCACCGTCTCGAAATTCGATACCGAACTCACCGAACGTCTGGTCCTGTGTGAAATCCAAAAATAGACCATTCGCGTTTCAACCGGAACACACTCGGGGCGCGAAAATCGTGTTTTTACCGTAACGCCACCCGCGTCGAAAGTTGCGATCTTTCGGGCACCGTCTCGAATTTCGATACCTAACTCACCGAACGTCTGGTCCTGTGTGAAATCCAAAAATAGACCATTCACGTTTCATCCGGAACACACTCGGGGCGCAAAAATCGTGTTTTTATCGAAACGCCACGCGAGTCGAAAGTAGCGATATTTCGGGCACCGTCTCGAATTTTGATACCGAACTCACTGAACGTCTGGTCCTGTGTGAAATCCAAAAATAGAACAATCACGTTTCGTCCGGAACACACGCGGGGCGCGAAAGTCGTGTTTTTACCGAAACGCCACCCGAGTCGAAAGTTGCGATCTTTCGGGCACCGTCTCGAATTTTGATACCGAACTCACCGAACGTCTGGTCCTATGTGAAATCCAAAACTAGACCATTCACGTTTCGTCCGGAATGTCCTACGGGCGGAAAATCCGTGTTTTTATCGAAACGCCACCCGAGTCGAATGTTGCGATCTTTCGGGCACCGTTTCAAAAATAGACCAATCACGTTTCGTCCGGAAGACACGCGGGGCGTGAAAGTCGTGTTTTTACCGAAACGCCATCCGAGTCGAAAGTTGACATCTTTCGAGCACCGTCTCGAATTTCGATACCGAACTCACCGAACGTCTGGACCTGTGTGAAATCAAAAAATAGGCCATGCACGTTTCGTCCGGAATGTCCTACGGGCAAAAAATCCGTGTTTTTACCGAAACGCCACCCGAGTCGAAAGTTGCGATCTTTCGGGCACCGTCTCGAATTTCGATACCGAACTCACCGAACGTCTGGTCCTATGTGAAATCCAAAAATAGACCAATCACGTTTCGTCTGGAACACACGCGGGGCGCGAAAGTCGTGTTTTTATCGAAACGCCACCCGAGTCGAAAGTTGCGATCTTTCGGGCACCGTCTCGAATTTTGATACCGAACTCACCGAACGTCTGGTCCTGTGTGAAATCCAAAAATAGACCATTCGCGTTTCGTTCGGATGTCGTACGGGCGGAAAATCTGTGTTTTTACCGAAACGCCACCCGAGTCGAAAGTTGCGATCTTTCGGGCACCGTCTCGAAATTCGATACCGAACTCACCGAACGTCTGGTCCTGTGTGAAATCCAAAAATAGACCATTCACGTTTCGTCCGGAACTTCCTACGGGCGGGAAAGTCTTATTTTTACCGAAACGCCACCCGAGTCGAAAGGTGCGATCTTTCGGGCACCGTCTCGAATTTCGATACCGAACTCACGGAACGTCTGGTCCTATGTGAAATCCAAACTTAGACCATTCACGTTCCGTCCGGAACGTCCTACGGGCGGAAAAGTTGTGTTTTTATCGAAACGCTACCCGAGTCGAAAGTTGCGATCTTTCGGGCACCGTCTCGAATTTTGATACCGAACTCACCGAACGTCTGGTCCTATGTGAAATCCAAAAATAGACCATTCACGTTTCGTCCGGAATGTCCTACGGGCGGAAAATCCGTGTTTTTACCGAAACGCCACCCGAGTCGAATGTTGCGATCTTTCGGGCACCGTCTCAAAAATAGACCAATCACGTTTCGTCCGGAACACACGCGGGGCGCGAAAGTCGTGTTTTTACCGAAACGCCACCCGAGTCGAAAGTTGCGATCTTTCGGGCACCGTCTCGAATTTCGATACCGAACTCACCGAACGTCTGGACCTATGTGAAATCCAAAAATAGGCCATTCACGTTTCGTCCGGAACGTCCTACGGGCGGGAAAGTCGTGTTTTTACCGAAACGCCACCCGAGTCAAAAGTTGCGATCTTTCGGGCACCGTCTCGAATTTTGATACCGAACTCACCGAACGTCTGGTCCAGTGTGAAATCCAAAAATAGACCATTCACATTTCATCCGGAACACACTCGGGGCGCGAAAATCGTGTTTTTATCGAAACACCACCCGAGTAGAAAGTTACGATCTTTCGGGCGCCGTCTCGAATTTTGATACCGAACTCACCGAACGTCTGGTCCTGTGTGAAATCCAAAAATAGACCATTCACGTTTTGTCCGGAACACACTCGGGGCGCGAAAGTCGTGTTTTTACAGAAACGCCACCCGCGTCGAAAGTTGCGATCTTTCGGGCACCGTCTCGAATTTTGATACCGAACTCACCGAACGTCTGGTCCTGTGTGAAATCTAAAAATAGACCATTCACGTTTCGTCCGGAACACACTCGGGGCGCGAAAGTCGTGATTTTACCGAAACGCCACCCGCATCGAAAGTTGCGATCTTTCGGGCACCGTCTCGAAATTCGATACCGAACTCACCGAACGTCTGGTCCTGTGTGAAATCCAAAAATAGACCATTCGCGTTTCATCCGGAACACACTCGGGGCGCGAAAATCGTGTTTTTACCGTAACGCCACCCGCGTCGAAAGTTGCGATCTTTCGGGCACCGTCTCGAATTTCGATACCTAACTCACCGAACGTCTGGTCCTGTGTGAAATCCAAAAATAGACCATTCACGTTTCATCCGGAACACACTCGGGGCGCAAAAATCGTGTTTTTATCGAAACGCCACGCGAGTCGAAAGTAGCGATATTTCGGGCACCGTCTCGAATTTTGATACCGAACTCACTGAACGTCTGGTCCTGTGTGAAATCCAAAAATAGAACAATCACGTTTCGTCCGGAACACACGCGGGGCGCGAAAGTCGTGTTTTTACCGAAACGCCACCCGAGTCGAAAGTTGCGATCTTTCGGGCACCGTCTCGAATTTTGATACCGAACTCACCGAACGTCTGGTCCTATGTGAAATCCAAAACTAGACCATTCACGTTTCGTCCGGAATGTCCTACGGGCGGAAAATCCGTGTTTTTATCGAAACGCCACCCGAGTCGAATGTTGCGATCTTTCGGGCGCCGTTTCAAAAATAGACCAATCACGTTTCGTCCGGAAGACACGCGGGGCGTGAAAGTCGTGTTTTTACCGAAACGCCATCCGAGTCGAAAGTTGACATCTTTCGAGCACCGTCTCGAATTTCGATACCGAACTCACCGAACGTCTGGACCTGTGTGAAATCAAAAAATAGGCCATGCACGTTTCGTCCGGAATGTCCTACGGGCAAAAAATCCGTGTTTTTACCGAAACGCCACCCGAGTCGAAAGTTGCGATCTTTCGGGCACCGTCTCCAATTTTGATACCGAACTCACCGAACGTCTGGTCCTGTGTGAAATCCAAAAATAGACGAATCACGTTTCGTCCGGAACACACGCGGGGCGCGAAAGTCGTGTTTTTATCGAAACGCCACCCGAGTCGAAAGTTGCGATATTTCGGGCACCGTCTCAAATTAAGATACCGAACTCACCGAACGTCTAGTCCTGTGTGAAATCAAAATATAGGCCATTCACGTTTCGTCCGGAACGTCCTACGGGCGGGAAAGTCGTGTTTTTACCGAAACGCCACCCGAGTCGAAAGTTGCGATCTTTCGGGCGCCGTCTCGAATTTTGATAGCGAACTCACCGAACGTCTGGTCTTGTGTGAAATCCAAAATTAGACCATTCACGTTCCGTCCGGAACGTCCTACGGGCGGAAAAGTCGTGTTTGTATCGAAACGCCACCCGAGTCGAAAGTTGCGATCATTCGGGCACCGTCTCGAATTTCGATACCCAACTCACCGAACGTCTGGTCTTGTGTGAAATCCAAATGTAGGCCATTCACGTTTCGTCCGGAACGTCCTACGGGCGGGAAGTCGTGTTTTTACCGAAACGCCACCCGAGTCGAAAGTTGCGATCTTTCGGGCACCGTCTCGAATTTTGATACCGAACTCACCGAACGTCTGGTCCTGTGTGAAATCCAAAAATAGACCATTCACGTTTCGTCCGGAATGTCCTACGGGCGGGAAAGTCTTATTTTTACCGAAACGCCACCCGAGTCGAAAGTTGCGATGTTTCGGGCACCGTCTCGAATTTCGATACCGAACTCACCGAACGTCTGGTCCCGTGTGAAATCCAAAAATAAACCAATCACGTTTCGTCCGGAACACACGCGGGTCGCGAAAGTCGTGTTTTTACCGAAACGCCACCCGAGTCGAAAGCTGCGATCTTTTGGGCACCGTCTCAAATTTCGATACCGAACTCACCGAACGTCTGGTCCTGTGTGAAATCCAAAAATAGACGAATCACGTTTCGTCCGGAACTCACCGGGGCGCGAAAGCCGTGTTTTTATCGAAACGCCACTCGAGTCGAAAGTTGCGATCTTTCGGGCACCGTCTCGAATTTCGATACTGAAGTCACCGAACGTCTGGTCCTGTGTGAAATCCAAATATTTGCCATTCACGTTTCGTCCGGAATGTCCTACGGGCGGGAATGTCTTATTTTTACCGAAAAGCCACCCGAGTCGAACGTTGCGATCTTTCGGGCACCGTCTCGAATTTCGATACCGAACTCACGGAACGTCTGGTCCTATGTGAAATCCAAAATTAGACCATTCACGTTCCGTCCGGAACGTCCTACGGGCGGAAAAGTCGTGTTTTTACCGAAACGCCACCCGAGTCGAAAGTTGCGATCTTTCGGGCACCGTCTCGAATTTCGATACCGAACTCACCGAACGTCTGGTCCTGTGTGAAATCCAAAAATAGACCAATCACGTTTCGTCCGGAACACACGCGGGCCGCGAAAGTCGTGTTTTTATCGAAACGCCACCCGAGTCGAAAGTTGCGATCTTTCGGGCACCGTCTCGAATTTTGATACCGAACTCACAGAACGTCTGGTCCTGTGTGAAATCCAAAAATAGATCATTCGCGTTTCGTTCGGATGTCGTACGGGCAGAAAATTTGTGTTTTTACCGAAACGCCACCCGAGTCGAAAGTTGCGATCTTTCGGGCACCGTCTCGAAATTCGATACCGAACTCACCGAACGTCTGGTCCTGTGTGAAATCCAAAAATAGACCATTCACGTTTCGTCCGGAACTTCCTACGGGCGGGAAAGTCTTATTTTTACCGAAACGCCACCCGAGTCGAAAGGTGCGATCTTTCGGGCACCGTCTCGAATTTCGATACCGAACTCACGGAACGTCTGGTCCTATGTGAAATCCAAACTTAGACCATTCACGTTCCGTCCGGAACGTCCTACGGGCGGAAAAGTTGTGTTTTTACCGAAACGCTACCCGCGTCGAAAGTTGCGATCTTTCGGGCACCGTCTCGAATTTTGATACCGAACTCACCGAACGTCTGGTCCTATGTGAAATCTAAAAATAGACCATTCACGTTTCGTCCGGAATGTCCTACGGGCGGAAAATCCGTGTTTTTACCGAAACACCACCCGAGTCGAATGTTGCGATCTTTCGGGCACCGTCTCAAAAATAGACCAATCACGTTTCGTCCGGAACACACGCGGGGCGCGAAAGTCGTGTTCTTACCGAAACGCCACCCGAGTCGAAAGTTGCGATCTTTCGGGCACCGTCTCGAATTTCGATACCGAACTCACCGAACGTCTGGACCTATGTGAAATCCAAAAATAGGCCATTCACGTTTCGTCCGGAACGTCCTACGGGCGGGAAAGTCGTGTTTTTACCGAAACGCCACCCGAGTCAAAAGTTGCGATCTTTCGGGCACCGTCTCGAATTTTGATACCGAACTCACCGAACGTCTGGTCCAGTGTGAAATCCAAAAATAGACCATTCACATTTCATCCGGAACACACTCGGGGCGCGAAAATCGTGCTTTTATCGAAACAGCACCCGAGTAGAAAGTTGCGATCTTTCGGGCGCCGTCTCGAATTTTGATACCGAACTCACCGAACGTCTGGTCCTGTGTGAAATCTAAAAATAGACCATTCACGTTTCGTCCGGAACACACTCGGGGCGCGAAAGTCGTGATTTTACCGAAACGCCACCCGCATCGAAAGTTGCGATCTTTCGGGCACCGTCTCGAAATTCGATACCGAACTCACCGAACGTCTGGTCCTGTGTGAAATCCAAAAATAGACCATTCGCGTTTCATCCGGAACACACTCGGGGCGCGAAAATCGTGTTTTTACCGTAACGCCACCCGCGTCGAAAGTTGCGATCTTTCGGGCACCGTCTCGAATTTCGATACCGAACTCACCGAACGTCTGGTCCTGTGTGAAATCCAAAAATAGACCATTCACGTTTCATCCGGAACACACTCGGGGCGTGAAAATCGTGTTTTTATCGAAACACCACGCGAGTCGAAAGTTGCGATATTTTGGGCACCGTTTCGAATTTTGATACCGAACTCACTGAACGTCTGGTCCTGTGTGAAATCCAAAAATAGACCAATCACGTTTCGTCCGGAACACACGCGGGGCGCGAAAGTCGTGTTTTTACCGAAACGCCACCCGAGTCGAAAGTTGCGATCTTTCGGGCACCGTCTCGAATTTCGATACCGAACTCACCGAACGTCTGGTCCTGTGTGAAATCCAAAAAGAGGCCATTCACGTTTCGTCCGGAACGTCCTACGGGCGGGAAAGTCGTGTTTTTACCGAAATTCCACCCGAGTCGAAAGTTGCGATCTTTCGGGCACCGTCTCGAATTTTGATACCGAACTCACCGAACGTCTGGTCCTGTGTGAAATCCAAAAATAGACGATTCACGTTTCATCCGGAAAGCACTCGGGGCGCGAAAATCGTGTTTTTATCGAAACGCCACCCGAGTCGAAAGTTGCGATCTTTCGGGCACCGTCTCGAATTTTGATACAGAACTCACCGAACGTCTGGTCCTGTGTGAAATCCAAAAATAGACCATGCACGTTTCGTCCGGAACACACTCGGGGCGCGAAAGTCGTGTTTTTATCGAAACGCCACCCGCGTCGAAAGTTGCGATCTTTCGGGCACCGTCTCGAATTTCGATACCGAACTCACCAAACGTCTGGTCCTGTGTGAAATCCAAAAATAGACCAATCACGTTTCGTCCGGAACACACGCGGGGCGCGAAAGTCGTGTTTTTATCGAAACGCCACCCGAGTCGAAAGTTGCGATCTTTCGGGCACCGTCTCGAATTTCGATACCGAACTCACCGAACGTCTGGTCTTGTGTGAAATCCGAATGTAGGCCATTCACGTTTCGTCCGGAACGTCCTACGGGCGGGAAAGTCGTGTTTTTACCGAAATGCCACCCGAGTCGAAAGTTGCGATCTTTCGGGCCCCATCTCGAATTTTGATACCGAACTCACCGAACGTCTGGTCCTGTGTGAAATCCAAAAATAGACCATTCACGTTTCGTCCGGAATGTCCTAGGGGCGGAAAATCCGTGTTTTTACCGAAACGCCACCCGAGTCGAAAGTTGCGATCTTTCGGGCACCGTCTCGAAATTCGATACCGAACTCACCGAACGTCTGGTCCTGTGTGAAATCCAAAAAAAGACCATTCACGTTTCGTCCGGGAACGTCCTACGGGCGGGAAAGTCTTATTTTTAACGAAACGCCACCCGAGTCGAAAGTTGCGATCTTTCGGGCACCGTCTCGAATTTCGATACCGAACTCACCGAACGTCTGGTCCCGTGTGAAATCCAAAAATAGACCAATCATGTTTCGTCCGGAACACACGCGGGGCGCGAAAGTCGTGTTTTTACCGAAACGCCACCCGAGTCGAAAGTTGCGATCTTTCGGGCACCATCTCAAATTTCGATACGAACTCACCGAACGTCTGGTCCTGTGTGAAATCCAAAAATAGACCAATCACGTTTCGTCCGGAACACACGCGGGGCGCGAAAGTCGTGTTTTTATCGAAACGCCACCCGAGCCGAAAGTTGCGATCTTTCGGGCACCGTCTCGAATTTCGATACTGAACTCACCGAACGTCTGGTCTTGTGTGAAATCCAAATATAGGCCATTCACGTTTCGTCCGGAACGTCCTATGGGCGGGAAAGTCTTATTTTTACCGAAACGCCACCCGAGTCGAAAGTTGCGATCTTTCGGGCACCGTCTCGAATTTCGATACCGAACTCACGGAACGTCTGGTCCTATGTGAAATCCAAAATTAGACCATTCACGTTCCGTCCGGAACGTCCTACGGGCGGAAAAGTCGTGTTTTTACCGAAACGCCACCCGAGTCGAAAGTTGCGATCTTTCGGGCACCGTCTCGAATTTCGATACCGAACTCAGCGAACGTCTGGTCCTGTGTGAAATACAAAAATAGACCAATCACGTTTCGTTTGGAACACACGCGGGGCGCGAAAGTCGTGTTTTTATCGAAACGCCACCCGAGTCAAAAGTTGCGATCTTTCGGGCACCGTCTCGAATTTCGATACCGAACTCACCGAACGTCTGGTCCTGTGCGAAATCCAAATATATGCCATTCACGTTTCGTCCGAAACGTCCTACGGGCGGGAAAGTCGTGTTTTTACCGAAACGCCACCCGAGTCGAAAGTTGCGATCTTTCGGGCACCGTCTCGAATTTTGATACCGAACTCACCGAACGTCTGGTCCTATGTGAAATCGAAAAATAGACCATTCACGTTTCGTCTGAAATGTCCTACGGGCGGAAAATCTGTGTTTTTACCGAAACGCCACCGGAGTCGAAAGTTGCGATCTTTCGGGCACCGTCTAAAAAATAGACCAATTACGTTTCGTCCGGAACACACGCGGGGCGCGAAAGTCGTGTTTTTACCGAAACGCCACCCGAGTCGAAAGTTGCGATCTTTTGGGCACCGTCTCGAATTTCGATACCGAACTCACCGAACGTCTGGACCTGTGTGAAATCCAAAAATAGGCCATTCACGTTTCGTCCGAAACGTCCTACGGGCGGGAAGGTCGTGTTTTTACCGAAAGGCCACCCGAGTCGAAAGTTGCGATCTTTCGGGCACCGTCTCGAATTTCGATACCGAACTCACTGAACGTCTGGTCCTGTGTGAAATCCAAAAATAGACCAATCACGTTTCGTCTGGAACACACGCGGGGCGCGAAAGTCGTGTTTTTATCGAAACGCCACCCGAGTCGAAAGTTGCGATCTTTCGGGCACTGTCTCGAATTTCGATACCGAACTCACCGAACGTCTGGTCCTGTGCGAAATCCAAATATAGGCCATTCACGTTTCGTCCGGAACGTCCTACGGGCGGGAAAGTCGTGTTTTTACCGAAACGCCACCCGAGTCGAAAGTTGCGATCTTTCGGGCACCGTCTCGAATTTTGATACCGAACTCACCGAACGTCTGGTCCTATGTGAAATCCAAAAATAGACCATTTACGTTTCGTCCGGAATGTCCTACGGAAGGAAAATCCGTGTTTTACCGAAACGCCACCCGAGTCGAAAGTTGCGATCTTTCGGGCACCGTCTAAAAAATAGACCAATCACGTTTCGTCCGGAACACACGCGGGGCGCGAAAGTCGTGTTTTTACCGAAACGCCACCCGAGTCGAAAGTTGCGATCTTTCGGGCACCGTCTCGAATTTCGATACCGAACTCACCGAACGTCTGGACCTGTGTGAAATCCAAAAATAGGCCATTCACGTTTCGTCCGGAATGTCCTACGGGCGGGAAAGTCGTGTTTTTACCGAAACGCCACCCGAATCGAAAGTTGCGATCTTTCGGGCACCGTCTCGAATTTTGATACCGAACTCACCGAACATCTGGTCCAGTGTGAAATCCAAAAATAGAACATTCACATTTCATCCGGAACACACTCGGGGCGCGAAAATCGTGTTTTTATCGAAACGCCACCCGAGTCGAAAGTTGCGATCTTTCGGGCGCCGTCTCGAATTTTGATACCGAACTCACCGAACGTCTGGTCCTGTGTGAAATCCAAAAATAGACCATTCACGTTTTGTCCGGAACACACTCGGCGCGCGAAAGTCGTGTTTTTACCGAAACGCCACCCGCGTCGAAAGTTGCGATCTTTCGGGCACCGTCTCGAATTTTGATACCGAACTCACCGAACGTCTGGTCCTGTGTGAAATACAAAAATAGACCAATCACGTTTCGTCTGGAACACACGCGGGGCGCGAAAGTCGTGTTTTTACCGAAACGCCACCCGAGTCGAAAGTTGCGATCTTTCGGGCACCGTCTCGAATTTCGATACCGAACTCTGCGAACGTCTGGTCCTGTGTGAAATACAAAAATAGACCAATCACGTTTCGTCTGGAACACACGCGGGGCGCGAAAGTCGTGTTTTTATCGAAACGCCACCCGAGTCAAAAGTTGCGATCTTTCGGGCACCGTCTCGAATTTCGATACCGAACTCACCGAACGTCTGGTCCTGTGCGAAATCCAAATATAGGCCATTCACGTTTCGTCCGAAACGTCCTACGGGCGGGAAAGTCGTGTTTTTACCGAAACGCCACCCGAGTCGAAAGTTGCGATCTTTCGGGCACCGTCTCGAATTTTGATACCGAACTCACCGAACGTCTGGTCCTATGTGAAATCCAAAAATAGACCATTCACGTTTCGTCTGGAACACACGCGGGGCGCGAAAGTCGTGTTTTTACCGAAATACCACCCGAGTCGAAAGTTGCGATCTTTCGGGCACTGTCTCGAATTTCGATACCGAACTCACCGAACGTCTGGTCCCGTGTGAAATCCAAAAATAGACCAATCACGTTTCGTCCGGAACACACGCGGGGCGCGAAAGTCGTGTTTTTACCGAAACGCCACCCGAGTCGAAAGTTGCGATCTTTCGGGCACCGTCTCAAATTTCGATACGAACTCACCGAACGTCTGGTCCTGTGTGAAATCCAAAAATAGACCAATCACGTTTCGTCCGGAACACACGCGGGGCGCGAAAGTCGTGTTTTTATCGAAACGCCACCCGAGTCGAAAGTGCGATCTTTCGGGCACCGTCTCGAATTTCGATACTGAACTCACCGAACGTCTGGTCTTGTGTGAAATCCAAATATAGGCCATTCACGTTTCGTCCGGAACGTCCTACGGGCGGGAAAGTCTTATTTTTACCGAAACGCCACCCGAGTCGAAAGTTGCGATCTTTCGGGCACCGTCTCGAATTTCGATACCGAACTCACGGAACGTCTGGTCCTATGTGAAATCCAAAATTAGACCATTCACGTTCCGTCCGGAACGTCCTACGGGCGGAAAAGTCGTGTTTTTACCGAAACGCCACCCGAGTCGAAAGTTGCGATCTTTCGGGCACCGTCTCGAATTTTGATACCGAACTCACCGAACGTCTGGTCCTATGTGAAATCCAAAAATAGACCATTCACGTTTCATCCGGAATGTCCTACGGGCGGAAAATCTGTGTTTTTACCGAAACGCCACCCGAGTCGAAAGTTGCGATCTTTCGGGCACCGTCTCAAAAATAGACCAATCACGTTTCGTCCAGAACACACGCGGGGCGCGAAAGTCGTGTTTTTACCGAAACGCCACCCGAGTCGAAGGTTGCGATCTTTTGGGCACCGTCTCGAATTTCGATACCGAACTCACCGAACGTCTGGACCTGTGTGAAATCCAAAAATAGGCCATTCACGTTTCGTCCGGAACGTCCTACGGGCGGGAAGGTCGTGTTTTTACCGAAAGGCCACCCGAGTCGAAAGTTGCGATCTTTCGGGCACCGTCTCGAATTTCGATACCGAACTCACTGAACGTCTGGTCCTGTGTGAAATCCAAAAATAGACCAATCACGTTTCGTCTGGAACACACGCGGGGCGCGAAAGTCGTGTTTTTATCGAAACGCCACCCGAGTCGAAAGTTGCGATCTTTCGGGCACTGTCTCGAATTTCGATACCGAACTCACCGAACGTCTGGTCCTGTGCGAAATCCAAATATAGGCCATTCACGTTTCGTCCGGAACGTCCTACGGGCGGGAAAGTCGTGTTTTTATCGAAACGCCACCCGAGTCGAAAGTTGCGATCTTTCGGGCACCGTCTCGAATTTTGATACCGAACTCACCGAACGTCTGGTCCTATGTGAAATCCAAAAATAGACCATTCACGTTTCGTCTGGAACACACGCGGGGCGCGAAAGTCGTGTTTTTACCGAAACGCCACCCGAGTCGAAAGTTGCGATCTTTCGGGCACCGTCTCGAATTTCGATACCGAACTCACCGAACGTCTGGTCCCGTGTGAAATCCAAAAATAGACCAATCACGTTTCGTCCGGAACACACGCGGGGCGCGAAAGTCGTGTTTTTACCGAAACGCCACCCGAGTCGAAAGTTGCGATCTTTCGGGCACCGTCTCAAATTTCGATACGAACTCACCGAACGTCTGGTCCTGTGTGAAATCCAAAAATAGACCAATCACGTTTCGACCGGAACACACGCGGGGCGCGAAAGTCGTGTTTTTATCGAAACGCCACCCGAGTCGAAAGTTGCAATCTTTCGGGCACCGTCTCGAATTTCGATACTGAACTCACCGAACGTCTGGTCTTGTGTGAAATCCAAATATAGGCCATTCACGTTTCGTCCGGAACGTCCTACAGGCGGGAAAGTCTTATTTTTACCGAAACGCCACCCGAGTCGAAAGTTGCGATCTTTCGGGCACCGTCTCGAATTTCGATACCGAACTCACGGAACGTCTGGTCCTATGTGAAATCCAAAATTAGACCATTCACGTTCCGTCCGGAACGTCCTACGGGCGGAAAAGTCGTGTTTTTACCGAAACGCCACCCGAGTCGAAAGTTGCGATCTTTCGGGCACCGTCTCGAATTTCGATACCGAACTCACGGAACGCCTGGTCCTATGTGAAATCCAAACTTAGACCATTCACGTTCCGTCCGGAACGTCCTACGGGCGGAAAAGTCGTGGTTTTACCGAAACACTACCCAAGTCGAAAGTTGCGATCTTTCGGGCGCGGTCTCGAATTTCGATACCGAACTCACCGAACGTCTGGTCCTGTGTGAAATCCAAAAATAGACCAATCATGTTTCGTCCGGAACACACGCGGGGCGCGAAAGTCGTGTTTTTACCGAAACGCCACCCGAGTCGAAAGTTGCGATCTTTCGGGCACCGTCTCGAATTTCGATACCGAACTCAGCGAACGTCTGGTCCTGTGTGAAATACAAAAATAGACCAATCACGTTTCGTCTGGAACACACGTGGGGCACGAAAGTCGTGTTTTTATCGAAACGCCACCCGAGTCAAAAGTTGCGATCTTTTGGGCACCGTCTCGAATTTCGATACCGAACTCAGCGAACGTCTGGTCCTGTGTGAAATACAAAAATAGACCAATCACGTTTCGTCTCGAACGCACGCGGGGCGCGAAAGTCGTGTTTTTATCGAAACGCCACCCGAGTCAAAAGTTGCGATCTTTCGGGCACCGTCTCGAATTTCTATACCTAACTCACCGAACGTCTGGTCCTGTGCGAAATCCATATATAGGCCATTCACGTTTCGTCCGAAACGTCCAACGGGCGAGAAAGTCGTCTTTTTACCGAAACGCCACCCGAGTCGAAAGTTGCGATCTTTCGGGCACCGTCTCGAATTTTGATACCGAACTCACCGAACGTCTGGTCCTATGTGAAATCCAAAAATAGACCATTCACGTTTCATCCGGAATGTCCTACGGGCGGAAAATCTGTGTTTTTACCGAAACGCCACCCGAGTCGAAAGTTGCGATCTTTCGGGCACCGTCTCAAAAATAGACCAATCACGTTTCGTCCAGAACACACGCGGGGCGCGAAAGTCGTGTTTTTACCGAAACGCCACCCGAGTCGAAGGTTGCGATCTTTTGGGCACCGTCTCGAATTTCGATACCGAACTCACCGAACGTCTGGACCTGTGTGAAATCCAAAAATAGGCCATTCACGTTTCGTCCGGAACGTCCTACGGGCGGGAAGGTCGTGTTTTTACCGAAAGGCCACCCGAGTCGAAAGTTGCGATCTTTCGGGCACCGTCTCGAATTTCGATACCGAACTCACTGAACGTCTGGTCCTGTGTGAAATCCAAAAATAGACCAATCACGTTTCGTCTGGAACACACGCGGGGCGCGAAAGTCGTGTTTTTATCGAAACGCCACCCGAGTCGAAAGTTGCGATCTTTCGGGCACTGTCTCGAATTTCGATACCGAACTCACCGAACGTCTGGTCCTGTGCGAAATCCAAATATAGGCCATTCACGTTTCGTCCGGAACGTCCTACGGGCGGGAAAGTCGTGTTTTTATCGAAACGCCACCCGAGTCGAAAGTTGCGATCTTTCGGGCACCGTCTCGAATTTTGATACCGAACTCACCGAACGTCTGGTCCTATGTGAAATCCAAAAATAGACCATTCACGTTTCGTCTGGAACACACGCGGGGCGCGAAAGTCGTGTTTTTACCGAAACGCCACCCGAGTCGAAAGTTGCGATCTTTCGGGCACCGTCTCGAATTTCGATACCGAACTCACCGAACGTCTGGTCCCGTGTGAAATCCAAAAATAGACCAATCACGTTTCGTCCGGAACACACGCGGGGCGCGAAAGTCGTGTTTTTACCGAAACGCCACCCGAGTCGAAAGTTGCGATCTTTCGGGCACCGTCTCAAATTTCGATACGAACTCACCGAACGTCTGGTCCTGTGTGAAATCCAAAAATAGACCAATCACGTTTCGACCGGAACACACGCGGGGCGCGAAAGTCGTGTTTTTATCGAAACGCCACCCGAGTCGAAAGTTGCAATCTTTCGGGCACCGTCTCGAATTTCGATACTGAACTCACCGAACGTCTGGTCTTGTGTGAAATCCAAATATAGGCCATTCACGTTTCGTCCGGAACGTCCTACAGGCGGGAAAGTCTTATTTTTACCGAAACGCCACCCGAGTCGAAAGTTGCGATCTTTCGGGCACCGTCTCGAATTTCGATACCGAACTCACGGAACGTCTGGTCCTATGTGAAATCCAAAATTAGACCATTCACGTTCCGTCCGGAACGTCCTACGGGCGGAAAAGTCGTGTTTTTACCGAAACGCCACCCGAGTCGAAAGTTGCGATCTTTCGGGCACCGTCTCGAATTTCGATACCGAACTCACGGAACGCCTGGTCCTATGTGAAATCCAAACTTAGACCATTCACGTTCCGTCCGGAACGTCCTACGGGCGGAAAAGTCGTGGTTTTACCGAAACACTACCCAAGTCGAAAGTTGCGATCTTTCGGGCGCGGTCTCGAATTTCGATACCGAACTCACCGAACGTCTGGTCCTGTGTGAAATCCAAAAATAGACCAATCATGTTTCGTCCGGAACACACGCGGGGCGCGAAAGTCGTGTTTTTACCGAAACGCCACCCGAGTCGAAAGTTGCGATCTTTCGGGCACCGTCTCGAATTTCGATACCGAACTCAGCGAACGTCTGGTCCTGTGTGAAATACAAAAATAGACCAATCACGTTTCGTCTGGAACACACGTGGGGCACGAAAGTCGTGTTTTTATCGAAACGCCACCCGAGTCAAAAGTTGCGATCTTTTGGGCACCGTCTCGAATTTCGATACCGAACTCAGCGAACGTCTGGTCCTGTGTGAAATACAAAAATAGACCAATCACGTTTCGTCTCGAACGCACGCGGGGCGCGAAAGTCGTGTTTTTATCGAAACGCCACCCGAGTCAAAAGTTGCGATCTTTCGGGCACCGTCTCGAATTTCTATACCTAACTCACCGAACGTCTGGTCCTGTGCGAAATCCATATATAGGCCATTCACGTTTCGTCCGAAACGTCCAACGGGCGAGAAAGTCGTCTTTTTACCGAAACGCCACCCGAGTCGAAAGTTGCGATCTTTCGGGCACCGTCTCGAATTTTGATACCGAACTCACCGAACGTCTGGTCCTATGTGAAATCCAAAAATAGACCATTCACGTTTCATCCGGAATGTCCTACGGGCGGAAAATCTGTGTTTTTACCGAAACGCCACCCGAGTCGAAAGTTGCGATCTTTCGGGCACCGTCTCAAAAATAGACCAATCACGTTTCGTCCGGAACACACGCGGGGCGCGAAAGTCGTGTTTTTACCGAAACGCCACCCGAGTCGAAGGTTGCGATCTTTTGGGCACCGTCTCGAATTTCGATACCGAACTCACCGAACGTCTGGACCTGTGTGAAATCCAAAAATAGGCCATTCACGTTTCGTCCGGAACGTCCTACGGGCGGGAAGGTCGTGTTTTTACCGAAAGGCCACCCGAGTCGAAAGTTGCGATCTTTCGGGCACCGTCTCGAATTTCGATACCGAACTCACTGAACGTCTGGTCCTGTGTGAAATCCAAAAATAGACCAATCACGTTTCGTCTGGAACACACGCGGGGCGCGAAAGTCGTGTTTTTATCGAAACGCCACCCGAGTCGAAAGTTGCGATCTTTCGGGCACTGTCTCGAATTTCGATACCGAACTCACCGAACGTCTGGTCCTGTGCGAAATCCAAATATAGGCCATTCACGTTTCGTCCGGAACGTCCTACGGGCGGGAAAGTCGTGTTTTTATCGAAACGCCACCCGAGTCGAAAGTTGCGATCTTTCGGGCACCGTCTCGAATTTTGATACCGAACTCACCGAACGTCTGGTCCTATGTGAAATCCAAAAATAGACCATTCACGTTTCGTCTGGAACACACGCGGGGCGCGAAAGTCGTGTTTTTACCGAAACGCCACCCGAGTCGAAAGTTGCGATCTTTCGGGCACCGTCTCAAATTTCGATACCGAACTCACCGAACGTCTGGTCCCGTGTGAAATCCAAAAATAGACCAATCACGTTTCGTCCGGAACACACGCGGGGCGCGAAAGTCGTGTTTTTACCGAAACGCCACCTGAGTCGAAAGTTGCGATCTTTCGGGCACCGTCTCAAATTTCGATACGAACTCACCGAACGTCTGGTCCTGTGTGAAATCCAAAAATAGACCAATTACGTTTCGACCGGAACACACGCGGGGCGCGAAAGTCGTGTTTTTATCGAAACGCCACCCGAGTCGAAAGTTGCAATCTTTCGGGCACCGTCTCGAATTTCGATACTGAACTCACCGAACGTCTGGTCTTGTGTGAAATCCAAATATAGGCCATTCACGTTTCGTCCGGAACGTCCTACGGGCGGGAAAGTCTTATTTTTACCGAAACGCCACCCGAGTCGAAAGTTGCGATCTTTCGGGCACCGTCTCGAATTTCGATACCGAACTCACGGAACGTCTGGTCCTATGTGAAATCCAAAATTAGACCATTCACGTTCCGTCCGGAACGTCCTACGGGCGGAAAAGTCGTGTTTTTACCGAAACGCCACCCGAGTCGAAAGTTGCGATCTTTCGGGCACCGTCTCGAATTTCGATACCGAACTCACGGAACGCCTGGTCCTATGTGAAATCCAAACTTAGACCATTCACGTTCCGTCCGGAACGTCCTACGGGCGGAAAAGTCGTGGTTTTACCGAAACACTACCCAAGTCGAAAGTTGCGATCTTTCGGGCGCGGTCTCGAATTTCGATACCGAACTCACCGAACGTCTGGTCCTGTGTGAAATCCAAAAATAGACCAATCATGTTTCGTCCGGAACACACGCGGGGCGCGAAAGTCGTGTTTTTACCGAAACGCCACCCGAGTCGAAAGTTGCGATCTTTCGGGCACCGTCTCGAATTTCGATACCGAACTCAGCGAACGTCTGGTCCTGTGTGAAATACAAAAATAGACCAATCACGTTTCGTCTGGAACACACGTGGGGCGCGAAAGTCGTGTTTTTATCGAAACGCCACCCGAGTCAAAAGTTGCGATCTTTTGGGCACCGTCTCGAATTTCGATACCGAACTCACCGAACGTCTGGTCCTGTGCGAAATCCATATATAGGCCATTCACGTTTCGTCCGAAACGTCCTACGGGCGGGAAAGTCGTGTTTTTACCGAAACGCCACCCGAGTCGAAAGTTGCGATCTTTCGGGCACCGTCTCGAATTTTGATACCGAACTCACCGAACGTCTGGTCCTATGTGAAATCGAAAAATAGACCATTCACGTTTCGTCTGAAATGTCCTACGGGAGGAAAATCTGTGTTTTTACCGAAACGCCACCGGAGTCGAAAGTTGCGATCTTTCGGGCACCGTCTAAAAAATAGACCAATTACGTTTCGTCCGGAACACACGCGGGGCGCGAAAGTCGTGTTTTTACCGAAACGCCACCCGAGTCGAAAGTTGCGATCTTTTGGGCACCGTCTCGAATTTCGATACCGAACTCACCGAACGTCTGGACCTGTGTGAAATCCAAAAATAGGCCATTCACGTTTCGTCCGAAACGTCCTACGGGCGGGAAGGTCGTGTTTTTACCGAAAGGCCACCCGAGTCGAAAGTTGCGATCTTTCGGGCACCGTCTCGAATTTCGATACCGAACTCACTGAACGTCTGGTCCTGTGTGAAATCCAAAAATAGACCAATCACGTTTCGTCTGGAACACACGCGGGGCGCGAAAGTCGTGTTTTTATCGAAACGCCACCCGAGTCGAAAGTTGCGATCTTTCGGGCACTGTCTCGAATTTCGATACCGAACTCACCGAACGTCTGGTCCTGTGCGAAATCCAAATATAGGCCATTCACGTTTCGTCCGGAACGTCCTACGGGCGGGAAAGTCGTGTTTTTACCGAAACGCCACCCGAGTCGAAAGTTGCGATCTTTCGGGCACCGTCTCGAATTTTGATACCGAACTCACCGAACGTCTGGTCCTATGTGAAATCCAAAAATAGACCATTTACGTTTCGTCCGGAATGTCCTACGGAAGGAAAATCCGTGTTTTACCGAAACGCCACCCGAGTCGAAAGTTGCGATCTTTCGGGCACCGTCTAAAAAATAGACCAATCACGTTTCGTCCGGAACACACGCGGGGCGCGAAAGTCGTGTTTTTACCGAAACGCCACCCGAGTCGAAAGTTGCGATCTTTCGGGCACCGTCTCGAATTTCGATACCGAACTCACCGAACGTCTGGACCTGTGTGAAATCCAAAAATAGGCCATTCACGTTTCGTCCGGAATGTCCTACGGGCGGGAAAGTCGTGTTTTTACCGAAACGCCACCCGAATCGAAAGTTGCGATCTTTCGGGCACCGTCTCGAATTTTGATACCGAACTCACCGAACATCTGGTCCAGTGTGAAATCCAAAAATAGAACATTCACATTTCATCCGGAACACACTCGGGGCGCGAAAATCGTGTTTTTATCGAAACGCCACCCGAGTCGAAAGTTGCGATCTTTCGGGCGCCGTCTCGAATTTTGATACCGAACTCACCGAACGTCTGGTCCTGTGTGAAATCCAAAAATAGACCATTCACGTTTTGTCCGGAACACACTCGGCGCGCGAAAGTCGTGTTTTTACCGAAACGCCACCCGCGTCGAAAGTTGCGATCTTTCGGGCACCGTCTCGAATTTTGATACCGAACTCACCGAACGTCTGGTCCTGTGTGAAATACAAAAATAGACCAATCACGTTTCGTCTGGAACACACGCGGGGCGCGAAAGTCGTGTTTTTACCGAAACGCCACCCGAGTCGAAAGTTGCGATCTTTCGGGCACCGTCTCGAATTTCGATACCGAACTCTGCGAACGTCTGGTCCTGTGTGAAATACAAAAATAGACCAATCACGTTTCGTCTGGAACACACGCGGGGCGCGAAAGTCGTGTTTTTATCGAAACGCCACCCGAGTCAAAAGTTGCGATCTTTCGGGCACCGTCTCGAATTTCGATACCGAACTCACCGAACGTCTGGTCCTGTGCGAAATCCAAATATAGGCCATTCACGTTTCGTCCGAAACGTCCTACGGGCGGGAAAGTCGTGTTTTTACCGAAACGCCACCCGAGTCGAAAGTTGCGATCTTTCGGGCACCGTCTCGAATTTTGATACCGAACTCACCGAACGTCTGGTCCTATGTGAAATCCAAAAATAGACCATTCACGTTTCGTCTGGAACACACGCGGGGCGCGAAAGTCGTGTTTTTACCGAAATACCACCCGAGTCGAAAGTTGCGATCTTTCGGGCACTGTCTCGAATTTCGATACCGAACTCACCGAACGTCTGGTCCCGTGTGAAATCCAAAAATAGACCAATCACGTTTCGTCCGGAACACACGCGGGGCGCGAAAGTCGTGTTTTTACCGAAACGCCACCCGAGTCGAAAGTTGCGATCTTTCGGGCACCGTCTCAAATTTCGATACGAACTCACCGAACGTCTGGTCCTGTGTGAAATCCAAAAATAGACCAATCACGTTTCGTCCGGAACACACGCGGGGCGCGAAAGTCGTGTTTTTATCGAAACGCCACCCGAGTCGAAAGTGCGATCTTTCGGGCACCGTCTCGAATTTCGATACTGAACTCACCGAACGTCTGGTCTTGTGTGAAATCCAAATATAGGCCATTCACGTTTCGTCCGGAACGTCCTACGGGCGGGAAAGTCTTATTTTTACCGAAACGCCACCCGAGTCGAAAGTTGCGATCTTTCGGGCACCGTCTCGAATTTCGATACCGAACTCACGGAACGTCTGGTCCTATGTGAAATCCAAAATTAGACCATTCACGTTCCGTCCGGAACGTCCTACGGGCGGAAAAGTCGTGTTTTTACCGAAACGCCACCCGAGTCGAAAGTTGCGATCTTTCGGGCACCGTCTCGAATTTTGATACCGAACTCACCGAACGTCTGGTCCTATGTGAAATCCAAAAATAGACCATTCACGTTTCATCCGGAATGTCCTACGGGCGGAAAATCTGTGTTTTTACCGAAACGCCACCCGAGTCGAAAGTTGCGATCTTTCGGGCACCGTCTCAAAAATAGACCAATCACGTTTCGTCCAGAACACACGCGGGGCGCGAAAGTCGTGTTTTTACCGAAACGCCACCCGAGTCGAAGGTTGCGATCTTTTGGGCACCGTCTCGAATTTCGATACCGAACTCACCGAACGTCTGGACCTGTGTGAAATCCAAAAATAGGCCATTCACGTTTCGTCCGGAACGTCCTACGGGCGGGAAGGTCGTGTTTTTACCGAAAGGCCACCCGAGTCGAAAGTTGCGATCTTTCGGGCACCGTCTCGAATTTCGATACCGAACTCACTGAACGTCTGGTCCTGTGTGAAATCCAAAAATAGACCAATCACGTTTCGTCTGGAACACACGCGGGGCGCGAAAGTCGTGTTTTTATCGAAACGCCACCCGAGTCGAAAGTTGCGATCTTTCGGGCACTGTCTCGAATTTCGATACCGAACTCACCGAACGTCTGGTCCTGTGCGAAATCCAAATATAGGCCATTCACGTTTCGTCCGGAACGTCCTACGGGCGGGAAAGTCGTGTTTTTATCGAAACGCCACCCGAGTCGAAAGTTGCGATCTTTCGGGCACCGTCTCGAATTTTGATACCGAACTCACCGAACGTCTGGTCCTATGTGAAATCCAAAAATAGACCATTCACGTTTCGTCTGGAACACACGCGGGGCGCGAAAGTCGTGTTTTTACCGAAACGCCACCCGAGTCGAAAGTTGCGATCTTTCGGGCACCGTCTCGAATTTCGATACCGAACTCACCGAACGTCTGGTCCCGTGTGAAATCCAAAAATAGACCAATCACGTTTCGTCCGGAACACACGCGGGGCGCGAAAGTCGTGTTTTTACCGAAACGCCAACCGAGTCGAAAGTTGCGATCTTTCGGGCACCGTCTCAAATTTCGATACGAACTCACCGAACGTCTGGTCCTGTGTGAAATCCAAAAATAGACCAATCACGTTTCGACCGGAACACACGCGGGGCGCGAAAGTCGTGTTTTTATCGAAACGCCACCCGAGTCGAAAGTTGCAATCTTTCGGGCACCGTCTCGAATTTCGATACTGAACTCACCGAACGTCTGGTCTTGTGTGAAATCCAAATATAGGCCATTCACGTTTCGTCCGGAACGTCCTACAGGCGGGAAAGTCTTATTTTTACCGAAACGCCACCCGAGTCGAAAGTTGCGATCTTTCGGGCACCGTCTCGAATTTCGATACCGAACTCACGGAACGTCTGGTCCTATGTGAAATCCAAAATTAGACCATTCACGTTCCGTCCGGAACGTCCTACGGGCGGAAAAGTCGTGTTTTTACCGAAACGCCACCCGAGTCGAAAGTTGCGATCTTTCGGGCACCGTCTCGAATTTCGATACCGAACTCACGGAACACCTGGTCCTATGTGAAATCCAAACTTAGACCATTCACGTTCCGTCCGGAACGTCCTACGGGCGGAAAAGTCGTGGTTTTACCGAAACACTACCCAAGTCGAAAGTTGCGATCTTTCGGGCGCGGTCTCGAATTTCGATACCGAACTCACCGAACGTCTGGTCCTGTGTGAAATCCAAAAATAGACCAATCATGTTTCGTCCGGAACACACGCGGGGCGCGAAAGTCGTGTTTTTACCGAAACGCCACCCGAGTCGAAAGTTGCGATCTTTCGGGCACCGTCTCGAATTTCGATACCGAACTCAGCGAACGTCTGGTCCTGTGTGAAATACAAAAATAGACCAATCACGTTTCGTCTGGAACACACGTGGGGCACGAAAGTCGTGTTTTTATCGAAACGCCACCCGAGTCAAAAGTTGCGATCTTTTGGGCACCGTCTCGAATTTCGATACCGAACTCAGCGAACGTCTGGTCCTGTGTGAAATACAAAAATAGACCAATCACGTTTCGTCTCGAACGCACGCGGGGCGCGAAAGTCGTGTTTTTATCGAAACGCCACCCGAGTCAAAAGTTGCGATCTTTCGGGCACCGTCTCGAATTTCTATACCTAACTCACCGAACGTCTGGTCCTGTGCGAAATCCATATATAGGCCATTCACGTTTCGTCCGAAACGTCCAACGGGCGGGAAAGTCGTCTTTTTACCGAAACGCCACCCGAGTCGAAAGTTGCGATCTTTCGGGCACCGTCTCGAATTTTGATACCGAACTCACCGAACGTCTGGTCCTATGTGAAATCCAAAAATAGACCATTCACGTTTCATCCGGAATGTCCTACGGGCGGAAAATCTGTGTTTTTACCGAAACGCCACCCGAGTCGAAAGTTGCGATCTTTCGGGCACCGTCTCAAAAATAGACCAATCACGTTTCGTCCGGAACACACGCGGGGCGCGAAAGTCGTGTTTTTACCGAAACGCCACCCGAGTCGAAGGTTGCGATCTTTTGGGCACCGTCTCGAATTTCGATACCGAACTCACCGAACGTCTGGACCTGTGTGAAATCCAAAAATAGGCCATTCACGTTTCGTCCGGAACGTCCTACGGGCGGGAAGGTCGTGTTTTTACCGAAAGGCCACCCGAGTCGAAAGTTGCGATCTTTCGGGCACCGTCTCGAATTTCGATACCGAACTCACTGAACGTCTGGTCCTGTGTGAAATCCAAAAATAGACCAATCACGTTTCGTCTGGAACACACGCGGGGCGCGAAAGTCGTGTTTTTATCGAAACGCCACCCGAGTCGAAAGTTGCGATCTTTCGGGCACTGTCTCGAATTTCGATACCGAACTCACCGAACGTCTGGTCCTGTGCGAAATCCAAATATAGGCCATTCACGTTTCGTCCGGAACGTCCTACGGGCGGGAAAGTCGTGTTTTTATCGAAACGCCACCCGAGTCGAAAGTTGCGATCTTTCGGGCACCGTCTCGAATTTTGATACCGAACTCACCGAACGTCTGGTCCTATGTGAAATCCAAAAATAGACCATTCACGTTTCGTCTGGAACACACGCGGGGCGCGAAAGTCGTGTTTTTACCGAAACGCCACCTGAGTCGAAAGTTGCGATCTTTCGGGCACCGTCTCAAATTTCGATACCGAACTCACCGAACGTCTGGTCCCGTGTGAAATCCAAAAATAGACCAATCACGTTTCGTCCGGAACACACGCGGGGCGCGAAAGTCGTGTTTTTACCGAAACGCCACCTGAGTCGAAAGTTGCGATCTTTCGGGCACCGTCTCAAATTTCGATACGAACTCACCGAACGTCTGGTCCTGTGTGAAATCCAAAAATAGACCAATTACGTTTCGACCGGAACACACGCGGGGCGCGAAAGTCGTGTTTTTATCGAAACGCCACCCGAGTCGAAAGTTGCAATCTTTCGGGCACCGTCTCGAATTTCGATACTGAACTCACCGAACGTCTGGTCTTGTGTGAAATCCAAATATAGGCCATTCACGTTTCGTCCGGAACGTCCTACGGGCGGGAAAGTCTTATTTTTACCGAAACGCCACCCGAGTCGAAAGTTGCGATCTTTCGGGCACCGTCTCGAATTTCGATACCGAACTCACGGAACGTCTGGTCCTATGTGAAATCCAAAATTAGACCATTCACGTTCCGTCCGGAACGTCCTACGGGCAGAAAAGTCGTGTTTTTACCGAAACGCCACCCGAGTCGAAAGTTGCGATCTTTCGGGCACCGTCTCGAATTTCGATACCGAACTCACGGAACGCCTGGTCCTATGTGAAATCCAAACTTAGACCATTCACGTTCCGTCCGGAACGTCCTACGGGCGGAAAAGTCGTGGTTTTACCGAAACACTACCCAAGTCGAAAGTTGCGATCTTTCGGGCGCGGTCTCGAATTTCGATACCGAACTCACCGAACGTCTGGTCCTGTGTGAAATCCAAAAATAGACCAATCATGTTTCGTCCGGAACACACGCGGGGCGCGAAAGTCGTGTTTTTACCGAAACGCCACCCGAGTCGAAAGTTGCGATCTTTCGGGCACCGTCTCGAATTTCGATACCGAACTCAGCGAACGTCTGGTCCTGTGTGAAATACAAAAATAGACCAATCACGTTTCGTCTGGAACACACGTGGGGCACGAAAGTCGTGTTTTTATCGAAACGCCACCCGAGTCAAAAGTTGCGATCTTTTGGGCACCGTCTCGAATTTCGATACCGAACTCAGCGAACGTCTGGTCCTGTGTGAAATACAAAAATAGACCAATCACGTTTCGTCTCGAACGCACGCGGGGCGCGAAAGTCGTGTTTTTATCGAAACGCCACCCGAGTCAAAAGTTGCGATCTTTCGGGCACCGTCTCGAATTTCTATACCTAACTCACCGAACGTCTGGTCCTGTGCGAAATCCATATATAGGCCATTCACGTTTCGTCCGAAACGTCCAACGGGCGGGAAAGTCGTCTTTTTACCGAAACGCCACCCGAGTCGAAAGTTGCGATCTTTCGGGCACCGTCTCGAATTTTGATACCGAACTCACCGAACGTCTGGTCCTATGTGAAATCCAAAAATAGACCATTCACGTTTCATCCGGAATGTCCTACGGGCGGAAAATCTGTGTTTTTACCGAAACGCCACCCGAGTCGAAAGTTGCGATCTTTCGGGCACCGTCTCAAAAATAGACCAATCACGTTTCGTCCGGAACACACGCGGGGCGCGAAAGTCGTGTTTTTACCGAAACGCCACCCGAGTCGAAGGTTGCGATCTTTTGGGCACCGTCTCGAATTTCGATACCGAACTCACCGAACGTCTGGACCTGTGTGAAATCCAAAAATAGGCCATTCACGTTTCGTCCGGAACGTCCTACGGGCGGGAAGGTCGTGTTTTTACCGAAAGGCCACCCGAGTCGAAAGTTGCGATCTTTCGGGCACCGTCTCGAATTTCGATACCGAACTCACTGAACGTCTGGTCCTGTGTGAAATCCAAAAATAGACCAATCACGTTTCGTCTGGAACACACGCGGGGCGCGAAAGTCGTGTTTTTATCGAAACGCCACCCGAGTCGAAAGTTGCGATCTTTCGGGCACTGTCTCGAATTTCGATACCGAACTCACCGAACGTCTGGTCCTGTGCGAAATCCAAATATAGGCCATTCACGTTTCGTCCGGAACGTCCTACGGGCGGGAAAGTCGTGTTTTTATCGAAACGCCACCCGAGTCGAAAGTTGCGATCTT
Organism: Arctostaphylos glauca; assembly: GCA_019985065.2. Classification (NCBI taxonomy): domain Eukaryota; kingdom Viridiplantae; phylum Streptophyta; class Magnoliopsida; order Ericales; family Ericaceae; genus Arctostaphylos; species Arctostaphylos glauca. The sequence goes on from JAHSPW020000022.1 coordinate 1,546,563, forward strand.
TCGGGCACCGTCTCGAATTTTGATACCGAACTCACCGAACGTCTGGTCCTATGTGAAATCCAAAAATAGACCATTCACGTTTCGTCTGGAACACACGCGGGGCGCGAAAGTCGTGTTTTTACCGAAACGCCACCTGAGTCGAAAGTTGCGATCTTTCGGGCACCGTCTCAAATTTCGATACCGAACTCACCGAACGTCTGGTCCCGTGTGAAATCCAAAAATAGACCAATCACGTTTCGTCCGGAACACACGCGGGGCGCGAAAGTCGTGTTTTTACCGAAACGCCACCTGAGTCGAAAGTTGCGATCTTTCGGGCACCGTCTCAAATTTCGATACGAACTCACCGAACGTCTGGTCCTGTGTGAAATCCAAAAATAGACCAATTACGTTTCGACCGGAACACACGCGGGGCGCGAAAGTCGTGTTTTTATCGAAACGCCACCCGAGTCGAAAGTTGCAATCTTTCGGGCACCGTCTCGAATTTCGATACTGAACTCACCGAACGTCTGGTCTTGTGTGAAATCCAAATATAGGCCATTCACGTTTCGTCCGGAACGTCCTACGGGCGGGAAAGTCTTATTTTTACCGAAACGCCACCCGAGTCGAAAGTTGCGATCTTTCGGGCACCGTCTCGAATTTCGATACCGAACTCACGGAACGTCTGGTCCTATGTGAAATCCAAAATTAGACCATTCACGTTCCGTCCGGAACGTCCTACGGGCGGAAAAGTCGTGTTTTTACCGAAACGCCACCCGAGTCGAAAGTTACGATCTTTCGGGCACCGTCTCGAATTTCGATACCGAACTCACGGAACGCCTGGTCCTATGTGAAATCCAAACTTAGACCATTCACGTTCCGTCCGGAACGTCCTACGGGCGGAAAAGTCGTGGTTTTACCGAAACACTACCCAAGTCGAAAGTTGCGATCTTTCGGGCGCGGTCTCGAATTTCGATACCGAACTCACCGAACGTCTGGTCCTGTGTGAAATCCAAAAATAGACCAATCATGTTTCGTCCGGAACACACGCGGGGCGCGAAAGTCGTGTTTTTACCGAAACGCCACCCGAGTCGAAAGTTGCGATCTTTCGGGCACCGTCTCGAATTTCGATACCGAACTCAGCGAACGTCTGGTCCTGTGTGAAATACAAAAATAGACCAATCACGTTTCGTCTGGAACACACGTGGGGCGCGAAAGTCGTGTTTTTATCGAAACGCCACCCGAGTCAAAAGTTGCGATCTTTTGGGCACCGTCTCGAATTTCGATACCGAACTCACCGAACGTCTGGTCCTGTGCGAAATCCATATATAGGCCATTCACGTTTCGTCCGAAACGTCCTACGGGCGGGAAAGTCGTGTTTTTACCGAAACGCCACCCGAGTCGAAAGTTGCGATCTTTCGGGCACCGTCTCGAATTTTGATACCGAACTCACCGAACGTCTGGTCCTATGTGAAATCCAAAAATAGACCATTCACGTTTCATCCGGAATGTCCTACGGGCGGAAAATCTGTGTTTTTACCGAAACGCCACCCGAGTCGAAAGTTGCGATCTTTCGGGCACCGTCTCAAAAATAGACCAATCACGTTTCGTCCGGAACACACGCGGGGCGCGAAAGTCGTGTTTTTACCGAAACGCCACCCGAGTCGAAGGTTGCGATCTTTTGGGCACCGTCTCGAATTTCGATACCGAACTCACCGAACGTCTGGACCTGTGTGAAATCCAAAAATAGGCCATTCACGTTTCGTCCGGAACGTCCTACGGGCGGGAAGGTCGTGTTTTTACCGAAAGGCCACCCGAGTCGAAAGTTGCGATCTTTCGGGCACCGTCTCGAATTTCGATACCGAACTCACTGAACGTCTGGTCCTGTGTGAAATCCAAAAATAGACCAATCACGTTTCGTCTGGAACACACGCGGGGCGCGAAAGTCGTGTTTTTTTCGAAACGCCACCCGAGTCGAAAGTTGCGATCTTTCGGGCACTGTCTCGAATTTCGATACCGAACTCACCAAACGTCTGGTCCTGTGCGAAATCCAAATATAGGCCATTCACGTTTCGTCCGGAACGTCCTACGGGCGGGAAAGTCGTGTTTTTATCGAAACGCCACCCGAGTCGAAAGTTGTGATCTTTCGGGCACCGTCTCGAATTTTGATACCGAACTCACCGAACGTCTGGTCCTATGTGAAATCCAAAAATAGACCATTCACGTTTCGTCTGGAACACACGCGGGGCGCGAAAGTCGTGTTTTTACCGAAACGCCACCCGAGTCGAAAGTTGCGATCTTTCGGGCACCGTCTCAAATTTCGATACCGAACTCACCGAACGTCTGGTCCCGTGTGAAATCCAAAAATAGACCAATCACGTTTCGTCCGGAACACACGCGGGGCGCGAAAGTCGTGTTTTTACCGAAACGCCACCCGAGTCGAAAGTTGCGATCTTTCGGGCACCGTCTCAAATTTCGATACGAACTCACCGAACGTCTGGTCCTGTGTGAAATCCAAAAATAGACCAATCACGTTTCGACCGGAACACACGCGGGGCGCGAAAGTCGTGTTTTTATCGAAACGCCACCCGAGTCGAAAGTTGCAATCTTTCGGGCACCGTCTCGAATTTCGATACTGAACTCACCGAACGTCTGGTCTTGTGTGAAATCCAAATATAGGCCATTCACGTTTCGTCCGGAACGTCCTACGGGCGGGAAAGTCTTATTTTTACCGAAACGCCACCCGAGTCGAAAGTTGCGATCTTTCGGGCACCGTCTCGAATTTCGATACCGAACTCACGGAACGTCTGGTCCTATGTGAAATCCAAAATTAGACCATTCACGTTCCGTCCGGAACGTCCTACGGGCGGAAAAGTCGTGTTTTTACCGAAACGCCACCCGAGTCGAAAGTTGCGATCTTTCGGGCACCGTCTCGAATTTCGATACCGAACTCACGGAACGCCTGCTCCTATGTGAAATCCAAACTTAGACCATTCACGTTCCGTCCGGAACGTCCTACGGGCGGAAAAGTCGTGGTTTTACCGAAACACTACCCAAGTCGAAAGTTGCGATCTTTCGGGCGCGGTCTCGAATTTCGATACCGAACTCACCGAACGTCTGGTCCTGTGTGAAATCCAAAAATAGACCAATCATGTTTCGTCCGGAACACACGCGGGGCGCGAAAGTCGTGTTTTTACCGAAACGCCACCCGAGTTGAAAGTTGCGATCTTTCGGGCACCGTCTCGAATTTCGATACCGAACTCAGCGAACGTCTGGTCCTGTGTGAAATACAAAAATAGACCAATCACGTTTCGTCTGGAACACACGTGGGGCGCGAAAGTCGTGTTTTTATCGAAACGCCACCCGAGTCAAAAGTTGCGATCTTTTGGGCACCGTCTCGAATTTCGATACCGAACTCACCGAACGTCTGGTCCTGTGCGAAATCCATATATAGGCCATTCAAGTTTCGTCCGAAACGTCCTACGGGCGGGAAAGTCGTGTTTTTACCGAAACGCCACCCGAGTCGAAAGTTGCGATCTTTCGGGCACCGTCTCAAATTTTGATACCGAACTCACCAAACGTCTGGTCCTATGTGAAATCCAAAAATAGACCATTCACGTTTCGTCCGGAATGTCCTACGGGCGGAAAATCTGTGTTTTTACCGAAACGCCACCCGAGTCGAAAGTTGCGATCTTTCGGGCACCGTCTCAAAAATAGACCAATCACGTTTCGTCCGGAACACACGCGGGGCGCGAAAGTCGTGTTTTTACCGAAACGCCACCCGAGTCGAAAGTTGCGATCTTTTGGGCACCGTCTCGAATTTCGATACCGAACTCACCGAACGTCTGGACCTGTGTGAAATCCAAAAATAGGCCATTCACGTTTCGTCCGGAACGTCCTACGGGCGGGAAGGTCGTGTATTTACCGAAAGGCCACCCGAGTCGAAAGTTGCGATCTTTCGGGCACCGTCTCGAATTTCGATACCGAACTCACTGAACGTCTGGTCCTGTGTGAAATCCAAAAATAGACCAATCACGTTTCGTCTAGAACACACGCGGGGCGCGAAAGTCGTGTTTTTATCGAAACGCCACCCGAGTCGAAAGTTGCGATCTTTCGGGCACTGTCTCGAATTTCGATACCGAACTCACCGAACGTCTGGTCCTGTGCGAAATCCAAATATAGGCCATTCACGTTTCGTCCGGAACGTCCTACGGGCGGGAAAGTCGTGTTTTTACCGAAACGCCACCCGAGTCGAAAGTTGCGATCTTTCGGGCACCGTCTCGAATTTCGATACCGAACTCACTGAACATCTGGTCCTGTGTGAAATCCAAAAATAGACCAATCACGTTTCGTCTGGAACACACGCGGGGCGCGAAAGCCGTGTTTTTATCAAAACGCCACCCGAGTCGAAAGTTGCGATCTTTCGGGCACTGTCTCGAATTTCGATACCGAACTCACCGAACGTCTGGTCCTGTGCGAAATCCAAATATAGGCCATTCACGTTTCGTCCGGAACGTCCTACGGGCGGGAAAGTCGTGTTTTTACCGAAACGCCACCCGAGTCGAAAGTTGCGATCTTTCGGGCACCGTCTCGAATTTTGATACCGAACTCACCGAACGTCTGGTCCTATGTGAAATCCAAAAATAGACCATTCACGTTTCGTCTGGAACACACGCGGGGCGCGAAAGTCGTGTTTTTACCGAAACGCCACCCGAGTCGAAAGTTGCGATCTTTCGGGCACCGTCTCGAATTTCGATACCGAACTCACCGAACGTCTGGTCCCGTGTGAAATCCAAAAATAGACCAATCACGTTTCGTCCGGAACACACGCGGGGCGCGAAAGTCGTGTTTTTATCGAAACGCCACCCGAGTCGAAAGTTGCGATCTTTCGGGCACCGTCTCGAATTTCGATACTGAACTCACCGAACGTCTGGTCTTGTGTGAAATCCAAATATAGGCCATTCACGTTTCGTCCGGAACGTCCTACGGGCGGGAAAGTCTTATTTTTACCGAAACGCCACCCGAGTCGAAAGTTGCGATCTTTCGGGCACCGTCTCGAATTTCGATACCGAACTCACGGAACGTCTGGTCCTATGTGAAATCCAAAATTAGACCATTCACGTTCCGTCCGAAACGTCCTACGGGCGGAAAAGTCGTGTTTTTACCGAAACGCCACCCGAGTCGAAAGTTGCGATCTTTCGGGCACCGTCTCGAATTTCGCATGCCTCCCTCATCGGATTAGCTTGGCTACCCGGCTCTAGTAAGACTTCTTCCCGGATACCGAACTCACGGAACGTCTGGTCCTATGTGAAATCCAAACTTAGACCATTCACGTTCCGTCCGGAACGTCCTACGGGCGGAAAAGTCGTGGTTTTACCGAAACGCTACCCGAGTCGAAAGTTGCGATCTTTCGGGCGCGGTCTCGAATTTCGATACCGAACTCACCGAACGTCTGGTCCTGTGTGAAATCCAAAAATAGACCAATCATGTTTCGTCCGGAACACACGCGGGGCGCGAAAGTCGTGTTTTTACCGAAACGCCACCCGAGTCGAAAGTTGCGATCTTTCGGGCACCGTCTCGAATTTCGATACCGAACTCACGGAACGCCTGGTCCTATGTGAAATCCAAACTTAGACCATTCACGTTCCGTCCGGAACGTCCTACGGGCGGAAAAGTCGTGGTTTTACCGAAACGCTACCCGAGTCGAAAGTTGCGATCTTTCGGGCGCGGTCTCGAATTTCGATACCGAACTCACCGAACGTCTGGTCCTGTGTGAAATCCAAAAATAGACCAATCATGTTTCGTCCGGAACACACGCGGGGCGCGAATGTCGTGTTTTTACCGAAACGCCACCCGAGTCGAAAGTTGCGATCTTTTGGGCACCGTCTCGAATTTCGATACCGAACTCACCGAACGTCTGGACCTGTGTGAAATCCAAAAATAGGCCATTCACGTTTCGTCCGGAACGTCCTACGGGCGGGAAGGTCGTGTATTTACCGAAAGGCCACCCGAGTCGAAAGTTGCGATCTTTCGGGCACCGTCTCGAATTTCGATACCGAACTCACTGAACGTCTGGTCCTGTGTGAAATCCAAAAATAGACCAATCACGTTTCGTCTAGAACACACGCGGGGCGCGAAAGTCGTGTTTTTATCGAAACGCCACCCGAGTCGAAAGTTGCGATCTTTCGGGCACTGTCTCGAATTTCGATACCGAACTCACCGAACGTCTGGTCCTGTGCGAAATCCAAATATAGGCCATTCACGTTTCGTCCGGAACGTCCTACGGGCGGGAAAGTCGTGTTTTTACCGAAACGCCACCCGAGTCGAAAGTTGCGATCTTTCGGGCACCGTCTCGAATTTCGATACCGAACTCACTGAACATCTGGTCCTGTGTGAAATCCAAAAATAGACCAATCACGTTTCGTCTGGAACACACGCGGGGCGCGAAAGCCGTGTTTTTATCAAAACGCCACCCGAGTCGAAAGTTGCGATCTTTCGGGCACTGTCTCGAATTTCGATACCGAACTCACCGAACGTCTGGTCCTGTGCGAAATCCAAATATAGGCCATTCACGTTTCGTCCGGAACGTCCTACGGGCGGGAAAGTCGTGTTTTTACCGAAACGCCACCCGAGTCGAAAGTTGCGATCTTTCGGGCACCGTCTCGAATTTTGATACCGAACTCACCGAACGTCTGGTCCTATGTGAAATCCAAAAATAGACCATTCACGTTTCGTCTGGAACACACGCGGGGCGCGAAAGTCGTGTTTTTACCGAAACGCCACCCGAGTCGAAAGTTGCGATCTTTCGGGCACCGTCTCGAATTTCGATACCGAACTCACCGAACGTCTGGTCCCGTGTGAAATCCAAAAATAGACCAATCACGTTTCGTCCGGAACACACGCGGGGCGCGAAAGTCGTGTTTTTATCGAAACGCCACCCGAGTCGAAAGTTGCGATCTTTCGGGCACCGTCTCGAATTTCGATACTGAACTCACCGAACGTCTGGTCTTGTGTGAAATCCAAATATAGGCCATTCACGTTTCGTCCGGAACGTCCTACGGGCGGGAAAGTCTTATTTTTACCGAAACGCCACCCGAGTCGAAAGTTGCGATCTTTCGGGCACCGTCTCGAATTTCGATACCGAACTCACGGAACGTCTGGTCCTATGTGAAATCCAAAATTAGACCATTCACGTTCCGTCCGAAACGTCCTACGGGCGGAAAAGTCGTGTTTTTACCGAAACGCCACCCGAGTCGAAAGTTGCGATCTTTCGGGCACCGTCTCGAATTTCGCATGCCTCCCTCATCGGATTAGCTTGGCTACCCGGCTCTAGTAAGACTTCTTCCCGGATACCGAACTCACGGAACGTCTGGTCCTATGTGAAATCCAAACTTAGACCATTCACGTTCCGTCCGGAACGTCCTACGGGCGGAAAAGTCGTGGTTTTACCGAAACGCTACTCGAGTCGAAAGTTGCGATCTTTCGGGCGCGGTCTCGAATTTCGATACCGAACTCACCGAACGTCTGGTCCTGTGTGAAATCCAAAAATAGACCAATCATGTTTCGTCCGGAACACACGCGGGGCGCGAAAGTCGTGTTTTTACCGAAACGCCACCCGAGTCGAAAGTTGCGATCTTTCGGGCACCGTCTCGAATTTCGATACCGAACTCACGGAACGCCTGGTCCTATGTGAAATCCAAACTTAGACCATTCACGTTCCGTCCGGAACGTCCTACGGGCGGAAAAGTCGTGGTTTTACCGAAACGCTACCCGAGTCGAAAGTTGCGATCTTTCGGGCGCGGTCTCGAATTTCGATACCGAACTCACCGAACGTCTGGTCCTGTGTGAAATCCAAAAATAGACCAATCATGTTTCGTCCGGAACACACGCGGGGCGCGAATGTCGTGTTTTTACCGAAACGCCACCCGAGTCGAAAGTTGCGATCTTTTGGGCACCGTCTCGAATTTCGATACCGAACTCAGCGAACGTCTGGTCCTGTGTGAAATACAAAAATAGACCAATCACGTTTCGTCTGGAACACACGCGGGGCGCGAAAGTCGTGTTTTTATCGAAACGCCACCCGAGTCAAAAGTTGCGATCTTTCGGGCACCGTCTCGAATTTCGATACCGAACTCACCGAACGTCTGGTCCTGTGCGAAATCCATATATAGGCCATTCACGTTTCGTCCGAAACGTCCTACGGGCGGGAAAGTCGTGTTTTTACCGAAACGCCACCCGAGTCGAAAGTTGCGATCTTTCGGGCACCGTCTCGAATTTTGATACCGAACTCACCGAACGTATGGTCCTATGTGAAATCCAAAAATAGACCATTCACGTTTCGTCCGGAATGTCCTACGGGCGGAAAATCTGTGTTTTTACCGAAACGCCACCCGAGTCGAAAGTTGCGATCTTTCGGGCACCGTCTCAAAAATAGACCAATCACGTTTCGTCCGGAACACACGCGGGGCGCGAAAGTCGTGTTTTTACCGAAACGCCACCCGAGTCGAAAGTTGCGATCTTTTGGGCACCGTCTCGAATTTCGATACCGAACTCACCGAACGTCTGGACCTGTGTGAAATCCAAAAATAGGCCATTCACGTTTCGTCCGGAATGTCCTACGGGCGGGAAGGTCGTGTATTTACCGAAAGGCCACACGAGTCGAAAGTTGCGATCTTTCGGGCACCGTCTCGAATTTCGATACCGAACTCACTGAACGTCTGGTCCTGTGTGAAATCCAAAAATAGACCAATCACGTTTCGTCTGGAACACACGCGGGGCGCGAAAGTCGTGTTTTTATCGAAACGCCACCCGAGTCGAAAGTTGCGATCTTTCGGGCACTGTCTCGAATTTCGATACCGAACTCACCGAACGTCTGGTCCTGTGCGAAATCCAAATATAGGCCATTCACGTTTCGTCCGGAACGTCCTACGGGCGGGAAAGTCGTGTTTTTACCGAAACGCCACCCGAGTCGAAAGTTGCGATCTTTCGGGCACCGTCTCGAATTTTGATACCGAACTCACCGAACGTCTGCTCCTATGTGAAATCCAAAAATAGACCATTCACGTTTCGTCTGGAACACACGCGGGGCGCGAAAGTCGTGTTTTTACCGAAACGCCACCCGAGTCGAAAGTTGCGATCTTTCGGGCACCGTCTCGAATTTTGATACCGAACTCACCGAACGTCTGGTCCTATGTGAAATCCAAAAATAGACCATTCACGTTTCGTCTGGAACACACGCGGGGCGCGAAAGTCGTGTTTTTACCGAAACGCCACCCGAGTCGAAAGTTGCGATCTTTCGGGCACCGTCTCGAATTTCGATACCGAACTCACCGAACGTCTGGTCCCTTGTGAAATCCAAAAATAGACCAATCACGTTTCGTCCGGAACACACGCGGGGCGCGAAAGTCGTGTTTTTACCGAAACGCCACCCGAGTCGAAAGTTGCGATCTTTCGGGCACCGTCTCAAATTTCGATACGAACTCACCGAACGTCTGGTCCTGTGTGAAATCCAAAAATAGACCAATCACGTTTCGACCGGAACACACGCGGGGCGCGAAAGTCGTGTTTTTATCGAAACGCCACCCGAGTCGAAAGTTGCAATCTTTCGGGCACCGTCTCGAATTTCGATACTGAACTCACTGAACGTCTGGTCTTGTGTGAAATCCAAATATAGGCCATTCACGTTTCGTCCGGAACGTCCTACGGGCGGGAAAGTCTTATTTTTACCGAAACGCCACCCGAGTCGAAAGTTGCGATCTTTCGGGCACCGTCTCGAATTTCGATACCGAACTCACGGAACGTCTGGTCCTATGTGAAATCCAAAATTAGACCATTCACGTTCCGTCCGGAACGTCCTACGGGCGGAAAAGTCGTGTTTTTACCGAAACGCCACCCGAGTCGAAAGTTGCGATCTTTCGGGCACCGTCTCGAATTTCGATACCGAACTCACGGAACGCCTGGTCCTATGTGAAATCCAAACTTAGACCATTCACGTTCCGTCCGGAACGTCCTACGGGCGGAAAAGTCGTGGTTTTACCGAAACACTACCCAAGTCGAAAGTTGCGATCTTTCGGGCGCGGTCTCGAATTTCGATACCGAACTCACCGAACGTCTGGTCCTGTGTGAAATCCAAAAATAGACCAATCATGTTTCGTCCGGAACACACGCGGGGCGCGAAAGTCGTGTTTTTACCGAAACGCCACCCGAGTCGAAAGTTGCGATCTTTCGGGCACCGTCTCGAATTTCGATACCGAACTCAGCGAACGTCTGGTCCTGTGTGAAATACAAAAATAGACCAATCACGTTTCGTCTGGAACACACGCGGGGCGCGAAAGTCGTGTTTTTATCGAAACGCCACCCGAGTCAAAAGTTGCGATCTTTTGGGCACCGTCTCGAATTTCGATACCGAACTCACCGAACGTCTGGTCCTGTGCGAAATCCATATATAGGCCATTCACGTTTCGTCCGAAACGTCCTACGGGCGGGAAAGTCGTGTTTTTACCGAAACGCCACCCGAGTCGAAAGTTGCGATCTTTCGGGCACCGTCTCAAATTTTGATACCGAACTCACCAAACGTCTGGTCCTATGTGAAATCCAAAAATAGACCATTCACGTTTCGTCCGGAATGTCCTACGGGCGGAAAATCTGTGTTTTTACCGAAACGCCACCCGAGTCGAAAGTTGCGATCTTTCGGGCACCGTCTCAAAAATAGACCAATCACGTTTCGTCCGGAACACACGCGGGGCGCGAAAGTCGTGTTTTTACCGAAACGCCACCCGAGTCGAAAGTTGCGATCTTTTGGGCACCGTCTCGAATTTCGATACCGAACTCACCGAACGTCTGGACCTGTGTGAAATCCAAAAATAGGCCATTCACGTTTCGTCCGGAACGTCCTACGGGCGGGAAGGTCGTGTATTTACCGAAAGGCCACCCGAGTCGAAAGTTGCGATCTTTCGGGCACCGTCTCGAATTTCGATACCGAACTCACTGAACGTCTGGTCCTGTGTGAAATCCAAAAATAGACCAATCACGTTTCGTCTGGAACACACGCGGGGCGCGAAAGTCGTGTTTTTATCGAAACGCCACCCGAGTCGAAAGTTGCGATCTTTCGGGCACTGTCTCGAATTTCGATACCGAACTCACCGAACGTCTGGTCCTGTGCGAAATCCAAATATAGGCCATTCACGTTTCGTCCGGAACGTCCTACGGGCGGGAAAGTCGTGTTTTTACCGAAACGCCACCCGAGTCGAAAGTTGCGATCTTTCGGGCACCGTCTCGAATTTCGATACCGAACTCACTGAACATCTGGTCCTGTGTGAAATCCAAAAATAGACCAATCACGTTTCGTCTGGAACACACGCGGGGCGCGAAAGCCGTGTTTTTATCAAAACGCCACCCGAGTCGAAAGTTGCGATCTTTCGGGCACTGTCTCGAATTTCGATACCGAACTCACCGAACGTCTGGTCCTGTGCGAAATCCAAATATAGGCCATTCACGTTTCGTCCGGAACGTCCTACGGGCGGGAAAGTCGTGTTTTTACCGAAACGCCACCCGAGTCGAAAGTTGCGATCTTTCGGGCACCGTCTCGAATTTCGATACCGAACTCACTGAACATCTGGTCCTGTGTGAAATCCAAAAATAGACCAATCACGTTTCGTCTGGAACACACGCGGGGCGCGAAAGCCGTGTTTTTATCAAAACGCCACCCGAGTCGAAAGTTGCGATCTTTCGGGCACTGTCTCGAATTTCGATACCGAACTCACCGAACGTCTGGTCCTGTGCGAAATCCAAATATAGGCCATTCACGTTTCGTCCGGAACGTCCTACGGGCGGGAAAGTCGTGTTTTTACCGAAACGCCACCCGAGTCGAAAGTTGCGATCTTTCGGGCACCGTCTCGAATTTCGATACCGAACTCACTGAACATCTGGTCCTGTGTGAAATCCAAAAATAGACCAATCACGTTTCGTCTGGAACACACGCGGGGCGCGAAAGCCGTGTTTTTATCAAAACGCCACCCGAGTCGAAAGTTGCGATCTTTCGGGCACTGTCTCGAATTTCGATACCGAACTCACCGAACGTCTGGTCCTGTGCGAAATCCAAATATAGGCCATTCACGTTTCGTCCGGAACGTCCTACGGGCGGGAAAGTCGTGTTTTTACCGAAACGCCACCCGAGTCGAAAGTTGCGATCTTTCGGGCACCGTCTCGAATTTCGATACCGAACTCACTGAACATCTGGTCCTGTGTGAAATCCAAAAATAGACCAATCACGTTTCGTCTGGAACACACGCGGGGCGCGAAAGCCGTGTTTTTATCAAAACGCCACCCGAGTCGAAAGTTGCGATCTTTCGGGCACTGTCTCGAATTTCGATACCGAACTCACCGAACGTCTGGTCCTGTGCGAAATCCAAATATAGGCCATTCACGTTTCGTCCGGAACGTCCTACGGGCGGGAAAGTCGTGTTTTTACCGAAACGCCACCCGAGTCGAAAGTTGCGATCTTTCGGGCACCGTCTCGAATTTTGATACCGAACTCACCGAACGTCTGGTCCTATGTGAAATCCAAAATTAGACCATTCACGTTCCGTCCGGAACGTCCTACGGGCGGAAAAGTCGTATTTTTACCGAAACGCCACCCGAGTCGAAAGTTGCGATCTTTCGGGCACCGTCTCGAATTTCGATACCGAACTCACGGAACGCCTGGTCCTATGTGAAATCCAAACTTAGACCATTCACGTTCCGTCCGGAACGTCCTACGGGCGGAAAAGTCGTGGTTTTACCGAAACACTACCCAAGTCGAAAGTTGCGATCTTTCGGGCGCGGTCTCGAATTTCGATACCGAACTCACCGAACGTCTGGTCCTGTGTGAAATCCAAAAATAGACCAATCATGTTTCGTCCGGAACACACGCGGGGCGCGAAAGTCGTGTTTTTACCGAAACGCCACCCGAGTCGAAAGTTGCGATCTTTCGGGCACCGTCTCGAATTTCGATACCGAACTCAGCGAACGTCTGGTCCTGTGTGAAATACAAAAATAGACCAATCACGTTTCGTCTGGAACACACGCGGGGCGCGAAAGTCGTGTTTTTATCGAAACGCCACCCGAGTCAAAAGTTGCGATCTTTTGGGCACCGTCTCAAATTTCGATACCGAACTCACCGAACGTCTGGTCCTGTGCGAAATCCATATATAGGCCATTCACGTTTCGTCCGAAACGTCCTACGGGCGGGAAAGTCGTGTTTTTACCGAAACGCCACCCGAGTCGAAAGTTGCGATCTTTCGGGCACCGTCTCAAATTTTGATACCGAACTCACCAAACGTCTGGTCCTATGTGAAATCCAAAAATAGACCATTCACGTTTCGTCCGGAATGTCCTACGGGCGGAAAATCTGTGTTTTTACCGAAACGCCACCCGAGTCGAAAGTTGCGATCTTTCGGGCACCGTCTCAAAAATAGACCAATCACGTTTCGTCCGGAACACACGCGGGGCGCGAAAGTCGTGTTTTTACCGAAACGCCACCCGAGTCGAAAGTTGCGATCTTTTGGGCACCGTCTCGAATTTCGATACCGAACTCACCGAACGTCTGGACCTGTGTGAAATCCAAAAATAGGCCATTCACGTTTCGTCCGGAACGTCCTACGGGCGGGAAGGTCGTGTATTTACCGAAAGGCCACCCGAGTCGAAAGTTGCGATCTTTCGGGCACCGTCTCGAATTTCGATACCGAACTCACTGAACGTCTGGTCCTGTGTGAAATCCAAAAATAGACCAATCACGTTTCGTCTGGAACACACGCGGGGCGCGAAAGTCGTGTTTTTATCGAAACGCCACCCGAGTCGAAAGTTGCGATCTTTCGGGCACTGTCTCGAATTTCGATACCGAACTCACCGAACGTCTGGTCCTGTGCGAAATCCAAATATAGGCCATTCACGTTTCGTCCGGAACGTCCTACGGGCGGGAAAGTCGTGTTTTTACCGAAACGCCACCCGAGTCGAAAGTTGCGATCTTTCGGGCACCGTCTCGAATTTCGATACCGAACTCACTGAACATCTGGTCCTGTGTGAAATCCAAAAATAGACCAATCACGTTTCGTCTGGAACACACGCGGGGCGCGAAAGCCGTGTTTTTATCAAAACGCCACCCGAGTCGAAAGTTGCGATCTTTCGGGCACTGTCTCGAATTTCGATACCGAACTCACCGAACGTCTGGTCCTGTGCGAAATCCAAATATAGGCCATTCACGTTTCGTCCGGAACGTCCTACGGGCGGGAAAGTCGTGTTTTTACCGAAACGCCACCCGAGTCGAAAGTTGCGATCTTTCGGGCACCGTCTCGAATTTTGATACCGAACTCACCGAACGTCTGGTCCTATGTGAAATCCAAAATTAGACCATTCACGTTCCGTCCGGAACGTCCTACGGGCGGAAAAGTCGTATTTTTACCGAAACGCCACCCGAGTCGAAAGTTGCGATCTTTCGGGCACGACCTCGAATTTCGATACCGAACTCACGGAACGCCTGGTCCTATGTGAAATCCAAACTTAGACCATTCACGTTCCGTCCGGAACGTCCTACGGGCGGAAAAGTCGTGGTTTTACCGAAACACTACCCAAGTCGAAAGTTGCGATCTTTCGGGCGCGGTCTCGAATTTCGATACCGAACTCACCGAACGTCTGGTCCTGTGTGAAATCCAAAAATAGACCAATCATGTTTCGTCCGGAACACACGCGGGGCGCGAAAGTCGTGTTTTTACCGAAACGCCACCCGAGTCGAAAGTTGCGATCTTTCGGGCACCGTCTCGAATTTCGATACCGAACTCAGCGAACGTCTGGTCCTGTGTGAAATACAAAAATAGACCAATCACGTTTCGTCTGGAACACACGCGGGGCGCGAAAGTCGTGTTTTTATCGAAACGCCACCCGAGTCAAAAGTTGCGATCTTTTGGGCACCGTCTCGAATTTCGATACCGAACTCACCGAACGTCTGGTCCTGTGCGAAATCCATATATAGGCCATTCACGTTTCGTCCGAAACGTCCTACGGGCGGGAAAGTCGTGTTTTTACCGAAACGCCACCCGAGTCGAAAGTTGCGATCTTTCGGGCACCGTCTCAAATTTTGATACCGAACTCACCAAACGTCTGGTCCTATGTGAAATCCAAAAATAGACCATTCACGTTTCGTCCGGAATGTCCTACGGGCGGAAAATCTGTGTTTTTACCGAAACGCCACCCGAGTCGAAAGTTGCGATCTTTCGGGCACCGTCTCAAAAATAGACCAATCACGTTTCGTCCGGAACACACGCGGGGCGCGAAAGTCGTGTTTTTACCGAAACGCCACCCGAGTCGAAAGTTGCGATCTTTTGGGCACCGTCTCGAATTTCGATACCGAACTCACCGAACGTCTGGACCTGTGTGAAATCCAAAAATAGGCCATTCACGTTTCGTCCGGAACGTCCTACGGGCGGGAAGGTCGTGTATTTACCGAAAGGCCACCCGAGTCGAAAGTTGCGATCTTTCGGGCACCGTCTCGAATTTCGATACCGAACTCACTGAACGTCTGGTCCTGTGTGAAATCCAAAAATAGACCAATCACGTTTCGTCTGGAACACACGCGGGGCGCGAAAGTCGTGTTTTTATCGAAACGCCACCCGAGTCGAAAGTTGCGATCTTTCGGGCACTGTCTCGAATTTCGATACCGAACTCACCGAACGTCTGGTCCTGTGCGAAATCCAAATATAGGCCATTCACGTTTCGTCCGGAACGTCCTACGGGCGGGAAAGTCGTGTTTTTACCGAAACGCCACCCGAGTCGAAAGTTGCGATCTTTCGGGCACCGTCTCGAATTTCGATACCGAACTCACTGAACATCTGGTCCTGTGTGAAATCCAAAAATAGACCAATCACGTTTCGTCTGGAACACACGCGGGGCGCGAAAGCCGTGTTTTTATCAAAACGCCACCCGAGTCGAAAGTTGCGATCTTTCGGGCACTGTCTCGAATTTCGATACCGAACTCACCGAACGTCTGGTCCTGTGCGAAATCCAAATATAGGCCATTCACGTTTCGTCCGGAACGTCCTACGGGCGGGAAAGTCGTGTTTTTACCGAAACGCCACCCGAGTCGAAAGTTGCGATCTTTCGGGCACCGTCTCGAATTTTGATACCGAACTCACCGAACGTCTGGTCCTATGTGAAATCCAAAAATAGACCATTCACGTTTCGTCTGGAACACACGCGGGGCGCGAAATTCGTGTTTTTACCGAAACGCCACCCGAGTCGAAAGTTGCGATCTTTCGGGCACCGTCTCGAATTTCGATACCGAACTCACCGAACGTCTGGTCCCGTGTGAAATCCAAAAATAGACCAATCACGTTTCGTCCGGAACACACGCGGGGCGCGAAAGTCGTGTTTTTATCGAAACGCCACCCGAGTCGAAAGTTGCGATCTTTCGGGCACCGTCTCGAATTTCGATACTGAACTCACCGAACGTCTGGTCTTGTGTGAAATCCAAATATAGGCCATTCACGTTTCGTCCGGAACGTCCTACGGGCGGGAAAGTCTTATTTTTACCGAAACGCCACCCGAGTCGAAAGTTGCGATCTTTCGGGCACCGTCTCGAATTTCGATACCGAACTCACGGAACGTCTGGTCCTATGTGAAATCCAAAATTAGACCATTCACGTTCCGTCCGAAACGTCCTACGGGCGGAAAAGTCGTGTTTTTACCGAAACGCCACCCGAGTCGAAAGTTGCGATCTTTCGGGCACCGTCTCGAATTTCGCATGCCTCCCTCATCGGATTAGCTTGGCTACCCGGCTCTAGTAAGACTTCTTCCCGGATACCGAACTCACGGAACGTCTGGTCCTATGTGAAATCCAAACTTAGACCATTCACGTTCCGTCCGGAACGTCCTACGGGCGGAAAAGTCGTGGTTTTACCGAAACGCTACCCGAGTCGAAAGTTGCGATCTTTCGGGCGCGGTCTCGAATTTCGATACCGAACTCACCGAACGTCTGGTCCTGTGTGAAATCCAAAAATAGACCAATCATGTTTCGTCCGGAACACACGCGGGGCGCGAAAGTCGTGTTTTTACCGAAACGCCACCCGAGTCGAAAGTTGCGATCTTTCGGGCACCGTCTCGAATTTCGATACCGAACTCACGGAACGCCTGGTCCTATGTGAAATCCAAACTTAGACCATTCACGTTCCGTCCGGAACGTCCTACGGGCGGAAAAGTCGTGGTTTTACCGAAACGCTACCCGAGTCGAAAGTTGCGATCTTTCGGGCGCGGTCTCGAATTTCGATACCGAACTCACCGAACGTCTGGTCCTGTGTGAAATCCAAAAATAGACCAATCATGTTTCGTCCGGAACACACGCGGGGCGCGAATGTCGTGTTTTTACCGAAACGCCACCCGAGTCGAAAGTTGCGATCTTTTGGGCACCGTCTCGAATTTCGATACCGAACTCAGCGAACGTCTGGTCCTGTGTGAAATACAAAAATAGACCAATCACGTTTCGTCTGGAACACACGCGGGGCGCGAAAGTCGTGTTTTTATCGAAACGCCACCCGAGTCAAAAGTTGCGATCTTTCGGGCACCGTCTCGAATTTCGATACCGAACTCACCGAACGTCTGGTCCTGTGCGAAATCCATATATAGGCCATTCACGTTTCGTCCGAAACGTCCTACGGGCGGGAAAGTCGTGTTTTTACCGAAACGCCACCCGAGTCGAAAGTTGCGATCTTTCGGGCACCGTCTCGAATTTTGATACCGAACTCACCGAACGTCTGGTCCTATGTGAAATCCAAAAATAGACCATTCACGTTTCGTCCGGAATGTCCTACGGGCGAAAAATCTGTGTTTTTACCGAAACGCCACCCGAGTCGAAAGTTGCGATCTTTCGGGCACCGTCTCAAAAATAGACCAATCACGTTTCGTCCGGAACACACGCGGGGCGCGAAAGTCGTGTTTTTACCGAAACGCCACCCGAGTCGAAAGTTGCGATCTTTTGGGCACCGTCTCGAATTTCGATACCGAACTCACCGAACGTCTGGACCTGTGTGAAATCCAAAAATAGGCCATTCACGTTTCGTCCGGAACGTCCTACGGGCGGGAAGGTCGTGTATTTACCGAAAGGCCACCCGAGTCGAAAGTTGCGATCTTTCGGGCACCGTCTCGAATTTCGATACCGAACTCACTGAACGTCTGGTCCTGTGTGAAATCCAAAAATAGACCAATCACGTTTCGTCTGGAACACACGCGGGGCGCGAAAGTCGTGTTTTTATCGAAACGCCACCCGAGTCGAAAGTTGCGATCTTTCGGGCACTGTCTCGAATTTCGATTCCGAACTCACCGAACGTCTGGTCCTGTGCGAAATCCAAATATAGGCCATTCACGTTTCGTCCGGAACGTCCTACGGGCGGGAAAGTCGTGTTTTTACCGAAACGCCACCCGAGTCGAAAGTTGCGATCTTTCGGGCACCGTCTCGAATTTTGATACCGAACTCACCGAACGTCTGGTCCTATGTGAAATCCAAAAATAGACCATTCACGTTTCGTCTGGAACACACGCGGGGCGCGAAAGTCGTGTTTTTACCGAAACGCCACCCGAGTCGAAAGTTGCGATCTTTCGGGCACCGTCTCGAATTTTGATACCGAACTCACCGAACGTCTGGTCCTATGTGAAATCCAAAAATAGACCATTCACGTTTCGTCTGGAACACACGCGGGGCGCGAAAGTCGTGTTTTTACCGAAACGCCACCCGAGTCGAAAGTTGCGATCTTTCGGGCACCGTCTCGAATTTCGATACCGAACTCACCGAACGTCTGGTCCCGTGTGAAATCCAAAAATAGACCAATCACGTTTCGTCCGGAACACACGCGGGGCGCGAAAGTCGTGTTTTTACCGAAACGCCACCCGAGTCGAAAGTTGCGATCTTTCGGGCACCGTCTCAAATTTCGATACGAACTCACCGAACGTCTGGTCCTGTGTGAAATCCAAAAATAGACCAATCACGTTTCGACCGGAACACACGCGGGGCGCGAAAGTCGTGTTTTTATCGAAACGCCACCCGAGTCGAAAGTTGCAATCTTTCGGGCACCGTCACGAATTTCGATACTGAACTCACCGAACGTCTGGTCTTGTGTGAAATCCAAATATAGGCCATTCACGTTTCGTCCGGAACGTCCTACGGGCGGGAAAGTCTTATTTTTACCGAAACGCCACCCGAGTCGAAAGTTGCGATCTTTCGGGCACCGTCTCGAATTTCGATACCGAACTCACGGAACGTATGGTCCTATGTGAAATCCAAAATTAGACCATTCACGTTCCGTCCGGAACGTCCTACGGGCGGAAAAGTCGTGTTTTTACCGAAACGCCACCCGAGTCGAAAGTTGCGATCTTTCGGGCACCGTCTCGAATTTCGATACCGAACTCACGGAACGCCTGGTCCTATGTGAAATCCAAACTTAGACCATTCACGTTCCGTCCGGAACGTCCTACGGGCGGAAAAGTCGTGGTTTTACCGAAACACTACCCAAGTCGAAAGTTGCGATCTTTCGGGCGCGGTCTCGAATTTCGATACCGAACTCACCGAACGTATGGTCCTGTGTGAAATCCAAAAATAGACCAATCATGTTTCGTCCGGAACACACGCGGGGCGCGAAAGTCGTGTTTTTACCGAAACGCCACCCGAGTCGAAAGTTGCGATCTTTCGGGCACCGTCTCGAATTTCGATACCGAACTCAGCGAACGTCTGGTCCTGTGTGAAATACAAAAATAGACCAATCACGTTTCGTCTGGAACACACGCGGGGCGCGAAAGTCGTGTTTTTATCGAAACGCCACCCGAGTCAAAAGTTGCGATCTTTTGGGCACCGTCTCGAATTTCGATACCGAACTCACCGAACGTCTGGTCCTGTGCGAAATCCATATATAGGCCATTCAAGTTTCGTCCGAAACGTCCTACGGGCGGGAAAGTCGTGTTTTTACCGAAACGCCACCCGAGTCGAAAGTTGCGATCTTTCGGGCACCGTCTCAAATTTTGATACCGAACTCACCAAACGTCTGGTCCTATGTGAAATCCAAAAATAGACCATTCACGTTTCGTCTGGAATGTCCTACGGGCGGAAAATCTGTGTTTTTACCGAAACGCCACCCGAGTCGAAAGTTGCGATCTTTCGGGCACCGTCTCGAATTTCGATACCGAACTCACCGAACGTCTGGACCTGTGTGAAATCCAAAAATAGGCCATTCACGTTTCGTCCGGAACGTCCTACGGGCGGGAAGGTCGTGTATTTACCGAAAGGCCACCCGAGTCGAAAGTTGCGATCTTTCGGGCACCGTCTCGAATTTCGATACCGAACTCACTGAACGTCTGGTCCTGTGTGAAATCCAAAAATAGACCAATCACGTTTCGTCTGGAACACACGCGGGGCGCGAAAGCCGTGTTTTTATCAAAACGCCACCCGAGTCGAAAGTTGCGATCTTTCGGGCACTGTCTCGAATTTCGATACCGAACTCACCGAACGTCTGGTCCTGTGCGAAATCCAAATATAGGCCATTCACGTTTCGTCCGGAACGTCCTACGGGCGGGAAAGTCGTGTTTTTACCGAAACGCCACCCGAGTTGAAAGTTGCGATCTTTCGGGCACCGTCTCGAATTTTGATACCGAACGTCTGGTCCTATGTGAAATCCAAAAATAGACCATTCACGTTTCGTCTGGAACACACGCGGGGCGCGAAAGTCGTGTTTTTACCGAAACGCCACCCGAGTCGAAAGTTGCGATCTTTCGGGCACCGTCTCGAATTTCGATACCGAACTCACCGAACGTCTGGTCCCGTGTGAAATCCAAAAATAGACCAATCACGTTTCGTCCGGAACACACGCGGGGCGCGAAAGTCGTGTTTTTATCGAAACGCCACCCGAGTCGAAAGTTGCGATCTTTCGGGCACCGTCTCGAATTTCGATACTGAACTCACCGAACGTCTGGTCTTGTGTGAAATCCAAATATAGGCCATTCACGTTTCGTCCGGAACGTCCTACGGGCGGGAAAGTCTTATTTTTACCGAAACGCCACCCGAGTCGAAAGTTGCGATCTTTCGGGCACCGTCTCGAATTTCGATACCGAACTCACGGAACGTCTGGTCCTATGTGAAATCCAAAATTAGACCATTCACGTTCCGTCCGAAACGTCCTACGGGCGGAAAAGTCGTGTTTTTACCGAAACGCCACCCGAGTCGAAAGTTGCGATCTTTCGGGCACCGTCTCGAATTTCGCATGCCTCCCTCATCGGATTAGCTTGGCTACCCGGCTCTAGTAAGACTTCTTCCCGGATACCGAACTCACGGAACGTCTGGTCCTATGTGAAATCCAAACTTAGACCATTCACGTTCCGTCCGGAACGTCCTACGGGCGGAAAAGTCGTGGTTTTACCGAAACGCTACCCGAGTCGAAAGTTGCGATCTTTCGGGCGCGGTCTCGAATTTCGATACCGAACTCACCGAACGTCTGGTCCTGTGTGAAATCCAAAAATAGACCAATCATGTTTCGTCCGGAACACACGCGGGGCGCGAAAGTCGTGTTTTTACCGAAACGCCACCCGAGTCGAAAGTTGCGATCTTTCGGGCACCGTCTCGAATTTCGATACCGAACTCACGGAACGCCTGGTCCTATGTGAAATCCAAACTTAGACCATTCACGTTCCGTCCGGAACGTCCTACGGGCGGAAAAGTCGTGGTTTTACCGAAACGCTACCCGAGTCGAAAGTTGCGATCTTTCGGGCGCGGTCTCGAATTTCGATACCGAACTCACCGAACGTCTGGTCCTGTGTGAAATCCAAAAATAGACCAATCATGTTTCGTCCGGAACACACGCGGGGCGCGACTGTCGTGTTTTTACCGAAACGCCACCCGAGTCGAAAGTTGCGATCTTTTGGGCACCGTCTCGAATTTCGATACCGAACTCAGCGAACGTCTGGTCCTGTGTGAAATACAAAAATAGACCAATCCCGTTTCGTCTGGAACACACGCGGGGCGTGAAAGTCGTGTTTTTATCGAAACGCCACCCGAGTCAAAAGTTGCGATCTTTCGGGCACCGTCTCGAATTTCGATACCGAACTCACCGAACGTCTGGTCCTGTGCGAAATCCATATATAGGCCATTCACGTTTCGTCCGAAACGTCCTACGGGCGGGAAAGTCGTGTTTTTACCGAAACGCCACCCGAGTCGAAAGTTGCGATCTTTCGGGCACCGTCTCGAATTTTGATACCGAACTCACCGAACGTCTGGTCCTATGTGAAATCCAAAAATAGACCATTCACGTTTCGTCCGGAATGTCCTACGGGCGGAAAATCTGTGTTTTTACCGAAACGCCACCCGAGTCGAAAGTTGCGATCTTTCGGGCACCGTCTCAAAAATAGACCAATCACGTTTCGTCCGGAACACACGCGGGGCGCGAAAGTCGTGTTTTTACCGAAACGCCACCCGAGTCGAAAGTTGCGATCTCTTGGGCACCGTCTCGAATTTCGATACCGAACTCACCGAACGTCTGGTCCCGTGTGAAATCCAAAAATAGACCAATCACGTTTCGTCCGGAACACACGCGGGGCGCGAAAGTCGTGTTTTTACCGAAACGCCACCCGAGTCGAAAGTTGCGATCTTTCGGGCACCGTCTCGAATTTCGATACCGAACTCACGGAACGTCTGGTCCTATGTGAAATCCAAACTTAGACCATTCACGTTCCGTCCGGAACGTCCTACGGGCGGAAAAGTCGTGGTTTTACCGAAACGCTACCCGAGTCGAAAGTTGCGATCTTTCGGGCGCGGTCTCGAATTTCGATACCGAACTCACCGAACGTCTGGTCCTGTGTGAAATCCAAAAATAGACCAATCATGTTTCGTCCGGAACACACGCGGGGCGCGAAAGTCGTGTTTTTACCGAAACGCCACCCGAGTCGAAAGTTGCGATCTTTCGGGCACCGTCTCGAATTTCGATACCGAACTCACGGAACGCCTGGTCCTATGTGAAATCCAAACTTAGACCATTCACGTTCCGTCCGGAACGTCCTACGGGCGGAAAAGTCGTGGTTTTACCGAAACGCTACCCGAGTCGAAAGTTGCGATCTTTCGGGCGCGGTCTCGAATTTCGATACCGAACTCACCGAACGTCTGGTCCTGTGTGAAATCCAAAAATAGACCAATCATGTTTCGTCCGGAACACACGCGGGGCGCGAAAGTCGTGTTTTTACCGAAACGCCACCCGAGTCGAAAGTTGCGATCTTTCGGGCACCGTCTCCAATTTGGATACCGAACTCAGCGAACGTCTGGTCCTGTGTGAAATACAAAAATAGACCAATCACGTTTCGTCTGGAACACACGCGGGGCGCGAAAGTCGTGTTTTTATCGAAACGCCACCCGAGTCAAAAGTTGCGATCTTTCGGGCACCGTCTCCAATTTCGATACCGAACTCAGCGAACGTCTGGTCCTGTGTGAAATACAAAAATAGACCAATCACGTTTCGTCTGGAACACACGCGGGGCGCGAAAGTCGTGTTTTTATCGAAACGCCACCCGAGTCAAAAGTTGCGATCTTTCGGGCACCGTCTCGAATTTCGATACCGAACTCACCGAACGTCTGGTCCTGTGCGAAATCCATATATAGGCCATTCACGTTTCGTCCGAAACGTCCTACGGGCGGGAAAGTCGTGTTTTTACCGAAACGCCACCCGAGTCGAAAGTTGCGATCTTTCGGGCACCGTCTCGAATTTTGATACCGAACTCACCGAACGTCTGGTCCTATGTGAAATCCAAAAATAGACCATTCACGTTTCGTCCGGAATGTCCTACGGGCGGAAAATCTGTGTTTTTACCGAAACGCCACCCGAGTCGAAAGTTGCGATCTTTCGGGCACCGTCTCAAATTTCGATACGAACTCACCGAACGTCTGGTCCTGTGTGAAATCCAAAAATAGACCAATCACGTTTCGTCCGGAACACACGCGGGGCGCGAAAGTCGTGTTTTTATCGAAACGCCACCCGAGTCGAAAGTTGCGATCTTTCGGGCACCGTCTCGAATTTCGATACTGAACTCACCGAACGTCTGGTCTTGTGTGAAATCCAAATATAGGCCATTCACGTTTCGTCCGGAACGTCCTACGGGCGGGTAAGTCTTATTTTTACCGAAACGCCACCCGAGTCGAAAGTTGCGATCTTTCGGGCACCGTCTCGAATATCGATACCGAACTCACGGAACGTCTGGTCCTATGTGAAATCCAAAATTAGACCATTCACGTTCCGTCCGGAACGTCCTACGGGCGGAAAAGTCGTGTTTTTACCGAAACGCCACCCGAGTCGAAAGTTGCGATCTTTCGGGCACCGTCTCGAATTTCGCATGCCTCCCTCATCGGATTAGCTTGGCTACCCGGCTCTAGTAAGACTTCTTCCCGGATACCGAACTCACGGAACGTCTGGTCCTATGTGAAATCCAAACTTAGTCCATTCACGTTCCGTCCGGATCGTCCTACGGGCGGAAAAGTCGTGGTTTTACCGAAACGCTACCCGAGTCGAAAGTTGCGATCTTTCGGGCGCGGTCTCGAATTTCGATACCGAACTCACCGAACGTCTGGTCCTGTGTGAAATCCAAAAATAGACCAATCATGTTTCGTCCGGAACACACGCGGGGCGCGAAAGTCGTGTTTTTACCGAAACGCCACCCGAGTCGAAAGTTGCGATCTTTCGGGCACCGTCTCGAATTTCGATACCGAACTCACGGAACGCCTGGTCCTATGTGAAATCCAAACTTAGACCATTCACGTTCCGTCCGGAACGTCCTACGGGCGGAAAAGTCGTGGTTTTACCGAAACGCTACCCGAGTCGAAAGTTGCGATCTTTCGGGCGCGGTCTCGAATTTCGATACCGAACTCACCGAACGTCTGGTCCTGTGTGAAATACAAAAATAGACCAATCACGTTTCGTCTGGAACACACGCGGGGCGCGAAAGTCGTGTTTTTATCGAAACGCCACCCGAGTCAAAAGTTGCGATCTTTCGGGCACCGTCTCGAATTTCGATACCGAACTCACCGAACGTCTGGTCCTGTGCGAAATCCATATATAGGCCATTCACGTTTCGTCCGAAACGTCCTACGGGCGGGAAAGTCGTGTTTTTACCGAAACGCCACCCGAGTCGAAAGTTGCGATCTTTCGGGCACCGTCTCGAATTTTGATACCGAACTCACCGAACGTCTGGTCCTATGTGAAATCCAAAAATAGACCATTCACGTTTCGTCCGGAATGTCCTACGGGCGGAAAATCTGTGTTTTTACCGAAACGCCACCCGAGTCGAAAGTTGCGATCTTTCGGGCACCGTCTCAAATTTCGATACGAACTCACCGAACGTCTGGTCCTGTGTGAAATCCAAAAATAGACCAATCACGTTTCGTCCGGAACACACGCGGGGCGCGAAAGTCGTGTTTTTATCGAAACGCCACCCGAGTCGAAAGTTGCGATCTTTCGGGCACCGTCTCGAATTTTGATACTGAACTCACCGAACGTCTGGTCTTGTGTGAAATCCAAATATAGGCCATTCACGTTTCGTCCGGAATGTCCTACGGGCGGGAAAGTCTTATTTTTACCGAAACGCCACCCGAGTCGAAAGTTGCGATCTTTCGGGCACCGTCTCGAATTTCGATACCGAACTCACGGAACGTCTGGTCCTATGTGAAATCCAAAATTAGACCATTCACGTTCCGTCCAGAACGTCCTACGGGCGGAAAAGTCGTGTTTTTACCGAAACGCCACCCGAGTCGAAAGTTGCGATCTTTCGGGCACCGTCTCGAATTTCGATACCGAACTCACGGAACGTCTGGTCCTATGTGAAATCCAAACTTAGACCATTCACGTTCCTTCCGGAACGTCCTACGGGCGGAAAAGTCGTGGTTTTACCGAAACGCTACCCGAGTCGAAAGTTGCAATCTTTCGGGCGCGGTCTCGAATTTCGATACCGAACTCACCGAACGTCTGGTCCTGTGTGAAATCCAAAAATAGACCAATCACGTTTCGTCCGGAACACACGCGGGGCGCGAAAGTCGTGTTTTTATCGAAACGCCACCCGATCGAAAGTTGCGATCTTTCGGGCACCGTCTCGAATTTCGATACTGAACTCACCGAACGTCTGGTCTTGTGTTAAATCCAAATATAGGCCATTCACGTTTCGTCCGGAACGTCCTACGGGCGGGAAAGTCTTATTTTTACCGAAACGCCACCCGAGTCGAAAGTTGCGATCTTTCGGGCACCGTCTCGAATTTCGATACCGAACTCACGGAACGTCTGGTCCTATGTGAAATCCAAAATTAGACCATTCACGTTCCGTCCGGAACGTCCTACGGGCGAAAAAGTCTTGTTTTTACCGAAACGCCACCCGAGTCGAAAGTTGCGATCTTTCGGGCACCGTCTCGAATTTCGATTCCGAACTCACGGAACGTCTGATCCTATGTGAAATCCAAACTTAGACCATTCACGTTCCGTCCGGAACGTCCTACGGGCGGAAAAGTCGTGGTTTTACCGAAACGCTACCCGAGTCGAAAGTTGCGATCTTTCGGGCGCGGTCTCAAATTTCGATACCGAACTCACCGAACGTCTGGTCCTGTGTGAAATCCAAAAATAGACCAATCATGTTTCGTCCGGAACACACGCGGGGCGCGAAAGTCGTGTTTTTACCGAAACGCCACCCGAGTCGAAAGTTGCGATCTTTCGGGCACCGTCTCGAATTTCGATACCGAACTCAGCGAACGTCTGGTCCTGTGTGAAATACAAAAATAGACCAATCACGTTTCGTCTGGAACACACGCGGGGCGCGAAAGTCGTGTTTTTATCGAAACGCCACCCGAGTCAAAAGTTGCGATCTTTCGGGCACCGTCTTGAATTTCGATACCGAACTCACCGAACGTCTGGTCCTATGTGAAATCCAAAAATAGACCATTCACGTTTCGTCCGGAATGTCCTACGGGCGGAAAATCTGTGTTTTTACCGAAACGCCACCCGAGTCGAAAGTTGCGATCTTTCGGGCACCGTCTCAAAAATAGACCAATCACGTTTCGTCCGGAACACACGCGGGGCGCGAAAGTCGTGTTTTTACCGAAAGGCCACCCGAGTCGAAAGTTGCGATCTTTCGGGCACCGTCTCGAATTTCGATACCGAACTCACTGAACGTCTGGTCCTGTGTGAAATCCAAAAATAGACCAATCACGTTTCGTCCGGAACACACGCGGGGCGCGAAAGTCGTGTTTTTATCGTAACGCCACCCGTGTCGAAAGTTGCGATCTTTCGGGCACTGTCTTGAATTTCGATACCGAACTCACCGAACGTCTGGTCCTGTGCGAAATCCAAATATAGGCCATTCACGTTTCGTCCGGAACGTCCTACGGGAGGGAAAGTCGTGTTTTTACCGAAACGCCACCCGAGTCGAAAGTTGCGATCTTTCGAGCACCGTCTCGAATTTTGATACCGAACTCACCGAACGTCTGGTCCTATGTGAAATCCAAAAATAGACCATTCACGTTTCGTCCGGAATGTCCTACGGAAGGAAAATCCGTGTTTTACCGAAACGCCACCCGAGTCGAATGTTGCGATCTTTCGGGCATCGTCTCAAAAATAGACCAATCACATTTCGTCCGGAACACACGCGGGGCGCGAAAGTCGTGTTTTTACCGAAACGCCACCCGAGTCGAAAGCTGCGATCTTTCGGGCACCGTCTCGAATTTTGATACCGAACTCACCGAACGTCTGGTCCAGTGTGAAATCCAAAAATAGAACATTCACATTTCATCCGGAACACACTCGGGGCGCGAAAATCGTGTTTTTATCGAAACACCACCCGAGTCGAAAGTTGCGATCTTTCGGGCGCCGTCTCGAATTTTGATACCGAACTCACCGAACGTCTGGTCCTGTGTGAAATCCAAAAATAGACCATTCACGTTTCGTCCGGAACACACTCGGGGCGCGAAAGTCGTGATTTTACCGAAACGCCACCCGCATCGAAAGTTGCGATCTTTCGGGCACCGTCTCGAAATTCGATACCGAACTCACCGAACGTCTGGTCCTGTGTGAAATCCAAAAATAGACCATTCGCGTTTCATCCGGAACACACTCGGGGCGCGAAAATCGTGTTTTTACCGAAACGCCACCCGCGTCGAAAGTTGCGATCTTTCGGGCACCGTCTCGAATTTCGATACCGAACTCACTGAATGTCGGGTCCTGTGTGAAATCCAAAAATAGACCATTCACGTTTCATCCGGAACACACTCGGGGCGCGAAAATCGTGTTTTTATCGAAACACCATGCGAGTCGAAAGTTGCGATCTTTCGGGCACCGTCTCGAATTTCGATACCGAACTCACCGAACGTCTTGTCCTGTGTGAAATCCAAAAATAGGCCATTCACATTTCGTCCGGAACGTCCTACGGGCGGGAAAGTCGTGTTTTTACCGAAATGCCACCCGAGTCGAAAGTTGCGATCTTTCGGGCACCGTCTCGAATTTTGATACCGAACTCACCGAACGTCTGGTCCTGTGTGAAATCCAAAAATAGACCATTCACGTTTCATCCGGAACACACTCGGGGCGCGAAAATCGTGTTTTTATCGAAACGCCGCCCGAGTCGAAAGTTGCGATCTTTCGGGCACCGTCTCGAATTTTGATACCGAACTCACCGAACGTCTGGTCCTGTGTGAAATCCAAAAATAGACCATGCACGTTTCGTCCGGAACACACTCGGGGCGCGAAAGTCGTGTTTTTACCGAAACGCCACCCGCGTCGAAAGTTGTGATCTTTCGGGCACCGTCTCGAATTTCGATACCGAACTCACCGAACGTCTGGTCCTGTGTGAAATCCAAAAATAGACCATTCACGTTTCATCCGGAACACACTCGGGGCGCGAAAATCGTGTTTTTATCGAAACGCCGCCCGAGTCGAAAGTTGCGATCTTTCGGGCACCGTCTCGAATTTTGATACCGAACTCACCGAACGTCTGGTCCTGTGTGAAATTCAAAAATAGACCATTCACGTTTCGTCCGGAACGTCCTACGGGCGGGAAAGTCTTATTTTTACCGAAACGCCACCCGAGTCGAAAGTTGCGATCTTTCGGGCACCGTCTCGAATTTCGATACCGAACTCACGGAACGTCTGGTCCTATGTGAAATCCAAAATTAGACTATTCACATTTCGTCCGGAACGTCCTACGGGCGGAAAAGTCGTGTTTTTACCGAAACGCCACCCGAGTCGAAATTTGCGATCTTTCGGGCACCGTCTCGAATTTCGATACCGAACTCACCGAATGTCTGGTCCTGTGTGAAATCCAAAAATAGACCAATCACGTTTCGTCCGGAACACACGCGGGGCGCGAAAGTCGTGTTTTTATCGAGACGCCACCCGAGTCGAAAGTTGCGATCTTTCGGGCACCGTCTCGAATTTCGATACCGAACTCACCGAACGTCTGGTCTTGTGTGAAATCCAAATGTAGGCCATTCACGTTTCGTCCGGAACGTCCTACGGGCGGGAAAGTCGTGTTTTTATCGAAACGTCAGCCGAGTCGAAAGTTGCGATCTTTCGGGCACCGTCTCGAATTTTGATACCGAACTCACCGAACGTCTGGTCCAGTGTGAAATCCAAAAACAGACCATTCACGTTTCGTCCGGAATGTCCTACGGGCGGAAAATTCGTGTTTTTACCGAAACGCCACCCGAGTCTAAAGTTGCGATCTTTCGGGCACCGTCTCGAAATTCGATACCGAACTCACCGAACGTCTGGTCCTGTGTGAAATCCAAAAAAAGACCATTCACGTTTCATCCGGAACGTCCTACGGGCGGGAAAGTCTTATTTTTACCGAAACGTCACCCACGTCGAAAGTTGTGATCATTCGGGCACCCTCTCGAATTTTGATACCGAACTCACCGAACGTCTGGTCCTGTGTGAAATCTAAAAAATTACCATTCACGTTTCGTCCGGAACACACTCGGGGCGCGAAAGTCGTGTTTTTACCGAAACGCCACCCGCATCGAAAGTTGCGATCTTTCGGGCACCGTCTCGAAATTTGATACCGAACTCACTGAACGTCTGGTCCTGTGTGAAATCCAAAAATAGACCAATCACGTTTCGTCCGGAACACACGCGGGGCGCGAAAGTCGTGTTTTTACCGAAACGCCACCCGAGTCGAAAGTTGCGATCTTTCGGGCACCGTCTCGAATTTCGATACCGAACTCACCGAACGTCTGGTCCTGTGTGAAATCCAAAAATAGGCCATTCACGTTTCGTCCGGAACGTCCTACGGGCGGGAAAGTCGTGTTTTTACCGAAATGCCACCCGAGGCGAAAGTTGCGATCTTTCGGGCACCGTCTCGAATTTTGATACCGAACTCACCGAACGTCTGGTCCTGTGTGAAATCCAAAAATAGACCATTCATGTTTCATCCGGAACACACTCGGGGCGCGAAAATCGTGTTTTTATCGAAACGCCACCCGAGTCGAAAGTTGCGATCTTTCGGGCACCGTCTCGAATTTTGATACCGAACTCACCGAACATC
The DNA here is from genome assembly GCA_019985065.2 of Arctostaphylos glauca. Taxonomy (NCBI): domain Eukaryota; kingdom Viridiplantae; phylum Streptophyta; class Magnoliopsida; order Ericales; family Ericaceae; genus Arctostaphylos; species Arctostaphylos glauca. Next base: position 1,577,094 of record JAHSPW020000022.1, read on the forward strand.
TGGTCCTGTGTGAAATCCAAAAATAGACCATGCACGTTTCGTCCGGAACACACTCGGGGCGCGAAAGTCGTGTTTTTACCGAAACGCCACCCGCATCGAAAGTTGTGATCTTTCGGGCACCGTCTCGAATTTCGAAACCGAACTCACCGAACGTCTGGTCCTGTGTGAAATCCAAAAATAGACCATTCACGTTTCATCCGGAACACACTCGGGGCGCGAAAATCGTGTTTTTATCGAAACGCCACCCGAGTCGAAAGTTGCGATCTTTCGGGTACCGTCTCGAATTTTGATACCGAACTCACCGAACAACTGGTCCTGTGTGAAATTCAAAAATAGACCATTCACGTTTCGTCCGGAACGTCCTACGGGCGGGAAAGTCTTATTTTTACCGAAATGCCACCCGAGTCGAAAGTTGCGATCTTTCGGGCACCGTCTCGAATTTCGATACCGAACTCACGGAACGTCTGGTCCTATGTGAAATCCAAAATTAGACCATTCACATTCCGTCCGGAACGTCCTACGGGCGGAAAAGTCGTGTTTTTACCGAAACGCCACCCGAGTCGAAATTTGCGATCTTTCGGGCACCGTCTCGAATTTCGATACCGAACTCACCGAACGTCTGGTCCTGTGTGAAATCCAAAAAAAGACCATTCACGTTTCATCCGGAACGTCCTACGGGCCGGAAAGTCTTATTTTTACCGAAACGCCACCCACGTCGAAAGTTGCGATCATTCGGGCACCGTCTCGAATTTTCATACCGAACTCACCGAATGTCTGGTCCTGTGTGAAATCTAAAAATAGACCATTCACGTTTCGTCTGGAACACACTCGGGGCGCGAAAGTCGTGTTTTTATCGAAACACCACGCGAGTCGAAAGTTGCGATATTTAGGGCACCGTCTCGAATTTTGATACCGAACTCACTGAACGTCTGGTCCTGTGTGAAATCCAAAAATAGACCAATCACGTTTCGTCCGGAACACACGCGGGGCGCGAAAGTCGTGTTTTTACCGAAACGCCACCCGAGTCGAAAGTTGCGATCTTTCGGGCACCGTCTCGAATTTCGATACCGAACTCACCGAACGTCTGGTCCTGTGTGAAATCCAAAAATAGGCCATTCACGTTTCGTCCGGAACATCCTACGGGCGGGAAAGTCGTGTTTTTGCCGAAATGCCACCCGAGTCGAAAGTTGCGATCTTTCGGGCACCGTCTCGAATTTTGATACCGAACTCACCGAACGTCTGGTCCTGTGTGAAATCCAAAAATAGACCATTCACGTTTCATCCGGAACAAACTCGGGGCGCGAAAATCGTGTTTTTATCGAAACGCCACCCGAGTCGAAAGTTGCGATCTTTCGGGCACCGTCTCGAATTTTGATACCGAACTCACCGAACGTCTGGTCCTGTGTGAAATCCAAAAATAGACCATGCACGTTTTGTCCGGAACACACTCGGGGCGCGAAAGTCGTGTTTTCACCGAAACGCCACCCGCGTCGAAAGTTGCGATCTTTCGGGCACCGTCTCGAATTTCGATTCCGAACTCACCGAACGTCTGGTCCTGTGTGAAATCCAAAAATAGACCATTCACGTTTCATCCGGAACACACTCGGGGCGCGAAAATCATGTTTTTATCGAAACGCCACCCGAGTCGAAAGTTGCGATCTTTCGGGCACCGTCTCGAATTTTGATACCGAACTCACCGAACGTCTGGTCCTGTGTGAAATTCAAAAATAGACCATTCACGTTTCGTCCGGAACGTCCTACGGGCGGGAAAGTCTTATTTTTACCGAAACGCCACCCGAGTCGAAAGTTGCGATCTTTCGGGCACCGTCTCGAATTTCGATACCGAACTCACGGAACGTCTGGTCCTATGTGAAATCCAAAAATAGACCATTCACGTTCCGTCCGGAACGTCCTACGGGCAGAAAATTCGTGTTTTTACCGAAACGCCACCCGAGTCGAAAGTTACGATCTTTCGGGCACCGTCTCGAATTTCGAAACCGAACTCACCGAACGTCTGGTCCCGTGTGAAATCCAAAAATAGACCAATCACGTTTCGTCCGGAACACACGCGGGGCGCGAAAGTTGTGTTTTTACCGAAACGCCACCCGAGTCGAAAGTTGCGATCTTCCGGGCACCGTCTCGAAGTTCGATACCGAACTCGCCGAACGTCTGGTCCTTTGTGAAATCCAAAAGTAGACCAATCACGTTTCGTCCGGAACACACGCGGGGTGCGAAAGTCGTGTTTTTATCGAAACGCCACCCGAGTCGAAAGTTGTGATCTTTCGGGCACCGTCTCGAATTTTGATACCGAACTCACCGAACGTACCGAACTCACCGAAAGTCTGGTCCTGTGTGAAATCCAAATATAGGCCATTCACGTTTCGTCCGGAACGTCCTACGGGCGGGAAAGTCGTGTTTTTACCGAAACGCCACCCGTGTCGAATGTTGCGATCGTTCGGGCACCGTCTCGAATTTCGATACCGAACTCACGGAACGTCTGGTCCTATGTGAAATCCAAAATTAGACCAATCACGTTTCGTCCGGAACACACGCGGGGTGCGAAAGTCGTGTTTTTACCGAAACGCCACCCGAGTCGAAAGTTGCGATCTTTCGGGCACCGTCTCGAATTTCGATACCGAACTCACCGAACGTCTGGTCCTGTGTGAAATCCAAAAATAGACCAATCACGTTTCGTCCGGAACACACGCGGGGCGCGAAAGTCGTGTTTTTATCGAAACGCCACCCTAGTCGAAAGTTGCGATCTTCCGGGCACCGTCTCGAATTTTGATACCGAACTCACCGAACGTCTGGTTTTGTGTGAAATCCAAAAATAGACCATTCACGTTTCGTCCGGAATGTCCTACGGGCGGAAAATCCGTGTTTTTACCGAAACGCCACCCGAGTCGAAAGTTGCGATCTTTCGGGCACCGTCTCGAAATTCGATAACGAACTCACCGAACATCTGGTCCTGTGTGAAATCCAAAAATAGACCATTCACGTTTCGTCCGGAATGTCCTACGGGCGGAAAATCCGTGTTTTTACCGAAACGCCACCCGAGTCGAAAGTTACGATCTTTCGGGCACCGTCTCAAAATTCGATACCGAACTCACCGAACGTCTGGTCCTGTGTGAAATCCAAAAATAGACCATTCACGTTTCGTCCGGAACGTCCTACGGGCGGGAAAGTCTTATTTTTACCGAAACGCCACCCCAGTCGAAAGTTGCGATCTTTCGGGCACCGTCTCGAATTTCGATACCGAACTCACGGAACGTCTGGTCCTATGTGAAATCCAAAATTAGATCATTCACGTTCCGTCCGGAATGTCCTACAGGCGGAAAATTCGTGTTTTTACCGAAACGCCACCCGAGTCGAAAGTTGCGATCTTTCGGGCACCGTCTCGAATTTCGATACCGAACTCACCAAACGTCTGGTCCTGTGTAAAATCCAAAAATAGACCAATCACGTTTCGTCCGGAACACACGCGGGGTGCGAAAGTCGTGTTTTTACCGAAACGCCACCCGAGTCGAAAGTTGCGATCTTTCGGGCACCGTCTCGAATTTTGATACCGAACTCACCGAACGTCTGGTCCTGTGTGAAATTCAAAAATAGACCATTCACGTTTCGTCCGGAACGTCCTACGGGCGGGAAAGTCTTATTTTTACCGAAACGCCACCCGAGTCGAAAGTTGCGATCTTTCGGGCACCCTCTCGAATTTCGATACCGAACTCACGGAACGTCTGGTCCTATGTGAAATCCAAAAATAGACCATTCACGTTCCGTCCGGAACGTCCTACGGGCAGAAAATTCGTGTTTTTACCGAAACGCCACCCGAGTCGAAAGTTGCGATCTTTCGGGCACCGTCTCGAATTTCGAAACCGAACTCACCGAACGTCTGGTCCCGTGTGAAATCCAAAAATAGACCAATCACGTTTCGTCCGGAACACACGCGGGGCGCGAAAGTTGTGTTTTTACCGAAACGCCACCCGAGTCGAAAGTTGCGATCTTCCGGGCACCGTCTCGAAGTTCGATACCGAACTCGCCGAACGTCTGGTCCTTTGTGAAATCCAAAAGTAGACCAATCACGTTTCGTCCGGAACACACGCGGGGTGCGAAAGTCGTGTTTTTATCGAAAAGCCACCCGAGTCGAAATTTGCGATCTTTCGGGCACCGTCTCGAATTTTGATACCGAACTCACCGAACGTACCGAACTCACCGAAAGTCTGGTCCTGTGTGAAATCCAAATATAGGCCATTCACGTTTCGTCCGGAACGTCCTACGGGCGGGAAAGTCGTGTTTTTACCGAAACGCCACCCGTGTCGAATGTTGCGATCGTTCGGGCACCGTCTCGAATTTCGATACCGAACTCACGGAACGTCTGGTCCTATGTGAAATCCAAAATTAGACCATTCACGTTCCGTCCGGAACGTCCTACGGGCGGAAAAGTCGTGTTTTTACCGAAACGCCACCCGAGTCGAAAGTTGCGATCTTTCGGGCACCGTCTCGAATTTCGATACCGAACTCAACGAACGTCTGGTCCTGTGTGAAATCCAAAAATAGACCAATCACATTTCGTCCGGAACAGACGCGGGGCGCGAAAGTCGTGTTTTTATCGAAATGCCACCCGAGTCGAAATTTGCGATCTTTCGGGCACCGTCTCGAATTTCAATACCGAACTCACCGAACGTCTGGTCCTGTGTGAAATCCAAATATAGGCCATTCACGTTTCGTCCGGAACGTCCTACGGTCGGGAAAGTCGTGTTTTTACCTAAACGCCACCCGAGTCGAAACTTGCGATCTTTCGGGCACCGTCTCGAATTTTGATACCGAACTCACCGAACATCTGGTCCTGTGTGAAATCCAAAAATAGACCATTCACGTTTCGTCCGGAATGTCCTACGGGCGGAAAATCCGTGTTTTTACCGAAACGCCACCCGAGTCGAAAGTTACGATTTTCGGGCACCGTCTCGAAATTCGATACCGAACTCACCGAACGTCTGGTCCTGTGTGAAATCCAAAAATAGACCATTGACGTTTCGTCCGGAACGTCCTACGGGCGGGAAAGTCTTATTTTTACCGAAACGCCACCCGAGTCGAAAGTTGCGATCTTTCGGGCACCGTCTCGAATTTCGATACCGAACTCACCGAACGTCTGGTCCTGTGTGAAATCCAAAAATAGACCAATCACGTTTCGTCCGGAACACACGCGGGGCGCGAAAGTCGTGTTTTTATCGAAACGCCACCCTAGTCGAAAGTTGCGATCTTCCGGGCACCGTCTCGAATTTTGATACCGAACTCACCGAACGTCTGGTCTTGTGTGAAATCCAAAAATAGACCATTCACGTTTCGTCCGGAATGTCCTACGGGCGGAAAATCCGTGTTTTTACCGAAACGCCACCCGAGTCGAAAGTTGCGATCTTTCGGGCACCGTCTCGAAATTCGATAACGAACTCACCGAACGTCTGGTCCTGTTTGAAATCCAAAAATAGACCATTCACGTTTCGTCTGGAATGTCCTAGGGGCGGGAAAGTCTTATTTTTACCGAAACGCCACCCGAGTCGAAAGTTGCGATCTTTTGGGCACCGTCTCAAATTTCGATACCGAACTCACGGAACGTCTGGTCCTATGTGAAATCCAAAATTAGAGCATTCACGTTCCGTCCGGAACGTCCTACGGGCGGAAAAGTCGTGTTTTTACCGAAACGCCACCCGAGTCGAAAGTTGCGATCTTTCGGGCACCGTCTCGAATTTCGATACCGAACTCACCAAACGTCTGGTCCTGTGTAAAATCCAAAAATAGACCAATCACGTTTCGTCCGGAACACACGCGGGGTGCGAAAGTCGTGTTTTTACCGAAACGCCACCCGAGTCGAAAGTTGCGATCTTTCGGGCACCGTCTCGAATTTCGATACCGAACTCACCGAACGTCTGGTCCTGTGTGAAATCCAAAAATAGACCAATCACGTTTCGTCCGGAACACACGCGGGGCGCGAAAGTCGTGTTTTTATCGAAACGCCACCCTAGTCGAAAGTTGCGATCTTCCGGGCACCGTCTCGAATTTTGATACCGAACTCACCGAACGTCTGGTCTTGTGTGAAATCCAAAAATAGACCATTCACGTTTCGTCCGGAATGTCCTACGGGCGGAAAATCCGTGTTTTTACCGAAACGCCACCCGAGTCGAAAGTTGCGATCTTTCGGGCACCGTCTCGAAATTCGATAACGAACTCACCGAACGTCTGGTCCGGTTTGAAATCCAAAAATAGACCATTCACGTTTCGTCTGGAATGTCCTAGGGGCGGGAAAGTCTTATTTTTACCGAAACGCCACCCGAGTCGAAAGTTGCGATCTTTCGGGCACCGTCTCAAATTTCGATACCGAACTCACGGAACGTCTGGTCCTATGTGAAATCCAAAATTAGAGCATTCACGTTCCGTCCGGAACGTCCTACGGGCGGAAAAGTCGTGTTTTTACCGAAACGCCACCCGAGTCGAAAGTTGCGATCTTTCGGGCACCGTCTCGAATTTCGATACCGAACTCACCAAACGTCTGGTCCTGTGTAAAATCCAAAAATAGACCAATCACGTTTCGTCCGGAACACACGCGGGGTGCGAAAGTCGTGTTTTTACCGAAACGCCACCCGAGTCGAAAGTTGCGATCTTTCGGGCACCGTCTCGAATTTCGATACCGAACTCACCGAACGTCCGGTCCTATGTGAAATCCAAAAATAGACCAATCACGTTTCGTCCGGAACACACGCGGGGCGCGAAAGTCGTGTTTTTATCGAAACGCCACCCTAGTCGAAAGTTGCGATCTTCCGGGCACCGTCTCGAATTTTGATACCGAACTCACCGAACGTCTGGTTTTGTGTGAAATCCAAAAATAGACCATTCACGTTTCGTCCGGAATGTCCTACGGGCGGAAAATCCGTGTTTTTACCGAAACGCCACCCGAGTCGAAAGTTGCGATCTTTCGGGCACCGTCTCGAAATTCGATAACGAACTCACCGAACGTCTGGTCCTGTTTGAAATCCAAAAATAGACCATTCACGTTTCGTCTGGAATGTCCTAGGGGCGGGAAAGTCTTATTTTTACCGAAACGCCACCCGAGTCGAAAGTTGCGATCTTTCGGGCACCGTCTCAAATTTCGATACCGAACTCACGGAACGTCTGGTCCTATGTGAAATCCAAAATTAGAGCATTCACGTTCCGTCCGGAACGTCCTACGGGCGGAAAAGTCGTGTTTTTACCGAAACGCCACCCGAGTCGAAAGTTGCGATCTTTCGGGCACCGTCTCGAATTTCGATACCGAACTCACCGAACGTCTGGTCCTGTGTGAAATCCAAAAATAGACCATTCAAGTTTCATCCGGAACACACTCGGGGCGCGAAAATCGTGTTTTTATCGAAACGCCACCCGAGTCGAAAGTTGCGATCTTTCGGGCACCGTCTCGAATTTCGATACCGAACTCACCGAACGTCTGGTCCTGTGTGAAATCCAAAAATAGACCAATCACGTTTCGTCCGGAACACACGCGGGGCGCGAAAGTCGTGTTTTTATCGAAACGCCACCCTAGTCGAAAGTTGCGATCTTCCGGGCACCGTCTCGAATTTTGATACCGAACTCACCGAACGTCTGGTCTTGTGTGAAATCCAAAAATAGACCATTCACGTTTCGTCCGGAATGTCCTACGGGCGGAAAATCCGTGTTTTTACCGAAACGCCACCCGAGTCGAAAGTTGCGATCTTTCGGGCACCGTCTCGAAATTCGATAACGAACTCACCGAACGTCTGGTCCTGTTTGAAATCCAAAAATAGACCATTCACGTTTCGTCTGGAATGTCCTAGGGGCGGGAAAGTCTTATTTTTACCGAAACGCCACCCGAGTCGAAAGTTGCGATCTTTTGGGCACCGTCTCAAATTTCGATACCGAACTCACGGAACGTCTGGTCCTATGTGAAATCCAAAATTAGAGCATTCACGTTCCGTCCGGAACGTCCTACGGGCGGAAAAGTCGTGTTTTTACCGAAACGCCACCCGAGTCGAAAGTTGCGATCTTTCGGGCACCGTCTCGAATTTCGATACCGAACTCACCAAACGTCTGGTCCTGTGTAAAATCCAAAAATAGACCAATCACGTTTCGTCCGGAACACACGCGGGGTGCGAAAGTCGTGTTTTTACCGAAACGCCACCCGAGTCGAAAGTTGCGATCTTTCGGGCACCGTCTCGAATTTCGATACCGAACTCACCGAACGTCTGGTCCTGTGTGAAATCCAAAAATAGACCAATCACGTTTCGTCCGGAACACACGCGGGGCGCGAAAGTCGTGTTTTTATCGAAACGCCACCCTAGTCGAAAGTTGCGATCTTCCGGGCACCGTCTCGAATTTTGATACCGAACTCACCGAACGTCTGGTCTTGTGTGAAATCCAAAAATAGACCATTCACGTTTCGTCCGGAATGTCCTACGGGCGGAAAATCCGTGTTTTTACCGAAACGCCACCCGAGTCGAAAGTTGCGATCTTTCGGGCACCGTCTCGAAATTCGATAACGAACTCACCGAACGTCTGGTCCGGTTTGAAATCCAAAAATAGACCATTCACGTTTCGTCTGGAATGTCCTAGGGGCGGGAAAGTCTTATTTTTACCGAAACGCCACCCGAGTCGAAAGTTGCGATCTTTCGGGCACCGTCTCAAATTTCGATACCGAACTCACGGAACGTCTGGTCCTATGTGAAATCCAAAATTAGAGCATTCACGTTCCGTCCGGAACGTCCTACGGGCGGAAAAGTCGTGTTTTTACCGAAACGCCACCCGAGTCGAAAGTTGCGATCTTTCGGGCACCGTCTCGAATTTCGATACCGAACTCACCAAACGTCTGGTCCTGTGTAAAATCCAAAAATAGACCAATCACGTTTCGTCCGGAACACACGCGGGGTGCGAAAGTCGTGTTTTTACCGAAACGCCACCCGAGTCGAAAGTTGCGATCTTTCGGGCACCGTCTCGAATTTCGATACCGAACTCACCGAACGTCTGGTCCTGTGTGAAATCCAAAAATAGACCAATCACGTTTCGTCCGGAACACACGCGGGGCGCGAAAGTCGTGTTTTTATCGAAACGCCACCCTAGTCGAAAGTTGCGATCTTCCGGGCACCGTCTCGAATTTTGATACCGAACTCACCGAACGTCTGGTTTTGTGTGAAATCCAAAAATAGACCATTCACGTTTCGTCCGGAATGTCCTACGGGCGGAAAATCCGTGTTTTTACCGAAACGCCACCCGAGTCGAAAGTTGCGATCTTTCGGGCACCGTCTCGAAATTCGATAACGAACTCACCGAACGTCTGGTCCTGTTTGAAATCCAAAAATAGACCATTCACGTTTCGTCTGGAATGTCCTAGGGGCGGGAAAGTCTTATTTTTACCGAAACGCCACCCGAGTCGAAAGTTGCGATCTTTCGGGCACCGTCTCAAATTTCGATACCGAACTCACGGAACGTCTGGTCCTATGTGAAATCCAAAATTAGAGCATTCACGTTCCGTCCGGAACGTCCTACGGGCGGAAAAGTCGTGTTTTTACCGAAACGCCACCCGAGTCGAAAGTTGCGATCTTTCGGGCACCGTCTCGAATTTCGATACCGAACTCACCGAACGTCTGGTCCTGTGTGAAATCCAAAAATAGACCATTCAAGTTTCATCCGGAACACACTCGGGGCGCGAAAATCGTGTTTTTATCGAAACGCCACCCGAGTCGAAAGTTGCGATCTTTCGGGCACCGTCTCGAATTTCGATACCGAACTCACGGAACGTCTGGTCCTATGTGAAATCCAAAATTAGACCATTCACGTTCCGTCCGGAACGTCCTACGGGCGGAAAATTCGTGTTTTTACCGAAACGCCACCCGAGTCGAAAGTTGCGGTCTTTTGGGCACCGTCTCGAAATTCGATAACGAACTCACCGAACGTCTGGTCCTGTGTGAAGTCCAAAAATAGACCATTCACGTTTCGTCCGGAACGTCCTACGGGCGGGAAAGTCTTATTTTTACCGAAACGCCACCCGAGTCGAAAGTCGCGATCTTTCGGGCACCGTCTCGAATTTCGATACCGAACTCACGAAACGTCTGGTCCTATGTGAAATCCAAAATTAGACCATTCACGTTCAGTCCGGAACGTCCTACGGGCGGAAAAGTCGTGTTTTTACCGAAACGCCACCCGAGTCGAAAGTTACGATCTTTCGGGCACCGTCTCGAAATTCGATACCGAACTCACCGAACGTCTGGTCCTGTGTGAAATCCAAAAATAGACCATTCACGTTTCGTCCGGAACATCCTACGGGCGGGAAAGTCTTATTTTTACCGAAACGCCACCCGAGTCGAAAGTTGCGATCTTTCGGGCACCGTCTCGAATTTCGATACCGAACTCACGGAACGTCTGGTCCTATGTGAAATCCGAAATTAGATCATTCACGTTCCGTCCGGAATGTCCTACAGGCAGAAAATTCGAGTTTTTACCGAAACGCCACCCGAGTCGAAAGTTGCGATCCTTCGGGCACTGTCTCGAATTTCGATACCGAACTCACCAAACGTCTGGTCCTGTCTGAAATCCAAAAATAGACCAATCACGTTTCGTCCGGAACAAACGCGGGGCGCAAAAGTTGTGTTTTTACCGAAACGCCACCCGAGTCGAAAGTTGCGATCTTTCGGGCACCGTCTCGAATTTCGATACCGAACTCACCGAACGTCTGGTCCTGTGTGAAATCCAAAAATAGACCAATCACATTTCGTCCGGAACACACGCGGGGCGCGAAAGTCGTGTTTTTATCGAAACGCCACCCCAGTCGAAAGTTGCGATCTTCCGGGCACCGTCTCGAATTTTTATACCGAACTCACTGAACGTCTGGTCCTGTGTGAAATCCAAAAATAGACCATTCAAATTTCGTCCGGAATGTCCTACGGGCGGAAAATCCGTGTTTTTACCGAAACGCCACCCGAGTCGAAAGTTGAGATCTTTCGGGCACCGTCTCGAAATTCGATAACGAACTCACCGAACGTCTGGTCCTGTTTGAAATCCAAAAATAGACCATTCACGTTTCGTCCGGAACGTCCTAGGGGCGGGAAAGTCTTATTTTTACCGAAACGCCACCCGAGTCGAAAGTTGCGATCTTTCGGGCACCGTCTCGAATTTCGATACCGAACTCACGGAACGTCTGGTCCTATGTGAAATCCAAAATTAGACCATTCACGTTCCGTCCGGAACGTCCTACGGGCGAAAAAGTCGTGTTTTTACCAAAACGCCACCCGAGTCGAAAGTTGCGCTCTTTCGGGCACCGTCTCGAATTTCGATACCGAACTCACCGAACGTCTGGTCCTGTGTGAAATCCAAAAATAGACCATTCACGTTTCATCCGGAACACACTCGGGGCGCGAAAATCGTGTTTTTATCGAAACGCCACCCGAGTCGAAAGTTGCGATCTTTCGGGCACCGTCTCGAATTTCGATACCGAACTCACGGAACGTCTGGTCCTATGTGAAATCCAAAATTAGACCATTCACGTTCCGTAAAGAACGTCCTACGGGCGAAAAATTCGTGTTTTTATCGAAACGCCACCCGAGTCGAAAGTTGCGCTCTTTCGGGCACCGTCTCGAATTTCGATACCGAACTCACCGAACGTCTGGTCCCGTGTGAAATCCAAAAATAGACCAATCACGTTTCGTCCGGAACACACGCGGGGCGCAAAAGTCGTGTTTTGACCGAAACGCCACCCGAGTTGAAAGTTGCGATCTTTCGGGCACCGTCTCGAATTTCGATACCGAACTCACCGAACGTCTGGTCCTGTGTGAAATCCAAAAATAGACCAATCACGTTTCGTCCGGAAAACACGCGGGGCGCGAAAGTCGTGTTTTTATCGAAACGCCACCCGAGTCGAAAGTTGCGATCTTTCGGGCACCGTGTCGAATTTCGATACCGAACTCACCGAACGTCTGGTCCTGTGTGAAGTCCAAAAATAGACCATTCACGTTTCGTCCGGAACGTCCTACGGGCGGGAAAGTCTTATTTTTACCGAAACGCCACCGGAGTCGAAAGTTGCGATCTTTCGGGCACCGTCTCGAATTTCGATACCGAACTCACGGAACGTCTGGTCCTATGTGAAATCCAAAATTAGACCATTCACGTTCCGTCCGGAACGTCCTACGGGCGGAAAAGTCGTGTTTTTACCGAAACGCCACCCAAGTCGAAAGTTGCGATCTTTCGGGCAGCGTCTCGAATTTCGATACCGAACTCACCGAATGTCAGGTCCTGTGTGAAATCCAAAAATAGGCCATTCACGTTTCGTCCGGAACGTCCTACGGGCGGTAAAGTCGTGTTTTTACCGAAACGCCACCCGAGTCGAAAGTTGCGATCTTTCGGGCACCGTCTTGAAATTTGATACCGAACGTCTGGTCCTGTGTGAAATCCACAAATAGACCATTCACGTTTCGTCCGGAACGTCCTACGGGGGGGAAAGTCGTGTTTTTACCGAAACGCCGCCCGAGTCGAAAGTTGCGATCTTTCGGGCACCGTGTCGAATTTTGATACCGAACTCACTGAACATCTGGTCCTGTGTGAAATCCAAAAATAGACCATTCACGTTTCGTCCGGAACACAGTCGGGGCGCGAAAGTCGTGTTTTTACCGAAACGCCACCCGCGTCGAAAGTTGCGATCTTTCGGGCACTGTCTCGAATTTCGATACCGAACTCACCGAACGTCTAGTCCTGTGTGAAATCCAAAAATAGACCATTCACGTTTCGTCCGGAACACACTCGGGGCGCGTAAGTCGTGTTTTTACCGAAACGCCACCCGCGTCGAAAGTTGCGATCTTTCGGGCACCGTCTCGAATTTCGATACCGAACTCACCGAACGTCTAGTCCTGTGTGAAATCCAAAAATAGACCATTCACGTTTCGTCCGAAACACACTCGGGGCGCGAAAGTCGAGTTTTTACCGAAACGCCGCCCAAGTCGATAGTTGCGATCTTTCGGGCACCGTGTCGAATTTTGATACCGAACTCACTGAACGTCTGGTCCTGTGTGAAATCCAAAAATAGACCAATCACGTTTCGTCCGGAACAAACGCGGGGCGCAAAAGTTGTGTTTTTACCGAAACGCCACCCGAGTCGAAAGTTGCGATCTTTCGGGCACCGTCTCGAATTTCGATACCGAACTCACCGAACGTCTGGTCCTGTGTGAAATCCAAAAATAGACCAATCACATTTCGTCCGGAACACACGCGGGGCGCGAAAGTCGTGTTTTTATCGAAACGCCACCCCAGTCGAAAGTTGCGATCTTCCGGGCACCGTCTCGAATTTTTATACCGAACTCACTGAACGTCTGGTCCTGTGTGAAATCCAAAAATAGACCATTCAAATTTCGTCCGGAATGTCCTACGGGCGGAAAATCCGTGTTTTTACCGAAACGCCACCCGAGTCGAAAGTTGAGATCTTTCGGGCACCGTCTCGAAATTCGATAACGAACTCACCGAACGTCTGGTCCTGTTTGAAATCCAAAAATAGACCATTCACGTTTCGTCCGGAACGTCCTAGGGGCGGGAAAGTCTTATTTTTACCGAAACGCCACCCGAGTCGAAAGTTGCGATCTTTCGGGCACCGTCTCGAATTTCGATACCGAACTCACGGAACGTCTGGTCCTATGTGAAATCCAAAATTAGACCATTCACGTTCCGTCCGGAACGTCCTACCGGCGAAAAAGTCGTGTTTTTACCAAAACGCCACCCGAGTCGAAAGTTGCGCTCTTTCGGGCACCGTCTCGAATTTCGATACCGAACTCACCGAACGTCTGGTCCTGTGTGAAATCCAAAAATAGACCATTCACGTTTCATCCGGAACACACTCGGGGCGCGAAAATCGTGTTTTTATCGAAACGCCACCCGAGTCGAAAGTTGCGATCTTTCGGGCACCGTCTCGAATTTCGATACCGAACTCACGGAACGTCTGGTCCTATGTGAAATCCAAAATTAGACCATTCACGTTCCGTAAAGAACGTCCTACGGGCGAAAAATTCGTGTTTTTATCGAAACGCCACCCGAGTCGAAAGTTGCGCTCTTTCGGGCACCGTCTCGAATTTCGATACCGAACTCACCGAACGTCTGGTCCCGTGTGAAATCCAAAAATAGACCAATCACGTTTCGTCCGGAACACACGCGGGGCGCAAAAGTCGTGTTTTGACCGAAACGCCACCCGAGTTGAAAGTTGCGATCTTTCGGGCACCGTCTCGAATTTCGATACCGAACTCACCGAACGTCTGGTCCTGTGTGAAATCCAAAAATAGACCAATCACGTTTCGTCCGGAAAACACGCGGGGCGCGAAAGTCGTGTTTTTATCGAAACGCCACCCGAGTCGAAAGTTGCGATCTTTCGGGCACCGTGTCGAATTTCGATACCGAACTCACCGAACGTCTGGTCCTGTGTGAAGTCCAAAAATAGACCATTCACGTTTCGTCCGGAACGTCCTACGGGCGGGAAAGTCTTATTTTTACCGAAACGCCACCGGAGTCGAAAGTTGCGATCTTTCGGGCACCGTCTCGAATTTCGATACCGAACTCACGGAACGTCTGGTCCTATGTGAAATCCAAAATTAGACCATTCACGTTCCGTCCGGAACGTCCTACGGGCGGAAAAGTCGTGTTTTTACCGAAACGCCACCCAAGTCGAAAGTTGCGATCTTTCGGGCAGCGTCTCGAATTTCGATACCGAACTCACCGAATGTCAGGTCCTGTGTGAAATCCAAAAATAGGCCATTCACGTTTCGTCCGGAACGTCCTACGGGCGGTAAAGTCGTGTTTTTACCGAAACGCCACCCGAGTCGAAAGTTGCGATCTTTCGGGCACCGTCTTGAAATTTGATACCGAACGTCTGGTCCTGTGTGAAATCCACAAATAGACCATTCACGTTTCGTCCGGAACGTCCTACGGGGGGGAAAGTCGTGTTTTTACCGAAACGCCGCCCGAGTCGAAAGTTGCGATCTTTCGGGCACCGTGTCGAATTTTGATACCGAACTCACTGAACATCTGGTCCTGTGTGAAATCCAAAAATAGACCATTCACGTTTCGTCCGGAACACAGTCGGGGCGCGAAAGTCGTGTTTTTACCGAAACGCCACCCGCGTCGAAAGTTGCGATCTTTCGGGCACTGTCTCGAATTTCGATACCGAACTCACCGAACGTCTAGTCCTGTGTGAAATCCAAAAATAGACCATTCACGTTTCGTCCGGAACACACTCGGGGCGCGTAAGTCGTGTTTTTACCGAAACGCCACCCGCGTCGAAAGTTGCGATCTTTCGGGCACCGTCTCGAATTTCGATACCGAACTCACCGAACGTCTAGTCCTGTGTGAAATCCAAAAATAGACCATTCACGTTTCGTCCGAAACACACTCGGGGCGCGAAAGTCGTGTTTTTACCGAAACGCCGCCCGAGTCGATAGTTGCGATCTTTCGGGCACCGTGTCGAATTTTGATACCGAACTCACTGAACGTCTGGTCCTGTGTGAAATCCAAAAATAGACCAATCACATTTCGTCCGGAACAGACGCGGGGCGCGAAAGTCGTGTTTTTATCGAAATGCCACCCGAGTCGAAAGTTGCGATCTTTCGGGCACCGTCTCGAATTTCAATACCGAACTCACCGAACGTCTGGTCCTGTGTGAAATCCAAATATAGGCCATTCACGTTTCGTCCGGAACGTCCTACGGTCGGGAAAGTCGTGTTTTTACCTAAACGCCACCCGAGTCGAAACTTGCGATCTTTCGGGCACCGTCTCGAATTTTGATACCGAACTCACCGAACATCTGGTCCTGTGTGAAATCCAAAAATAGACCATTCACGTTTCGTCCGGAATGTCCTACGGGCGGAAAATCCGTGTTTTTACCGAAACGCCACCCGAGTCGAAAGTTACGATTTTCGGGCACCGTCTCGAAATTCGATACCGAACTCACCGAACGTCTGGTCCTGTGTGAAATCCAAAAATAGACCATTGACGTTTCGTCCGGAACGTCCTACGGGCGGGAAAGTCTTATTTTTACCGAAACGCCACCCGAGTCGAAAGTTGCGATCTTTCGGGCACCGTCTCGAATTTCGATACCGAACTCACCGAACGTCTGGTCCTGTGTGAAATCCAAAAATAGACCAATCACGTTTCGTCCGGAACACACGCGGGGCGCGAAAGTCGTGTTTTTATCGAAACGCCACCCTAGTCGAAAGTTGCGATCTTCCGGGCACCGTCTCGAATTTTGATACCGAACTCACCGAACGTCTGGTCTTGTGTGAAATCCAAAAATAGACCATTCACGTTTCGTCCGGAATGTCCTACGGGCGGAAAATCCGTGTTTTTACCGAAACGCCACCCGAGTCAAAAGTTGCGATCTTTCGGGCACCGTCTCGAAATTCGATAACGAACTCACCGAACGTCTGGTCCTGTTTGAAATCCAAAAATAGACCATTCACGTTTCGTCTGGAATGTCCTAGGGGCGGGAAAGTCTTATTTTTACCGAAACGCCACCCGAGTCGAAAGTTGCGATCTTTTGGGCACCGTCTCAAATTTCGATACCGAACTCACGGAACGTCTGGTCCTATGTGAAATCCAAAATTAGAGCATTCACGTTCCGTCCGGAACGTCCTACGGGCGGAAAAGTCGTGTTTTTACCGAAACGCCACCCGAGTCGAAAGTTGCGATCTTTCGGGCACCGTCTCGAATTTCGATACCGAACTCACCAAACGTCTGGTCCTGTGTAAAATCCAAAAATAGACCAATCACGTTTCGTCCGGAACACACGCGGGGTGCGAAAGTCGTGTTTTTACCGAAACGCCACCCGAGTCGAAAGTTGCGATCTTTCGGGCACCGTCTCGAATTTCGATACCGAACTCACCGAACGTCTGGTCCTGTGTGAAATCCAAAAATAGACCAATCACGTTTCGTCCGGAACACACGCGGGGCGCGAAAGTCGTGTTTTTATCGAAACGCCACCCTAGTCGAAAGTTGCGATCTTCCGGGCACCGTCTCGAATTTTGATACCGAACTCACCGAACGTCTGGTCTTGTGTGAAATCCAAAAATAGACCATTCACGTTTCGTCCGGAATGTCCTACGGGCGGAAAATCCGTGTTTTTACCGAAACGCCACCCGAGTCGAAAGTTGCGATCTTTCGGGCACCGTCTCGAAATTCGATAACGAACTCACCGAACGTCTGGTCCGGTTTGAAATCCAAAAATAGACCATTCACGTTTCGTCTGGAATGTCCTAGGGGCGGGAAAGTCTTATTTTTACCGAAACGCCACCCGAGTCGAAAGTTGCGATCTTTCGGGCACCGTCTCAAATTTCGATACCGAACTCACGGAACGTCTGGTCCTATGTGAAATCCAAAATTAGAGCATTCACGTTCCGTCCGGAACGTCCTACGGGCGGAAAAGTCGTGTTTTTACCGAAACGCCACCCGAGTCGAAAGTTGCGATCTTTCGGGCACCGTCTCGAATTTCGATACCGAACTCACCAAACGTCTGGTCCTGTGTAAAATCCAAAAATAGACCAATCACGTTTCGTCCGGAACACACGCGGGGTGCGAAAGTCGTGTTTTTACCGAAACGCCACCCGAGTCGAAAGTTGCGATCTTTCGGGCACCGTCTCGAATTTCGATACCGAACTCACCGAACGTCTGGTCCTGTGTGAAATCCAAAAATAGACCAATCACGTTTCGTCCGGAACACACGCGGGGCGCGAAAGTCGTGTTTTTATCGAAACGCCACCCTAGTCGAAAGTTGCGATCTTCCGGGCACCGTCTCGAATTTTGATACCGAACTCACCGAACGTCTGGTTTTGTGTGAAATCCAAAAATAGACCATTCATGTTTCGTCCGGAATGTCCTACGGGCGGAAAATCCGTGTTTTTACCGAAACGCCACCCGAGTCGAAAGTTGCGATCTTTCGGGCACCGTCTCGAAATTCGATAACGAACTCACCGAACGTCTGGTCCTGTTTGAAATCCAAAAATAGACCATTCACGTTTCGTCTGGAATGTCCTAGGGGCGGGAAAGTCTTATTTTTACCGAAACGCCACCCGAGTCGAAAGTTGCGATCTTTCGGGCACCGTCTCAAATTTCGATACCGAACTCACGGAACGTCTGGTCCTATGTGAAATCCAAAATTAGAGCATTCACGTTCCGTCCGGAACGTCCTACGGGCGGAAAAGTCGTGTTTTTACCGAAACGCCACCCGAGTCGAAAGTTGCGATCTTTCGGGCACCGTCTCGAATTTCGATACCGAACTCACCGAACGTCTGGTCCTGTGTGAAATCCAAAAATAGACCATTCAAGTTTCATCCGGAACACACTCGGGGCGCGAAAATCGTGTTTTTATCGAAACGCCACCCGAGTCGAAAGTTGCGATCTTTCGGGCACCGTCTCGAATTTCGATACCGAACTCACGGAACGTCTGGTCCTATGTGAAATCCAAAATTAGACCATTCACGTTCCGTCCGGAACGTCCTACGGGCGGAAAATTCGTGTTTTTACCGAAACGCCACCCGAGTCGAAAGTTGCGGTCTTTTGGGCACCGTCTCGAAATTCGATAACGAACTCACCGAACGTCTGGTCCTGTGTGAAGTCCAAAAATAGACCATTCACGTTTCGTCCGGAACGTCCTACGGGCGGGAAAGTCTTATTTTTACCGAAACGCCACCCGAGTCGAAAGTCGCGATCTTTCGGGCACCGTCTCGAATTTCGATACCGAACTCACGAAACGTCTGGTCCTATGTGAAATCCAAAATTAGACCATTCACGTTCAGTCCGGAACGTCCTACGGGCGGAAAAGTCGTGTTTTTACCGAAACGCCACCCGAGTCGAAAGTTACGATCTTTCGGGCACCGTCTCGAAATTCGATACCGAACTCACCGAACGTCTGGTCCTGTGTGAAATCCAAAAATAGACCATTCACGTTTCGTCCGGAACATCCTACGGGCGGGAAAGTCTTATTTTTACCGAAACGCCACCCGAGTCGAAAGTTGCGATCTTTCGGGCACCGTCTCGAATTTCGATACCGAACTCACGGAACGTCTGGTCCTATGTGAAATCCGAAATTAGATCATTCACGTTCCGTCCGGAATGTCCTACAGGCAGAAAATTCGAGTTTTTACCGAAACGCCACCCGAGTCGAAAGTTGCGATCCTTCGGGCACTGTCTCGAATTTCGATACCGAACTCACCAAACGTCTGGTCCTGTCTGAAATCCAAAAATAGACCAATCACGTTTCGTCCGGAACAAACGCGGGGCGCAAAAGTTGTGTTTTTACCGAAACGCCACCCGAGTCGAAAGTTGCGATCTTTCGGGCACCGTCTCGAATTTCGATACCGAACTCACCGAACGTCTGGTCCTGTGTGAAATCCAAAAATAGACCAATCACATTTCGTCCGGAACACACGCGGGGCGCGAAAGTCGTGTTTTTATCGAAACGCCACCCCAGTCGAAAGTTGCGATCTTCCGGGCACCGTCTCGAATTTTTATACCGAACTCACTGAACGTCTGGTCCTGTGTGAAATCCAAAAATAGACCATTCAAATTTCGTCCGGAATGTCCTACGGGCGGAAAATCCGTGTTTTTACCGAAACGCCACCCGAGTCGAAAGTTGAGATCTTTCGGGCACCGTCTCGAAATTCGATAACGAACTCACCGAACGTCTGGTCCTGTTTGAAATCCAAAAATAGACCATTCACGTTTCGTCCGGAACGTCCTAGGGGCGGGAAAGTCTTATTTTTACCGAAACGCCACCCGAGTCGAAAGTTGCGATCTTTCGGGCACCGTCTCGAATTTCGATACCGAACTCACGGAACGTCTGGTCCTATGTGAAATCCAAAATTAGACCATTCACGTTCCGTCCGGAACGTCCTACGGGCGAAAAAGTCGTGTTTTTACCAAAACGCCACCCGAGTCGAAAGTTGCGCTCTTTCGGGCACCGTCTCGAATTTCGATACCGAACTCACCGAACGTCTGGTCCTGTGTGAAATCCAAAAATAGACCATTCACGTTTCATCCGGAACACACTCGGGGCGCGAAAGTCGTGTTTTTATCGAAACGCCACCCGAGTCGAAAGTTGCGATCTTTCGGGCACCGTGTCGAATTTCGATACCGAACTCACCGAACGTCTGGTCCTGTGTGAAGTCCAAAAATAGACCATTCACGTTTCGTCCGGAACGTCCTACAGGCGGGAAAGTCTTATTTTTACCGAAACGCCACCGGAGTCGAAAGTTGCGATCTTTCGGGCACCGTCTCGAATTTCGATACCGAACTCACGGAACGTCTGGTCCTATGTGAAATCCAAAATTAGACCATTCACGTTCCGTCCGGAACGTCCTACGGGCGGAAAAGTCGTGTTTTTACCGAAACGCCACCCAAGTCGAAAGTTGCGATCTTTCGGGCAGCGTCTCGAATTTCGATACCGAACTCACCGAATGTCAGGTCCTGTGTGAAATCCAAAAATAGGCCATTCACGTTTCGTCCGGAACGTCCTACGGGCGGTAAAGTCGTGTTTTTACCGAAACGCCACCCGAGTCGAAAGTTGCGATCTTTCGGGCACCGTCTTGAAATTTGATACCGAACGTCTGGTCCTGTGTGAAATCCACAAATAGACCATTCACGTTTCGTCCGGAACGTCCTACGGGGGGGAAAGTCGTGTTTTTACCGAAACGCCGCCCGAGTCGAAAGTTGCGATCTTTCGGGCACCGTGTCGAATTTTGATACCGAACTCACTGAACATCTGGTCCTGTGTGAAATCCAAAAATAGACCATTCACGTTTCGTCCGGAACACAGTCGGGGCGCGAAAGTCGTGTTTTTACCGAAACGCCACCCGCGTCGAAAGTTGCGATCTTTCGGGCACTGTCTCGAATTTCGATACCGAACTCACCGAACGTCTAGTCCTGTGTGAAATCCAAAAATAGACCATTCACGTTTCGTCCGGAACACACTCGGGGCGCGTAAGTCGTGTTTTTACCGAAACGCCACCCGCGTCGAAAGTTGCGATCTTTCGGGCACCGTCTCGAATTTCGATACCGAACTCACCGAACGTCTAGTCCTGTGTGAAATCCAAAAATAGACCATTCACGTTTCGTCCGAAACACACTCGGGGCGCGAAAGTCGTGTTTTTACCGAAACGCCGCCCGAGTCGATAGTTGCGATCTTTCGGGCACCGTGTCGAATTTTGATACCGAACTCACTGAACGTCTGGTCCTGTGTGAAATCCAAAAATAGACCATTCACGTTTCGTCCGGAACACACTCGGGGCGCGAAAGTCGTGTTTTTACCGAAACGCCACCCGCGTCGAAAGTTGCGATCTTTCGGGCACCGTCTCGAATTTCGATACCGAACTCACCGAACGTCTAGTCCTATGTGAAATCCAAAAATAGACCATTCACATTTCGTCCGGAACACACTCGGGGCGCGAAAGTCGTGTTTTTATCGAAACGCCACCCGAGTCGAAAGTTGCTATCTTTCGGGCACCGTCTCGAATTTCGATACCGAACTCCCCGAACGTCTGGTCCTGTGTGAAATCCAAAAATAGACCATTCACGTTTCGTCCGGAAAACACTCGGGGCGCGAAAATCGTGTTTTTATCGAAACGCCACCCGAGTCGAAAGTTGCGATCTTTCGGGCACCGTCTCGAATTTTGATACCGAACTCACCGAACGTCTGGTCCTGTGTGAAATCCAAAAATAGACCATTCACGTTTCGTCCGGAACGTCCTACGGGCAGAAAAGTCGTGTTTTTACCGAAACGCCACCCGAGTCGAAAGTTGCGATCTTTCGGGCGCCGTCTCGAAATTCGATACCCAACTCAGCTAACGTCTGGTCCTGTGTGAAATCCAAAAATAGACCATTCACGTTTCGTCCGGAACGTCCTACGGGCGGAAAAGTCGTGTTTTTACCGAAACACCACCCGAGTCGAAAGTTGCGATCTTTCGGGCACCGTCTTGAAATTTGATACCGAACTCACCGAATGTCTGGTCCTGTGTGAAATCCACAAATAGACCATTCACGTTTCGTCCGGAATGTCCTACGGGGGGGAAAGTCGTGTTTTTATCGAAACGCCACCCGAGTCGAAAGTTGCGATGTTTCGAGCACCGTGTCGAATTTTGATACCGAACTCACTGAACGTCTGGTCCTGTGTGAAATCCAAAAATAGACCAATCACGTTTCGTCCGAAAAACACGCGGGGCGCGAAAGTCGTGTTTTTATCGAAACGCCACCCGAGTCGAAAGTTGCGATCTTTCGGGCACCGTCTCGAATTTCTATACCGAACTCACCGAACGTCTGGTCCTGTGTGAAATCCAAATATAGGCCATTCACGTTTCGTCCGGAACGTCCTACGGGCAGGAAAGTCGTGTTTTTATCGAAACGCCACCCGAGTCGAAAGTTGCGATCTTTCGGGCACCGTCTCGAAATTCGATAACGAACTCACCGAACGTCTGGTCCTGTGTGAAGTCCAAAAATAGACCATTCACGTTTCGTCCGGAACGTCCTACGGCGGGAAAGTCTTATTTTTACCGAAACGCCACCCGAGTCGAAAGTTGCGATCTTTCGAGCACCGTCTCGAATTTCGATACCGAACTCACGGAACGTCTGGTCCTATGTGAAATCCAAAATTAGACCATTCACGTTCCGTCCGGAACGTCCTACGGGCGGAAAAGTCGTGTTTTTACCGAAACGCCACCCGAGTCGAAAGTTGCGATCTTTTGGGCACCGTCTCGAATTTCGATACCGAACTCACCGAATGTCAGGTCCTGTGTGAAATCCAAAAATAGGCCATTCACGTTTCGTCCGGAACGTCCTACGGGCGGTAAAGTCGTGTTTTTACCGAAACGCCACCCGAGTCGAAAGTTGCGATCTTTCGGGCACCGTCTTGAAATTTGATACCGAACTCACCGAACGTCTGGTCCTGTGTGAAATCCACAAATAGACCATTCACGTTTCGTCCGGAACGTCCTACGGGGGGGAAAGTCGTGTTTTTACCGAAACGCCGCCCGAGTCGAAAGTTGCGATCTTTCGGGCACCGTGTCGAATTTTGATACCGAACTCACTGAACGTCTGGTCCTGTGTGAAATCCAAAAATAGACCATTCACGTTTCGTCCGGAACACACTCGGGGCGCGAAAGTCGTGTTTTTACCGAAACGCCACCCGCGTCGAAAGTTGCGATCTTTCGGGCACCGTCTCGAATTTCGATACCGAACTCACCGAACATCTAGTTCTGTGTGAAATCCAAAAATAGACCATTCACGTTTCGTCCGGAACACACTCGGGGCGCGAAAGTCGTGTTTTTACCGAAACGCCGCCCGAGTCGAAAGTTGCGATCTTTCGGGCACCGTGTCGAATTTTGATACCGAACTCACTGAATGTCTGGTCCTGTGTGAAATCCAAAAATAGACCATTCACGTTTCGTCCGGAACACACTCGGGGCGCGAAAGTCGTGTTTTTACCGAAACGCCACCTGCGTCGAAAGTTGCGATCTTTCGGGCACCGTCTCGAATTTCGATACCGAACTCACCGAACGTCTAGTCCTGTGTGAAATCCAAAAATAGACCATTCACGTTTCGTCCGGAACACACTCGGGGCGCGAAAGTCGTGTTTTTATCGAAACGCCACCCGAGTCGAAAGTTGCTATCTTTCGGGCACCGTCTCGAATTTCGATACCGAACTCACCGAACGTCTGGTCCTGTGTGAAATCCAAAAATAGACCATTCACTTTTCGTCCGGAACACACTCGGGGCGCGAAAATCGTGTTTTTATCGAAACGCCTCCCGAGTCGAAAGTTGCGATCTTTCGGGCACCGTCTCGAATTTTGATACCGAACTCACCGAACGTCTGGTCCTGTGTGAAATCCAAAAATAGACCATTCACGTTTCGTCCGGAACGTCCTACGGGCGGAAAAGTCGTGTTTTTACCGAAACGCCACCCGAGCCGAAAGTTGCGATCTTTCGGGCGCCGTCTCGAAATTCGATACCCAACCCAGCTAACGTCTGGTCCTGTGTGAAATCCAAAAATAGACCATTCACGTTTCGTCCGGAACGTCCTACGGGCGGAAAAGTCGTGTTTTTACCGAAACGCGACCCGAGTCGAAAGTTGCGATCTTTCGGGCACCGTCTTGAAATTTGATACCGAACTCACCGAATGTCTGGTCCTGTGTGAAATCCACAAATAGACCATTCACGTTTCGTCCGGAATGTCCTAAGGGGGGGAAAGTCGTGTTTTTACCGAAACGCCACCCGAGTCGAAAGTTGCGATGTTTCGAGCACCGTGTCGAATTTTGATACCGAACTCACTGAACGTCTGGTCCTGTGTGAAATCTAAAAATAGACCATTCACGTTTCGTCCGGAACACACTCGGGGCGCGAAAGTCGTGTTTTTACCAAAACGCCACCCGCGTCGAAAGTTGCGATCTTTCGGGCACCGTCTCGAATTTCGATACCGAACTCACCGAACGTCTGGTCCTGTGTGAAATCCAAAAATAGACCACTCACGTTTCGTCCGGAACACACTCGGGGCGCGAAAATCGTGTTTTTATCGAAATGCCACCCGAGTCGAAAGTTGCGATCTTTCGGGCACCGTCTCGAATTTTGATACGAACTCACCGAACGTCTGGTCCTGTGTGAAATCCAAAAATAGACCATTCACGATTCGTCCGGAACGTCCTACGGGCGGATAAGTCGTGTTTTTATCGAAACGTCACCCGAGTCGAAAGTTGCTATCTTTCGGGCACCGTCTCGAATTTCGATACCGAACTCACCGAACGTCTGGTCCTGTCTGAAATCCAAAAATAGACCATTCACGTTTCGTCCGGAACACCCTCGGGGCGCGAAAGTCGTGTTTTTACCGGAACACCCTCGGGGCGCGAAAGTCGTGTTTTTACCGAAACGCCACCCACGTCGAAAGTTGCGATCTTTCGGGCACCGTCTCGAATTTCGATACCGAACTCACCGAACGTCTGGTCCTGTGTGAAATCCAAAAATAGACCATTCACGTTTCGTCCGGAACACACTCGGGGCGCGAAAATCATGTTTTTAAAGAAACGCCACCCGAGTCGAAAGTTGCGATCTTTCGGGCACCGTCTCGAATTTTGATACCGAACTCACCGAACGTCTGGTCCTGTGTGAAATCCAAAAATAGACCATTCACGTTTCGTCCGGATGCCTCCTTTCTGAGCGCCCCTCCCCCCCCCCCCCCCCCGGCCCCTCCCTGATTTTTGCATGTAAATATTGGAAATGTAACTGCCCTCGAGGACGCATTGTCACCCCCGAACGGCTTTCCATGCTTAGCTAATGGTATTTCAAGCCTAAAATCTACAGCATGTGCCCAGGGGATGTCTCTTTGTTGAGAGGTAGTAGTGCATCCTTCCC